>OX376372.1:17748033-18090533 GCA_947369275.1 Nemotelus nigrinus
GTGCCATCTTGAAAAATTACAAAGAAAAAAAAACTGCTTTTTGCCCTATGAAATGTGAATTAGTAACCAAATTTTCATGAAATTGACACAGTAGCTGCACCTTACTCTAAACTCATTTTGATAGAAATTTGGTTGAAAAATTCGATTGGTGCTGCCAGCTATGGTAATTTTTGTATCTTTGGTTTTGAAAATTTTCTCAGGAAAATAAAACTTTTTGCCCTATAACTTCCAGTGCAGTCATGAAATCAATACGAATTTCATACAATTAATGGAACCTATTATAAGCATTATTCAGGCCAAATTTGGTTGAAAAGCCGCGATAGGGTTGCCAGCTATTGTTGGTTTTGTGTTTGTTTGCAATATCTTTATTAAGCGGTTTTATCGTAGAATTTTCAATTGGTAATGATATTGTAGTGACAATAAACAGCAAATATTAAGCTTTCGATTATTTGAAAAAACTTGCTGCAGATAACCCTAAATTTCTTTTTCTCCTATAACTTCGAATGTAATATAACAACGTGAAGCAGATGTGATATATTCTTGGCTTTGATACTGGCGAAAGGTTGCCAGCACGAGTCGGTTGTGCTACTTTTGTATCAATAAATGCTTACAGTCAGTATTCATACAGGAAACATTTACAATGAAAATAAATAGCCGATGTTTCAATTCCCAAAGTTCTGCAAATTTTTCGGATCGCAGCCCCAAACACCAACTTCAGCTACAGTGCTGCAGGCACTGAGCATTTTCTTCATTGATGTTATATGAGATGCTGCTTTCAAAGTTTGGTGAAATAAGCAACTGATAACGAATATAATTAACAAGTGTTTTTCTTTCATAAACTTTGAAACCCATGCCAGTGGTAATATCTGAAACCTTCTACCATATGAGTTCTAATGCATTCTTGAGACCAAAGTAAAACGTGGCATTTGAAACAGTTTGGCCGTAATAAGCAGCTCATGTGGTGGAATATGCATTCAAAACCTGCACGATTCTTCTACTGTTCTTCGAACATTAGTGTTTCTAGCGGTTCAGGTGCGCTAGAGTTTTTATTACATTGGAAGCCGATCGATTTAAAGATGCAGTAGTGCAAATAGAATTATTTCTGATGTTCTATGCTCAGTGGTGTGAACGCAGCAAAAATAATTTTCCTAATTTGAGGACAACGTGGCGAAATACAAGATGTTGTTAGAGCTTCACGTGTATAGTGGCTGACGCTAAATTTCTTCAAGGCGAATGCTCTTGAGTCACTAAAATTTCGTTTTTTTTTCCTACTGTAGATGGCAAAAAAAAATATGCTAGTCAGATCCCCAGGTGACCCATCATCTCGGAGTATGTGAGGTTTGACTCACTAAAGAAAAGGACCACCTACAAGCCCACGAAGTTCCGAGTCGGGACTCGCCTAAGGACTGCTTCGACCCGGTCGTGCTGACTCACCCATCGGTAGCCACGGACTTAAGAAACTAACACAGTTTATGGGTCGGTAAGGCAACCTTCCTCCCGCTTTATGCGCAGCACTTTCTCAACATATGTTGAGACTGCGCGCCAGTTCTCCTCGTTTCGAAGCATTGCTTCCACGATCGTCTCAGGCGTTGCAAGGCCAATCGTGGACTCAATGGTGCGCCTCAAACTTACAAAGTGACTGCACATAAAGAATGTGTGCTGAGCATCATCGAGCTCAGTCACACAGTACCGGCAGTACGGTGCGACCACCTTACCCATTCTGTTCAGTCATTTCCTGAAGTAACCGTGCCCTGTCAAGAATTGACAAAGGTAAAAGTTTACGTCCTCGTGGCTCCGGGTAAGCTAAGGCTCAATGAGACCAATTAGCTTAGCCGTCCAGCGTCCTTTAGCACTTACACTCCAACGTTGTTGCCAAAGTTGGAGGGTAAACGTGGGCGCGTGGGTCAGAGCCTCAGTTCTACCCTTCTTTGCGTTCTCGCGCTAGTAGGTCGATCGGGATTACTCCCGATACCACCATCACAGCCTCTTCTGAGACTGTGCGGTAGATACAAGCGATACGCAGGGCACCCCTGCGCTGGACACTGGCAATGCAGTTCCAGAACTTCTCAGTTCGGAGCGCATCTTAAATCACTTACGACACCGGTCACTGGCCGGCACCTAAATGCCACACAACGATAGCGAGTGAGGCTAAAATTACAGCTTACAGCTGTTTCTGAAATAAATTTTATCTTCAATTGGGTGGGCTTTCAGGAGCTGGTGTCTGATTTAAGATCAAAGCATTCAGCAGGTGAAAACAATTTAACCAATTTCTTTTTCTTTTTTCGTCTCACCGGACATAGGCTTCAACAACTGCTCGAACGTTGAATACTTTCTTAGTATTTGGAAACCTGATAAGACACATTTTACTTACCAATACAAGACACATTTTACTACTAGAAAGAAACATTATTCCTACCTGGTACTTTGGCTTTTAAGGGCGACACTGCATCATTGACGCTCTGAAGATCTTCGCAATAGTATTAAAAAAATCATAAGATAAGGACAAATGTATCATGGTTTGCTTAATTAAGCTTTCTCTAGATCAATGAAAGATCAATGGCCTCATTTAAAAACTTATGACTCTTGGCCAATGTATTTCTATCATTAAATAAATATCCAGCTTTTGCCACAACGACTGATCTTTTTTTAGCCCTCAATACAAAAATTCCAAGCTCTTCCAAGCAAGAATCTTCTTCCAAGCAAGAAACCGGGGTCCCAAAAAGTTTCGGTCATAGAACCATTACTTTTAAAAAATTAATAATTGAAACATTAAATTAAATTTTTGTATGCAGGTGGCTCTCTAGTATGGTTGGATGCCCACGATCCGATGATAGTGACGAAGACCCACCAGTGGTACGTCGATGAACTGAATACGTACCATGCTATATGGAGGTTAGTAATTAACGCTAGGAAAAGAGAGCTCATCGTATTCAAGCATCTATGAAATCCGTCTACGACAAAAGCGAGGCCCATTAAAAACAACTGAGATGTTTTCCGATACCACATCACCAATCCGTCAAAAAGAGCCCGGTCACTTCTAACTCTATTTTGTTTTCAAACCACACAGAGACGTGACCCTCAATAAAGGCGCAGAAACCCGATATGTGGCATTTTCTGAAAGTCAGCCTCATATCGAAGACAATGAAGACTGTGCGACCATGAGCCCAATCATCGTTTTGGCGCAACGATTTGGAGGTGGGCTTCTGTAACGAAGCTCAGATTCGTGGTGATCAAACAAATTTTATTTGGTTGATTTAATGTGGCAAATTTTTTTCAAGCTTTCAAAACCTAATATTTTAATTTAACGACCAATTTTTACTTTAGAACCAAACTATTCTGAGAAGACAAATTACCCACCAAATATCGATTTCTCTGAAAAAATTAAAATATATCTTGCTTAAAAGTGTAAAATTGGTCTTTACATTCAAATATTTATACTTTATTCGTTCTACTTAAGCTTTCGAGCATTTTTCGTGAAAATATTTGAATATCTGGTGCAATGGTGATGGAGAAAATAATAACGCATTTACCGTAATCTTGATAAAACATAATCCACCAAGATTATGAGATTCCAAATTTCTTATACCAAGCAACCATTCCTCTGAGCTAAGCCGAATATAATTCAATGTTCAAAATTGCCAATTTCCGTTCAATCTTTCCAACATCCTGTGCTCACTACTGTTGCCAGACTCCTGGGGAAGTATTGTTTGTAACTGCGCTGTAACAAGGATGCTGCCCTCTCTCACTCCCTTTGGATCCTATAAAATCCACCAAATAAACACATTTTCCGCCAGTTAACAATATCGAGTGTAACCAGCAGGAGCATCCTGACTTTAGTCCTTTTTCTTACGTAAATCATGTGATTGCAAATGCCAAGGAATCTTCGAAAGTCACGCGATTGCGCACACAACATGTTGTACGTAATGCATGGCATCACACCATAAATTCCTATGTAAGGAAGCTCCTGAATCAGATGCTGTCAGAAGGATGCTGCAAGCCAAGTTGGACTCAGTCTTGTTTTCATTCAATTCAGCATCAAATCGGCGTTTTCGATAATTTCGCTGTGTCTGGGCTGACGGTAGCTCGTCTGGTGACTTTTTTAATGATTCTATTGAAGTTGAGAAAACTGTTCTTTTGGTTTTCATAAGAAGTTGAATTTACTTTCAGTAGTCAAAACATCAAAAGTGTCGAGTAGCGTATTGACTATTAGTTAAGTTTGATTTCAAGTGCCGAACAATGTGCTGAGATCATCATGAATAGTGTATCCAGTAACGTGTCAGAGATTCGCTTTGTGAAATCATGTGTTGTGTACAATACAGCTTTCAAATAAGTTTATATTTGGTGTTCTGTGGGCGATTAAGGTCCAACTGGGCAGTTGCTTTGCAGCAAATTTTGTGAAGGTAAGATGTTGTAGAATTTTGTTTAAAATATAAATGTTATAGTCGAATCTAGAAATTTATTGGGAAAGCATATTGGTAAGGGCAGGAATCACAACATGAGTTTCTATAACTCACTATGCTTAATGCAAGAGACAATTTTTGTTACTTGCACCGCAAGAATTAAGCCGAAATTAACTGAAAAATAACTTGAGCGCTTCAGCTTTACATTCAAGTGTCCGTGCCTCCTCTTCATGCTATGTATTTTTCCTACAACAAAATTTATTGTGTCAATATTCACACTCAATTATCCACCCAACTGTAAAGTACCCTTCTTACAAACAACTTTCACTCTAGCTTGGAATTCCAGTTGTGTTCTTTGAACCCTAACTCACATCACTGACTGTTAAGTCATTGAAGACGATCAAACACGTACTGGCTCTAAACAGGTTGTACAAAACGGCACGTCTTGTCTGAGATTCATATGAAGAAGAACACAGAATTGAAATTTTCCAGGGGCATTTTATTCTTCTCCTTAAAGTTCAGTGAACCTGCAATTTTCTAGTGATTTTGCTTAGGCGTATTGTTGATTTGTTTGATTAAAGTGCAAAGATATATTTAGTCACAATGTATTTATTTATTTATCTCCAAACTGAATGTTCCGTTTAGCAAAAATATTCTTTGATGAAAAGATCACTGACATAATAATATTTGCTACAATTTATTTTCAAGACTCTTCCGATCCATGTTTCGCTTGGCAAGTATCTACAAGCATTTAACTAGACTTTCATTTCATTTTAGTACTGTGAACAGACTTTTACATTTTCCAAAGTATACAAATAATCTCAACCTGCGCCAACTACGATCAGCTTTCGTTTCTTATTTACATATTTTTGTGCCTTCACTTATCCTATTTCGCAAGTAACGTCTTTTGTCCTTATAAAACCCATAAAATCGTTGTATGACAATGTTTTAAAGCATCTGACAGTAGCTTTAATGTACTTTGACATCAACAGAATGAAATCCTGAAAACTTTCCAGCTGTGACGTTCTATTCATGCTATCTATCAATTCGGGATATCATTTCCGGTTAAGTATCCTCTCGAACACCTGCCCGTATTTGCAACAAGGCATATAATTAACTGAAGCGTTGAACCTTATCAGTCTGTTGTAGCGCTTAAATAATTTTATGATAAATTTGTCCTTCGTCCTGCCGACGTGCTCGAGGTGAGATTTTAGTATACGAAAATGTGAAAAATTTATTATGTATAGTTGGGATTATCTGATAGAGGATGATGATGTTTCCGGGGCATACTATTAAAGTTTAGTGAGATTATAAGAGGCAAGTATGTTTTGATGAAATCATGAAAATGCTTCCGGGTCATTTCGTTGTGCTTTTATATTATGAGATAAGAGCGAATATCGACGTATTTTTTACGTATTTTTTTACGTATTTTTAAGTTAGTTTTTATGATAAATCACTTTTATGGCCTATTCGCTAAAATACTGGGGGCAAATGATTATGGTCTGTTGTACGAATCTGAGTAATAGTGCAGCATCACAACCGCATGCTTTGTTATCCTGTATCAAATCAAATGCAGAGCTTTATGTGCTGTAGGTATCACAGAATGATAAGAATTAATTGTGACATAAAACTATAGAAGGTTTTGAAACTTTCCCTTGTTTTGGCGTAAGCGCGGAATCCGCCCCCAAAATTTATCATTAACTGTTATGAGAAAAATTTATTCAAAAGTTTATTGTTTGAAACGCATTGCACCTTTTTATAAGCTGTAGAAAGGGCTCAATTTAGGAAAATGTCAAGTAAACTTTCTAACTTTAATTGAATAGTGTACTGTACTGTTAAAAAAAATGCATTTATCACGAAATAAAAATTATAACAAATATATTTCAGGTGCATATGTGTCGACAAAAATTTAACATTACCCTATTCCGTTATGTTGCTAGTATTTTGAATGGAATGTCGTTTTTTATGTGTCACTCCAGATTCGTCCGAAATCATTCAAATACTTTTAACCCTTTAACCCAACAGCGGGCGTTTAATCGATTTTATAGGTATCCCTTGATTTATGTGGAAACAAGATACATATTTGGAAATTATCAGTAAAAAATATTTAAATCGGGCATAGATTGAACTTGGCTTTAATAATGTCTTTGAAATTGTTAGTCTCATTTGGGCACGAACTGCCTAAAAGTAGGCAAAACAAATTGGAAAAATTTTGATAAACCATCCACAAAGTCACTAGTTCATTGCAAAATATATAGGCCACATTGATGGGCATAAAAAAAATATGCTTGTGTGATTTTCTATCAATATTTGGCCAAGTTTACAGCAATAGTAAACGTGTGAAAGAACGGTTTGAATAATCAACTCTCCTGAAAAGCCCTTCTTTTTAGAAAAACTGCTTTATTATACTATGTCGAGTTGAAATTTCCCAAACTCGTTATCACACAATAACGGTAACCCTTCACCGGAAAACCTATCTTTTTAGAACCCGAGGTTCGTGTCCGCGAGAGCTCACAGTATAATAATTTGAAATTGGAATTCACAGAATGTATTAGGAACAGATCCGGTAGAAGTTTTATGAATATACTGACAACCTTGTGATAGTGCTGAAATCTTGAGAAAGCGCGCAGCAAAATAAAAACTTTTTGCCTCATACCCTACGATGCAGTGATCATATTCAAACGAAATTCACACAGTAGTTGAATATTAATATAAATCAGATTCGGCCGAATTTTGATTGAAAGGTTAGGATAGAGCTGCCAATTATGATAATTCTGTCAATTTTTCACTAAGATAAGGTGCCATTAAATTTCCAAATGATAATTAACTTGTAGGGAAACGAAACAAACAATGTTTCAATTTTCGCAAAATTATTGCGAGCGGTATCCCTACAATTATTGCTACACCTATAACTTTCAAAGTAATCATCGGATAAAAATGAAATTCCCATGTTGGATTAACCGAAACGAGATGCGGATTTGATTTAGCAAAGTATTTTCAACACTAAGCTTTATCGTTGTTTTCGCTCCTACATATACTGAAATTTAAATTTCATATGTTAAATATCTATAATGAAAATGAGTAGCAAATTATTAAATTGTCCTCGTTTTAAAAGTTTTACTGATATCAACTCCTAAAATTCTAATTCAAACTCGTAGAGAGCTGATATCAACTCCTAAAATTCTAATTCAAACTCATAGAGAGCAGAGAGCAGTTGTTGTAGACTCTGGTTTCAGTGCTAGCAAAGGGTTGCCAGTAATGAGCATTTTCCTCAATTATGTTATCGGAGATGCTGTCATTAAAGGTTTATATGATAAACATCCTGTACTGAAAATGGGTAACAAATGGAAAACACATTTACAGAGGTGGAAAGATTAGCAAAAGGTGTGGAGGTTCTAATAATGAATCCGGAAAACCGACATCCCCTGGCAGTGATATGTAATACATACTGGTCGAATTTCAGCATTAAGTCAAAAATCAAGTCAAGGTCCTTAAAACTATCACTAACATTACGAAAAGAAACGAGAATGGAGAAGGAAAACAGTAGGGCAAGTATTTTGTAGGTAAATGACATATGACGGCATTCCGTAGCATTTATGCCGGAATTACACGCAGGGCGAAAGTTTTGTCAAATCATTCGACAGAATAGTCAACTAAAGTCCAGGGAAGTCATAGGGTGAAGATGGCTTATCTAATGAGAGGATACTAACTTGTTTGACAATATGTATATCTGTATACTTAAACTTTGCACGCTTCTGCATGGTGTGAAATTAAAGTGGTAATAAAATGTAGATAGGTAGCATTTTCTCGGTTCAGAAATTTTTTTACAAATATTCGAACAGTGTGTCTTGTACCCATTCGTAAGCATACATCTTGTCCGATATGATGCATCTTGCCCACGATTTCATGGGCAAACCAAATAGGTTTGTAAATATCATCGGAACCAGCACCAGACCTGTTTTCAAATCCCTTTGACTAGATACGTAAAACCGACCACATTTCGAGCGGCCGCGAACTAGGACGAGACTCTCATAAACTATCGGACATTAAACCCTCGTTAAACCCCATATAACTTTTACATTTTTTTAAATGAGTGTTTAAATTCAAAAAAAATTTTGTTTAAAATGACAAATCCTCGAAAATGGCATAAACAAACATTTCCAGCTTTGAGGATGTTTCTTAAGGGGGTATTCTGGTCTAGAAATTTGGTCAAATCGATTCTGTTTTGTTTGCATATTTTCAAAGTTTAGACCTTTAAGAATAAGCTTTTAAGAGGATTTTCTTCAATTCGAATGGTTTTTGGAGTTAGAGTTATTTTTGTCAAACGCGAACTAAACCAACAAATGCGATCAACAACGAATTAACCGCTTCGAACTACGAGCTTCTCAAGCTTCTAAAGAAGTTCGAAATGCTCGTATGGCTGAAAGAGCTCCCGAAAATCTCGCTTTTGAAGTTGAAGAAGGAATCTTGCTTGAGACGGGGATCTCTGTTCAAAAAATTTGTAATGAATTGTTGTAATGAACCGCATTACGTGAAATTTTGGACAAACCCTTTTAACACTATTAGAATTGGTCTCACGTAGATTTTTGAATTTTTTTTTCTACTATTTATAAAAAATTCCCAAAGTTGAAAAAATGAGGCAAAAAAAAGACTTATTTTAAAAAAAAATTTTCAAATCGCCTACGTCAGACTAATTCTACATCCCTCTTGTTACAGAATTCTCCAAAAATATATGTTTCAGACCACAAGGAAGGTTGGAATTATGTCAAAAATGAGACAAGTTTTTTTTTAGTGTTCACTTCGCCGGCCTGTATCCACATCAATTTTTTTTTTTTTTATTTTTTCTTATACATTTTTATACTTTTAAAATGTTAATAAAAAACTGATAAAAAATAGATACTAAAAATGTTGATGGTTTGTTACGCGGTAACAAAGGCGGCGGAACTCGCGAGAAAAATAACCACCGCCGCGAGAAGATTGTTTTGACCGTGACGCCACCACTCAACTACGTAGGGCAATGACGCATAAATGTAACCACCACTCGTAGGCAGGAAAGAAGTCATAGCATCCGACTTATGTCATATATTGGTCGGATGCTGATGACATAGAGTTAAGAAATTTAGAAATAATGTACCGACCCACAAGCAACAGAGAACCGGCGAACTTTCGCGAATAATACCAAACGCTGCATACATCTCACTTGAGATTGTAGTAGGTTTTGCCCAGTGGGCAGTGATAGTGAATTGGTGACGATTCGGGTCCACTCTGCCCAACCCGTCTGGCAGTTCGGAAGATAGATAGGGTTCGGATATGTGGGATTCGAGCTTGCGATTCCTTGAACGTGTGCTAATCGGGAAGTCAGAAATTGGAGACGATCCGTGAATGCACCGAACCGTCTGGCTGACGTCTGGAAATCAGAGGATCTGGGGCCGTGATACTCTACGACTCGGATTAAAGAGGGAACTCGAGGGGTTGGGGAGCAACAGCCAGATCGGAATTGGCTCGGGTGGCGGCGCCCAAGCTAAATAAAGCGAGATTCGGGGAAGCCCAACCTCACTCGGGGCTTCAGGTCCATTACAGAGGTGAGTGAGTGGCGCCCACGCCCATCTTCATTGGGTTAGACCGGGACCCGAACGGATCAGCCCGGATCTCGACCTCCCGAAGGCAGGGGAGGTAACAGTTTTTTTTTTATTGCGTCCGTAAAATCGCTTCAAAATCGAGCTTCTACACCAGAATATTGCCTTGAGAAATCATGTTTTTTGCATTTCCGTACCTATGAGCTAAACAATTTTGATGAGTTTTTTTCTGTGTTTTTAAGTAAATGGACCGAATTTGACCGTTGCGTTTTATGACAAATTAAACTATGTCACTGCTATGCCCTTAGGTTGGATCAACATTTTTTTTTTTGTAATTGGTAACGGTAAAATTGTTATTTGAATACAAACAATATTACACTATAGGCTACATTGTAAACCAAATAAAAAAAAACGAAAAAAAATATTGAGCTATTGAACATAGATAGTTTTATATGGAATTCGGATCGACTAGCCACCCCCTTAAGGAGAGATGGAAAATTGTTAATAAATATAAGAAGCAATAAAGGGCTTAGTATAGATCCTTACGGAATGCCTAAAGTGGGAAAACAGAATGCAGAAGAGCTAGACCTAACAGTAAGAATGCAAGTGCAATCACACACGTAGGAGGAAAACCAAGAAAAAAGAAATACCATACTCAAGTAGCTAAGTCGATGGTGAAGAAAAAAAGAGTCGCAACAACTTTCACAACTATAGAAAGGAGTGTGACGTGAGATTAAATTGAAAAGAAAGGATTGAAATTATATCAATTAGTACATTGTATACCATTCTATAAATAATATAAAAATTAGCACATTGTATACCATTGGTCAAAGTAGTGTAATAAGCTTTTTTTAAACTAATACTTAAGGATCTGGATTATGCCTTAGTAGAATCGTACATAATTCATTCCATAAGGAGAGGAGGATTGCGCAGAATGGAGTGCCCTTATGGAGAAAGGGAGTTAGTCAAACCAATGAAAAACTTCGGAAGATTAGTGGTGATAAGATCAAGAATTCTATTAGTAGCTCGGAGAATGAATAAATGGAAAGGACAGAAGCAGTAGCAAGTGATAAGCTACTTTGGAATGATAAACTTTTCAAATAACTCACGCCCAATCTAAGGTAAGGATATTTAGTTCCCCTTAGAGAAGAAAGGATGCAATTAATGTAAGACGAGAATTCCGGAAAGCAATATTCGTAGACAAGCACCTTGATACTAAAAGGTATATTAATCGAGGGAGCAATTAACATTGAGAATGGGAAAACAGAAATACAGTAAATCGCACATTCAGCCGGAGAATAGGTAATCAAGTCACTGCAGAGTATTTCTGGCAGAGATTTAAGGAACTCTCATATGAAATGCTACCTCTTAATGTAAATTGAGTTAAGGAACGCACTTGATCCTTGCAAAAAATAATGTGAAGCGATAGAATTTCGTTGTTGTATATACTATATTTTGCTGTATTTTGCGAGACAGATAATATTTTCAAACTTTATTAAAAAGGACAGCTTAAAACTGTTAGCTTTGGCCGTCAGACCACGAACTTCCGGATATCAACTTTCTCGATTAAACTTTAAGTTCTACTTCTCTTCGGCGATTGGGAACGAAAATTTCCGGTAGCAACCAATTTTATGGCAAAAATCGTTTGGAACCATGACTTTCAAAAGGGGAATGGTAGAATCAATATCCGTGAGAACTGCAAGATTATCGGAAGGGTCGGAGAAGAGAGAAATTTTCTCAAAATATAAACTCAGATTTTGTGCAATCCAGTTGACATAGTACTAACTTCTGTAGACTTCAAAATAAGTCCTAAATTGCTCAGATTGAATTATAGTTTGAGCGAGTGACTGTTATGCTACCGTTGGGCTCGAAATTTGTACTTATTCCGAGTCGTAACTCCAGCAGGAGATTTTCCAACTTTTGCAATATTTATGGTTAAGCCAGAATCAGCTGACATAGCAGTGGCAACCAATGGTCGGAGCCTTTTTAGTGTTAGCTGAGGCTTCTTTGAAGCAAAAAGCATTTTACGCACATCTTCAAGACACTGTTTGGCGACCCGTAAGTTTGTAAAATAATGTGCCATGGAAGGCGAACGATAACAACTACAAATTTGAATAATTTCAATGATTTAGATTTGTACTTGCTCTTGCTACTCGCTTTATGCAAAACTGAGCTAGAACAATCAAAACCTTTCAATTTTTCTCTCTTTCCCTTTAAATGGTCTATAATGCTGTTATAATTTTGTTCTTTTTCATATATTTTAAGCCTAGTGTCAGTTTTCATTTTTTAGCTGGAAGCATTTTTCTCGATAATTATAAACAAAGAGTGAGCCCAGGCTAGTCACTCATTGTAGTTAATTGGTCTTTATATTCTTGGCATGCTAGGTCCATATATGTAATTAAATTTTCATTCTAGCTTCTACAATTACTCTAAGAGTATTTGAACTATGAAAAAAAACTCTTAATTCTTGTTTATGAGAACCTAAAACACACACGTTTGAAGTTTTCAAACAAACTTAACCTCTGCTTGATAAAAATGGACAATTTTACGGTCGAGTGATAGTATAGTCTAAGCTAGAACCCAAGAAACGGAAAATGTTCTTCCTTTTCGCTATTCGCTGTGTTAGTAATCCTCGTTCCAGCGTCTTGTGAATTTATCTGGCAACATTTTCGAATAAAGTTTTATAATGACAGGGCGCGTTACGTGACACTTTTATCAATGCAATAGATACGCGTAAAGCTCACACCCAAATCACTCTTGATTTGTGCACAGTTCCTAGCTCACCATTCCAGTCGAATCATTTCATAATGAGTGCGAAAGTTCAAGAACACCTAAAAAATCAGCTCAGCGAACTATGAACAAAAACTCATTCATTTGCATGCACAGGATACAAAATAGTGAAAATCGATTGCCTTGTCCGGGTGAGATGTTTTACAAGGTGCTTAAGATTCTTGTGTGACGAGTTGAATGAATGAAGGAATGTATGCAAATGTGCTTTGTTTCAGATCGTAACTGTAATGAAGGTCAGAACTAGAGTTTTTTAAAACCTGCATATTGATCGCTGAAAGAGGATTTTTTGTTTGTTTATAGGTCGAGTGCTATTGAAGGTGTTTACCAAAAAAGGAATGAACGAATTAATAGCAGAAATGAGCATATAATTCTGTTTCTTCTTTATTCTTCTTCATGAGAGTGCTGTTATTGGACTAGTATGATGTTGTTCGAATAATTCACTCTAAGTAACAGCTGAACAAGGATCTGTCGTACTTTGAGAAAAGCTTGTATGTTAAAGTAATCTTATAAGACTCTACGACGCTACGGATCTAAATATTTAACACAATTGCATTCTACAACGGACAAGGTTTCTTATAAGCCTGGAGGATATCACCATACAGAATACATTATAACATACATAATATTTAACGTATACGTTCGCGTGGGTTTGAAAGGCTTGAACCAAGGCAAATGGTAAATATTATCACAAAGAAACATATCTTTTTTCGGACTGCTCTTTGATCCGACGTGATGATTTCATTATGAAACGAAGAGAAACTCTTTGCGTTTTTATTCCCAATCAATGAATTAGCAGCAGATGTGTCGATTTTATTTTTTTGACTTTAGATGCAACTAACACTAATCATTCCAAAAGAGAATATTAAAACATCCCACACTTTACAGTTTATGTCCTTGCTCCACAAATGTTTCATCTCTCTTACAAATTTATTGCACCAACAACTTCAAGTTTTTCAGTATCTGAGGTTAATCATTTATTCAATTCCTTCTTAAAAGAACCCAACAGAAAAGTAAATCCTTTGAATTATAAATGTGTAATTCAAACTCTCTAATCCTGTAAGACCCCATCTTCTCATTATTTCATTCTTTCACCAGTATCAAATTACGCACAAGTAGTATATTTGCTGCATTCCTGACTGAACATGAATAGTATCAAAAAAGTACGGAGTGTCTCTAACGTAACATTACGTAGCAGAGAAGAACATGTTTCATACAGGAGAATTTTTGCTTCTAATTTTTTTCATATTTCTCATACTAAAGTTTCGTGCAATTGTTATTTTTAGTTTGTAGAAATATTGCCAGTGGTACATGTGGAAATAAAAACATTTAATTTTAGCTTGCTGCGAAGCGAAAAAAGTAGGTCAAGTGCAAATGTTTAAGACAAGATGAAAAATTGTTCTTTGTCAAAGAAAGTATTGTAGTTGAATTTTTTGAGGTTTAGGAGGGACGGTTTTAATTGAATATGGGATGATTTTGTGTGATTCATATGTCTGTGAAATGAAACTATAGTTTCCGAAATGACTTCCTCGGAACTTGTGGATACGCTAATTGTTTAAAAAGAATGCAAAGATTGTTGGAAGTTTAGATGATGGGGTCATACTTTGGTTTTAAAAAAACAAACAAAAAAACAATTAAATGTTCATATGAGTTGTAAATTCCTACTACGTTTTTTAATAGTATCTATCAATCGAAAAGGACGTACAGGAAAAATAGCAAATTTTAAATCAAAAGATACATCTACAGAAACGTAAATTAATTCAAATCGATTGCCAATACCGATTATTGTACAATCAATCAAATGCAAAAACGATGAAACGGAAATTATTCGCTTCCAATTTCATAACACTTTTATCATGACGAAGAGTTTTTGATGTACTGTCTATCATTAATCAATACCCATCAATATTGGTCTGAATGAATTTGATGTAACTTAATTATGCACATCAATTTATTTTATCTTATTGTTTTATTCTTTCTAGCTGGCATCGCTTAGTATTATAAAGAGTTTGCTGATATAAGATTATTTATTTCTTGTTTTCCGGCAAATTTTTAAATAAGTCAACCCTATTCGAATCAATTTGTGTCAATATCGGTGTCTTCTTTGAATCTAATTCTGTTTTGTGTTGGCTTTATTTTCTTTGTTTATTTATGTTATTATCAATAAATAAGCTCACTAATTGGTTTCTCTCATATCGCTCGCTTTAATTACCTATTAAAGTTTTTATTTTTCATACCTTGATACTATTTTAATGCATTACAAAGCTGAGTTTGAACGCAATCTGTCATTTGTTTACAACAGTCAACAGTGTCTGGTAATGTTTACAATGGACAAATATTTCAATCAAAGAATTTATTTGAAATTTTATGTTCAGAACAATATTTCTTATTCTGAAGCTTTGAAAATAATGAAAACCTTTGGTAAGTGTGTTATATTAAAAACAAGAGTATTTGCTTGGTACAAAGGGTTCAAGCAGCGCCTTGAAGTTGTTTATGATTTGCCTCGTTCTGGACGGCCTTCAAATAATGAGGAAAACGTGGATAACGTCAAGAAATTAGTGCTCGATAGTCCCACATAAACCACAATATTCCGAGTCAATTCATGAGAGATTTTGATTTTGAAAGCTAGCTCTCTAATGCTGCCTCTACATTGTGGGCCATCATGTGGCCCATTGTGCGGTCGGGCGATGGCTTGTTATAGCTGACCGTGGCGAAGCATGGAAATGGCAATGGCCGAAAATGGCTTCTGGAGCCATTTTTCACACACATCAAAGCGGACCATCATACGCAACTGAAAAATCATGACTGACCCATCTTGTAGCCCAGTGTGTGGAGGCAGCTTTGTGATGGTGGCAATCATTGCGACCATTGCAGTGGCTGATTATGGCCCAAAATGTGGTGGCAGCATTAGAAAACTAGCTTGTAAAGTCAAGATCTCTCATGAGTATGTTTTTAGCATGAGACACATCGCATCGTGATTTATTTTAAATAGTCTCAATTTTCATCAAATGAACCATCGTAATCCAGTGTGTGAAGACATGCTAGAACAATTCAATTTGGACCTCACATTCATCGAATCCGTCATTCTGGGTGATGAGACTTAGATTTATGAATATGTTATGCAATCCAAGCAACAATCATCGGCATGACGCTTGTCAATTGAGCCGAACCCAGAAAAACTTAGGCAAAGTTGGTCCCAAAATTAAGCTTCTTCTCACAATTTTTTTGATATTCGAGGAAATGTCCACTTGCGATTCCTTTCGGAGGGTCAAACAGTAAATAAACAATATTACTTGTATGTTATCAGGCATTTGAAAGTAAAAATTCATTAAAAAAGACCCAGAGTTTTGGAGGAACAATTCATAGATTTAGCATCATGACAATGCACCGTCTTACAAAGCCATCATTGTGACCGAATTTTTGAATAAAAATGCCACGAACATCATTAAACAAGCGCCATGCTCACCGGATTTGGCTTAGAGTGATTTTTTGTTCTGATTTATGTTCTGTGAATAATTCATCGAATTTAAAAGAGTAGACCCACTGTCCATAATCCCTCGTAAAAATTAACGCTCTATCCTATCAAAGCATTTCTCTCATATTTTCAGCTGTCCGGTAGTGTGGTTTCATGTTTCATCTTCAGATTGTACAAATGAGCATAAAATAAATTCTTTTGTTTTGTTGCCATTGAAATAACTGATTACTTGTGCGCTCGGCAAGGGAGTGAAATTCCCATTTAATTTCAACACAGCAGTTTACATCTTTTTCTGTGAACGGAACAAATAAGGGTTTTTCCCTATCCATCTAGTACCGTGTTCCCAAATAGGTTGCCCAAGGATCTTATCAATGCCCAGTTGTTTATTTGGCATAATTAGCAATATCTTTCGGAAGCATTAGTGGTGATAACAGAGATAAAAAGATTTGATGAATTTCCTTACAAAACACAGACACTTTTATATCATCTTTATTATCAACCGACGCCATTTTGTCTTACGTCAGCGCTTATGCTTTTGCAAGAGCTTTCTGCTGGCGATTTCTGATAAAGTGGGGTTGGCTGTCAAGTGGTTTTGGCTGTCACAGCAGATTAATTAGAAGTTGTTTGTGCGAGAATTAGTAAAACGAAGATATAAAAAGGGACGTCACTTTTGACTCCAATTCATATTAGTTAGTTCCTTTACATGTCAGGTTTTTGGCAAATATTCTCCAATCACAGAAGTAAATTTTTACCCGAAAAGTTAAGGAACAAACATTCAAACTCTTCTATTCATCGGCAAATCTAAATAAACAACAAGCGCGACGATGAACTGCCACTGACTTTTAATCAATATGGCCAACCAGGGGTGAAATTAATTTCCTAGATTTCAATGAAAACTCCCTAGAATTTCGTACGGTGTTTGTATTCAGCTGCGTTCTACTACACTATCTAAAGAAAACCAATAGCTTAAATAAAATGCCTGATTATTCCAGATTAGCCTACAATATACACACTTCTCTTCTGGGCGCGCAAGCATAGGCTTAACGAATCCAAATATATCACCATCTGAGTATAATGACAAATTTGAAGATTGGGACTTCAAGCTCACGAACATAGTCAATGTGGTTAATATGCAGATGCTATGAAAAAAATTCTTTAGGCTTTCCCGGCAAGTGTAAAATATCCCTAGATCTAGAAAACAATTTCCTCGATTGAGATCTCTGCTTCCATTAATCATGCGGCGCATTAACAACTCTTTAGAACCATGTGTACTTTCCATTGACCTGATACATTTGTTTTCATGATCTTGCTTATTTGTGGAATCAAACCGTCAGCTTCATAGCTCGGCCTCCAAATCAGCGTTGCCAGATTTGGCGATTTATCGCCATTTTGACCACTTGAATCAGACATTTGGCGTTGATATTTACGCCCTGGCGCTTGGCTACATTTTTGGCTACTTCAATGATAAAAACTATATTTTCCGTTATTGCATAAAATTTACACAGCTTACTCGAAAATTTAAACATTGAGGGTGTATTTTTTGTGATGCAACACATAAAGACAAAATCCAGAAATAAAATGAAACTAATCCCTAAGAAGCTTCTCTTAGAGTAAAAATATTTGAGTTAAACAGAAATATATTTTAAATTAAAACCGATTTTTTTCTCTTGAAGGTAGATATATTTGAATTTTTTGACAGATATCCATATTTCAAGGGTAAGCTGCCCTCTTTTTCAGTGTTTAAATATATGTTATAAAAATTTTGAGCCTTCATAGCGCATATTACTTCAATTCGAGTATGCATAAAAAAGACACCAGTGATAGCAATGATTCCGAACAATTAGAAGACAGATTGGATTTATTATTAAACTAGTGCAGGAAAATGCCTTTTAATTGTAAGAATTTTGAAACTTATTTTGCGCTTTTAATACTGTTTTTAACGCTGGAAATATTGCATATGTTAAATAATTTTGTTCCAAAATATTTTTCTTGCATAGTTTTTTTTGCAAATCTTTGAATTTAATGAAAATCTCTGTGTACACGGAAAAGATTAAAATATTAACAAAGTGATTAATTATGGTTTCTTGATATTATTCGTGAATTTTTTTTTTTTTAATTTTGTCAAAAACTGTAAGGGTTAAAGCTTCAGGTAGTGTTATTTATGTAAAACGATTAATACACTAATGATTCGGGATCAAAATTGTTTGATTATTCTTCGTTTCGATCATTTTGGCGATTTTGGCTATCTCAGCTCCTTCATTTGGCAACTTTACCTCTAGAATATCTGGCAACGCTGCTCCAAATCAGCGTTGCCAGGAAAAAATGCAGAGAGTCTGGAGAAGTTTTTTCAGAAAACCTAGAGAAATTTTTGGATTTTAGTTTCATTAAAAAAATGTAACTTAGTTTAAGTAAAAACGAGATCATTTTGATAAAAACCATTTACTTCAGCATAAGAAACAATGCATGACAAAAAAATAATCACTTATTATCACTGTACTATGATTATATTTTAGGTTAGGTTAGGTTGTACTGGCTGGCACATGGCCACACATAGACCTACCGGTCCGTAGTGGTACCAGATAAATGGACCTCGAGAAAGGAATTCAGTCCAAGCGGCCATCAAAGGCCCCGGATTTTTTCGCGAACTGAAGGATGTCCTTCAGCTTTTGCTCTGCCACGTGTGAGAGATCCACCAGCCAGGGCTCACCGAAGTATCGCAGTCTGGTTATGATTATATTTTGTTATGTATATATATTTTCCAAAAATATGTTTGATTTAAGGGCTTCAGTTAATTCTATACCTGCATAAGTTTCATTTCTGATTTTAAATATTTTTTAGACAAAAGTATACCACTTGGAGTATTTGTTTGTAATCGATCGTTCGTTTTATCGTTTATTGATATTAATTTGAGGGAAAGTTCTTACTACAAACGCGGTATAATTGAGTACGAGTAACAGGTGAAAAATAAAAGTCCTCAAAATTGGAAAAGCCGGCTTGTGTTCTCATTTTTCGATTTTTGTCTCTTGTTTCCAAAATAACTCATCATTGCCAGTTTCGAAATCGGTCAATTAAATATTTCTCAGCTCTCATCACTGTGAATGTATATTCTGCAATTCTGATATTTCTATTAAGATTGTAAAACATTGACAAAGTGCGATAGTTGCAAGTTGTCTTTTGGAAACAAAATTTTCAGGATCCATGAAACTGATACTTAGATATTTGGTCCACAAGTACAATATAATTTTGAACAGTGCGTTCTAAATACTAAAATATAATCTTTGAGTCCATTTAACTAGGCATTCACTGCCGCCGCCAAGTAAAGGTTATCCTACGGTAAAAATTACATTTCAATTAAAAATTTAACATCCTCTATTTTGGTTTTCTCTAAGTAATCTAAATAAAACCAAAATATTTTTGGGGGTTCAATTTGGAAGAGCTTATTCAAATGTATAATTCGATAAAGAGATAGCCGCAGGCTGAGCTTTTCAAACTCTGTACCTTTTTGTTTGACATATTGATTTGCGATATGTGGTTTTTTCAAATTTTTACTCAAACATTTATAACAAAAAGTTTCAGCATAAGTGTAAAAAAAATATGAGAATTTTGAATAAAATTTGGGTATCTGGAAAACTTTGTGAAAGTCTGGCTACCTCCAGACTTAAATCTGGATCTGGCATCACTGCTTCAGCCCCAGCTCTTGATACAGGCGAGAGTTTTGTTCGAATAGTTCCTTCTCTTGCGAAAATTCTCTATTGCGATACTTTCGCTTCTCCCAAGGCGATTTTGAAGCAGGATAATGATGCTGGTAGGACTTCGGCTACTGAAGGGCAGTGTTGTGAGAAAATTTTCGTTCATGGAGCTCAATTTGAGTTTTGAATAGCCCAAAAAAAAGCCCAACACTTCCCACACAATAGGTCGAGGTCAAATAATTGCCAAAAAAAAAATGTTATCCACTTCACATGGGTTATTATTATTTTTGTTTATCCATATACTCTTATACAGTCAAAACGTAAATGAACAATTTCATTTTCTGATGTAATAAACGTTTGAATTGAAGAATTCAGTAATTGTATCATATCTGGTGGTATTTTATAGTCGTTGCAACATATTTTGTTGAAATTCAAGAGAACTACATACCTAGAATTCGCATCAAAGATGGCAAGAAAATTTATTTGCATTTTACTTCAAATTTTAGTCTTTATGTTATTTATCATACTAAAACATATATCGACTATTTTACCAGGAAGCTATAGTAATAAAAAAATCGAGCTCGCAAATTTTTTTTGAAATTTGCTATGCAGCAGCAGATTTTACTTCATTTGCTGAAAAGTGTACTCTCTGGTTCGAATCCAACCATGAACGCCCAAACACAATCTCATCGGGATTTGAGTTGACTAAGTTGCAAGTAGATACTCAAGACAATTCATAAATGAATTGAGTCATGGAACTAGTTGCACCACATTTGTATTTATTGATTAAGAGCTCTTTAATTTTCTACACCAATTTCGACTTACAGATACATTACGACGGAGGCCAAACGTTTTGTGTATATAGCTATAATCCTCATATCATAGTTAATGAAAATGATTTTTACTTACTTCTTACATATCTGAGTTCAATGTAATTTTAAATCAATTCACATTCTATCTTATGAAAACTCAATGTAAGCTTAGAAAATTTCGTTTAGGTATATTTATCATCAATCTCATCGTATTCTCTTCGGATTCCAAAAATATTCTTGCATACATACACGCGTACAAACTCCCCATCGAACGAAGAAAAAATACGTGCCTCTGATGATGCAGCCTAAGAGGTCTTATATTGAATCAAATTACCCATTACTTTGCTTTTGGCAAGCTTTATTACACTTTTACTCCAGGCAAATATCGTACACACGTGCACGCATTTGTCTAAATTTCAAACTCAATAGCGTAAACCTTCCGCCCTTTTACGCTCGGGCTCCCCAGGAAAATGCAATGTACCAATACCAGTTGGTATAAATAACTTAAGGAATCACAAAACAGGACAAGCTTTAGAAGAATGCTTGAAATAGCT
This sequence comes from Nemotelus nigrinus, assembly GCA_947369275.1. NCBI lineage: Eukaryota > Metazoa > Arthropoda > Insecta > Diptera > Stratiomyidae > Nemotelus > Nemotelus nigrinus. The sequence continues at coordinate 17,769,327 of OX376372.1, forward strand.
TACAATTTGATTGTTGTATTGAGTGGTTTCTAAACTCTTGGGAGTTGGATTTAGTTCTTCCTTTTAATATATGTTGTACCATTTTAACAGCTGTTTAAGTTTCCTTTGGTGATTTTTTTTCGAATGGTGTACACATATACATATGTACCGAATAAAACAAAGAGAACTCTCCTTTTCTTAAAACTAGCCAAGATCATATTGACTTAAAACGGTAACAAAAAAAAATTCCTTTTAATTCTACCCTATTGTATCTTCTTGTTGCTCGTTCGCCCATTCCCTCACAAACTGACTAAAACTATAACATGAATTAATGTACACAACATAATATGACAAAACCTGATTCCGTCAAGTATTCTAGACGAAATTATCACTCAGAAAAATTGTTTGCCTAAAATGATGACTGTTATAAAAAGCTAACTGATAGTCAATTTGGCGTAATCACACGAATAAGAATCAAAATTTTTTAGCGATTGTAATTCATTTTTGTTTAAATTTAATGGCACCTAATAACCAATAGTAACATTAAGAAATTAATGTTATGACAATGTTTGTTATTTCAAGATAATCGTGATTACAATTCAGTCTTGATGCGCCAAAAAATTTAATCAAAAGACAAGTAAAATCAGTTGTCAACTATATCCCGACAGAGAGATATTAGCCATCGCTGATTATTTGACATTCTTCATATTCCAAAAACAGATAGCAAGCTTTGTGCACCAAAATGATTCAAAGCCGTAAAAAACTTTCTTTCTGTTTATTGACGTAATTATTTCGATTTTTATTTTGCATTGCTAAACTACAAGATACAAATTGTCATATGTTTCTTCACTCAACTTATACACAACACTTTTACTAGAATATTGTATCTAAATATAAACTTCTATGCGCACAAACCACCTTGCAGCTAAGAAACGGTAGAAAGCATAGATACGAAAATAAATACCGATTTGCACAAGCACGAATTTCATATCACTTTAATGGTCTCCCGTATTGTCTAGTGGTTAGGATATCTGGCTCTCACCCAGAAGGCCCGGGTTCAATTCCCGGTACGGGAATCTTTTGCTTTGTTAAATTATATGTATGTACTACAGAAATTATATATACCTATATATTATATATACCTTAGAAAGCGTTTTTGTCTTTTGATCTTAGGTGTACATTGTTGGTTGATAATTAATAAATAATCATTCAAATACATTGAAATAAAGCAAGCTTACTTTTTGCGATCCTCAACCCAGATCGATTTTAATGACATCATTATACAAACCAATCAATTACGTGAGTGAAGTTAGTTTTTTTTAAAAAAATGTAGAATTTGTTCTCTGAATTAATCACGGCTACATTAACTGTTTGCTTGTGTAGTTGAGTGGGTAAACCGCCGGCGTGTGTGGTTCCTAGTTCAAATCCGACCGTGATCAAGCATCGGGCTATGAGTACCATTGGCTGTTACTGAAGTCCTTATCAAAGTCAACCACCAGACCCGAATAGAGGTCTGTGACTACATAGGATTGAGACTACTTTACTTCTTCACCTTTTTCTTGGAGCGGTCAAATTTTCTCGTATTTGGCATACTATTAATGTACATATTAGCTAATAACATACATCACTTGTTACTTGTCAAACTCTCACATGTCTATCCAAAGATGGCATGAGTGGGCTTCTGACTTTCAATGTTATGCATATTCGATTTAATGGGATTATTATCTTTCAATTTTTTTTTCCATTCAAATAGAAAAATCTATTTCGGAGGTATGCTTATCCATCAAAACAGTTTTTCTGTTATATCATCATCACTAAAGGAAAGTATAGACTCTACGAAATGTAAACACATTTTTCATCCGTTCAATGACTCAAATTTTTTGCTTACCTTTTCATAGCCGAAAAGTTTGTTCATATTATAGATTTACCGGCAAAGGTTAAGTTTGTGGAAGGATATAATGTTGTTTCCTTTCGTAACAGGAAAGCTCTTTTCATTTGTACTGAGTCGTTTGTCCGAAGAAAAAAAAGTTTTAAAATTTACGTGGGTCAGATTGTATGTATTTTGAAATAAGCAATGGTTGGATGAATGCTCATTTCCTGGAATAAGAATTTTCGGACCGTGTTGTTTGATTTGTGTAATATGACCCATGCGATTTCGTTAATTTTTGTATTTGTTTTGAAAATATGCTTTTATTTGATGGAAAGTAGAATTTTTTGTTAGGAATGATGAATAAGTGCGTATTTTACTCTCATGAAAATTAAATGTGAAAGTTTCCCAAGCAAAATGTCCTAAACTCGTTTATCCAAAATTAGATTATTCGTAAAAAAACACTGAAAATTAATTTTAAGTTTTAAAAAACTCATGAGAAGCTTGTATCATAAAGCTATATTTTCGTCTAAAGATAATTGATTGGATTCACGATTCGATGGCACTGCTAATGAGTTAAACTTTTCCACTAATTTGCGTAAAGTTTTGTAAAATTTGGCAAGTGTACAAATTTCGACGATCCAAGGTTTGCCGTTCATGTGTTCAATGCTTACTTCTGTCTATTCTCTTCAGTGCCCTTCACTGGATTTCGGTGAGTCAGTCAAACTTTTCAACCTAAAACTTGAGGACGAAACCAGGCAATTATGTGCGAAGTAAATTTGAGCTATGAGCCAAAGGCAAATTAATGTCTTTAAAATTGTTGACAGTCGTAAAACACGATCCCGATGATGAAACATTTTATAAGTATAAGATATCTGATGATATTTATATATGCTCATGGTAAGAGAGTTCATTGGGCAGAGTTCACCCAGGGCACAAAGGTCAGTTTGCAACTAGAAACAATAATCAAGCGATTCAATTACTTTGAACACTATGCAGTCATTAGCAAACAGAAAGCAAGGAGAATACTCGAAGGAGGTGAGATGATTGACAAAAAAGATGAAAAGCAACGGATTTAGGGCTGAACCTTCAGGAACTCCAGAAAGAAGGCAGAATTAGAAAAAGTTTTAGGAATTATAGGTACGAACAGAAACACAAAACGTGAAACAGAATAATAGTTGGTTAGATACCCTATATTCTTCAAGCTTTACAAGAAAAACCTGTATGTAGCACATCAGTGTGCGTTGGTCTAAGGCAGAAGGATCCAGGTTATAAAAGCCCATGCTACTCAGAAGCAAAAAAACGGGTCACGGATAGAAAGCAGCCTATTAGAAACAACGCTTTCGAAAGCTTTAACAAAGCAAAGAGAAGTAGGAAGATAATTGGAAACACAAACTAGGTCACAAGATTTATGGATGGAAGGAACATATAAGCAGGACGAACGGGAGCTAAAAAAAAAGTTGGAGCTGAAGATTATAGACAAAGAAACACACAGAGACGATGGAAGTAATTTGACCAAAAAATCCGGGTACCGCTAGGACTACGACTAATATTAGCATCAAGACAATCAAGTAAAGACTCAATTTCTAGGGGTTTATAAATAAAAAGTGAAGTGCATCAGAACCGCTAAAAAACTGATTTTCGAAGAAATTGTCTCTGTGTGACAAAAAAATGTGGAAAGACGTTATACACCCTTTTGTAATATCATATCAACTATTCTTTGTCCAAAGCAATAAAACCCAACTATAAAATAAATGATGAAAATGTTCAGTGCTGACAACACCTTTCCAATGACGCAGCAACAAGTTTACCATTACAAACTCATATTAAGATCAACTTATCCTTTGAATTTTGTTCTCATCGGAAGATTTCATCGAAAGTTTCAGCAATTAAACGTTGTTTGAAGCTGCCATGCGAAATATTTTCCAAAATTCGAAAAATTTAAAAATTGGTTCCTTATTTTTATTGCACATGCTTTGCATATGAGTTACATACTCATACTCATTACGCTGTGTTAGCAGCAAAACAAAAAATATACCAAATTTGCTTCACGTTAAGTTAAACCTACCCTGCTTCACGTTAAGTTAAACCTACCCTGTGATTTTCAAGTTGATTGAATGTTTGCACTGGAAGTTATAGGGGGAAAAGAAACTTTAGGATTATCAGCCTCAAAACTTTTCAAATGTTCAAAACGTTTTTATTTATTGTTAATTTTCATTGCAGGATCATTCTCATTTGCAAATCTAATGACATAATCGCTAAATAAAGAAATTCCGAGTAAACTCGACTTGAAGCAACACACCCGGGAAAAATTGAAGGAAAACAGACAAAATTATACAAAAAAATAAAATAGATTATATCACAATTAAGAAAAACAAACAAAATAACAAAAACCCCCACGAAAACAAACACACAGCCACAAAAACCCATACTAGGCAAACATCTATCGGTTAAACTCATGTAACTCCAATGTGGTGCATCAAGTCGACTTTTACTGAAATTCCAAAAAAAAATACAAAAATGGTCATAGCTGGCAGCCCTTTGATGATTTTTTTATGAAATTCCTACAACATTTAGTTTACAGCAAGGTCCATTTACTGCATGAACCTCGTTTTGATATCATGACTCGACCGGAAGTTATTGGGAAAAATGCTTTATTTTGTTGAGCAAATTTACAAGATTTAGGAGACAACTATTGCCATAGCTGGTACTTCTATTCTAACTTTTCAACCAAATTTTCCTTAAATGTTGTCTAGAGTAAGGTCCAAATACTGTGTGAATTTCGTTAAAATGTGGTGATTTAACCGGAAGGTATAGGCCAAAATCCAGTTATTTTTCTCAGTGATTTTTCAAGATGGCACCACTGCCCGCATTTCGAACACATTTCTATCAGATTTGATCTTAATTACTACCAACATGTCCAGTAAACCTCATGATGATCGTAGTACCCGGTCATCAGTTCTCGTAAACATCCTATAATGAAAATAATAACAAGTGAATTTTAATGAATGAATTCTGTCATTCTTGCGAGTGGTGGTCGTGCGAATCTTTCTACCCTTTGACTTTCAATGCATTCAATATACAGGTTGATCGTAATAAGGACTACTTTCGGTAGAACACGCATTCAAAATTTACATGTGTCCTCTGCTTTTCTTTGCAAAAGTTTTTTCCAAGAATTGCTATGCGCAAGAGTTTTTTTCCTAAAGTTTTTAAAAATGAAATCTGCTTGAAATATCTGTGTTTAAAGATGAAATGGATGGATCAAAAATGCTATAGAAATTTAATTGCAATTAATATCTTCCAATTAATTTCTTCCAATTCTAATAAAATTCTAGCAATAAAATTAGCCTTGGAACAACAGTAGTAAAGATCGCCCCTTCTCAAGTCATACGAATAGGACCTCCCATCAAGAAAAACCTCTGTATCATTATTTAGTGACCGCATCATTCACTGCCACGCACAAATCGACGCACATACATAAATAAAGTTGAATGCCATTTGCATATTTGAGAGTAAAATTTCACTTGCAAGGAGGACAATAATTTACTAGGCTGAAAAATTGTACATTCTTACGTGATACGCAGAAACAAAACAGAAATAATAGCCTCATTTGAATTCAAGGAGTCACTTTCGCAAAGAGTGACATTTTTATGAATACATGTGCTAGACATGAATGAATACATAATTTTAATATAATTGTTATTTTTTGCGTACATTTCTTTTGTGTAATTTAATACAAAACAAGTTAATGGCGACGTTTAGTTGTGATTTCTGCAAAGACGACCTGAAAAATGTTTGTATGAATCTAACTCAGAATCTAATTACTGATGATGGGGAAATTCTTTGAAGTTGGGCAGACATCGTATTCGACTGTATGTTTTATGTTTTCAGCATACCAATTTCATGAATACATTCTCTGAAAATAACATTTCAAATCACATACGTGAGAGATCACCAAAATATATTCAAAATATACCTTAAAGGTCTTAGTAAATTTTGGACCATATTGCGTCTATAACGCTACTTTGTTTATATCACCTTTTCTCGATAGAAACGATTGCTTCAAACTTAGATTGCCAATCAAAACAATAATACATTCTATCTACCGCAAATATTATTCGTGCATAGCAATTTTCGTACGCTTCATTTCAATGTGATTTGTATTCCGTTTTGAATAGCTTCCGAATACAAATTTCATACTCTCATTCATATTTTTATCGTGAAATGTCGTAAAACTTTTCCAATGTAAGAGAAAACGTTGAGCATTGCCCTTGGGATAACAACAACGCCGAAAAAATATAACTTTTTGCACTTCTGCTGGAGTATTTCTTCAGGTATCAGGTGTTGTTTTGAGGTGGAAAGATTGTATGATGGATATGAAAGGATAGAGATGATTTGTTTTGCTTAATTTTTTTATTGCATAGTTTTTATGGAAGGATATGACTTGAATTTTTTGTGTTTTGATTGATTAATCATATAAATTTTAAATTTTCGTACTGGAAGCGTGTGATAATTAAGTGAAACTACGACTACATGTTTCTATGTAGGATAATACTAAAAATTTGAAATCGGCAGTATCAGCATGGTTTCAGTAGTTTTCAAATAGAATACCTAGTAAACATTTTCGCTGTCTAAAAGTCTACGCACGATATAGCTACTTTATGAGAAAAAACTACTGATAAGCTACCACCATATTCGTTACATATAATACAAAAAAAAACCTATGAATAACATAAATAAACGACCACATCTTGAAGTCATTGCTCTTTGTGACATGTGAGATAGAAATCTAGATTTGAATGAGATTGAATTGTGATATGGTCTCTTATTGCAATGGGCAATAACGAATTCCAAAACATTTTATTTCATTCGATACATGAAAGCTTTTCGCTTTTATTTTATTCGTTTAGCTACCTTTCTACTTTTCTTACATTTGACCTTTGCTTGCTAAAAATGATATGTTTCTTTTGACGTTTCAATTCCAAGATGAATCGAAATAACAGCATGAAAAAGTATCTACCTAGCAGCTGATATATAGTATGTACATATAAAACACATTTTGCTGATAGCTTTTTGCTAAAACAAAATGATGCAAGCGTGTGTATCTGATGATGAGAAAGTGCCGCATCTATTTTCGGATGTTTCACACGTCTGTTTGATTGGGGATTGTTATTCAAAACATGAAACTAGAAAGACGGAAAAACATATGTAAAAGGTTTGCTCCAGTTGAAATCCGGTGTAGGGAACCAGGTACAACTTTAAACACCCGAACTTATATTACCTCTGTTCTCCATTCATACGATTATACTCTAGCGATATTTTCTCCATGCAATTTCTATCCTCTATACTGCGTCTCCTTCATGAATTGATCTACTTGTTATTGTCATTTGATGATGCGCCTTTACTGCAAGTGTACTATCAACAATTTTGTGATAATCTAGCTCCCAACACAAAATGGATACAAAATATTTTTTTCAGGGAGTATAATCTGCTTAAAGGACGAAAAACTATGGGTTTGATAGAAGTGAGTAACAAGCTATGATTTTCAAGGAAGTTTTAGGATTTTTTTCTTCACATACGTTACATTTTGAATTTAGATCCTCTTGCATAGTGTTGTTTTTTTAGTATAGCAGAAATGTGCTGCAATTGCATAGATAATGGGCTGGAAGTTCAATGACTTCAACAAATTCCAGAAAATGTTGGATAAAATATTACGTATTATAAATCCGTAAATCATTCTATTGGAGTCACACTCAAATCTACAGCTTCCAGGTGACTGTTGTAGAGGTCATGCCTTCAAAAAAATATGGTCTTCAGCATTTAAATCTCTCAAATATGTAATCTGATTGAACTCCATGAAACTAAAGATTAGATTTAAAAGTCAATGACAGTTAATGAAAACAAAAACAAATTAATGGCAAGATGTTAAGACTGCTACGTGTTTTATCATCCTGCCACTGAAATTTTTCTTAACTTTAGTGTGCATTGAATATTGATCAATTGATTTCTCAAATACTTTTTTTCGTTGAATACTGGTCATCTTTCGATCAAATCTAATACAGAACATTTATATTTTCTATATTTTTGCAAACATAGCAAAAACTATCTTTCGCAGGGTCTATACACATTTACCAGACCTATAAAAAGTGGGTTTTAATAATTTTTCCTGGAAAGATATTTTGCTTAATTGACGTAAAAGTTAATACACATATTGTGCTAACTTTTATATCTATTTCGATGTCATTTACTTGCCAAAATAATGATGCATAAAGCTGCTACAATCAATTTCCGGGAGCTCTTCCAAACAAAAACGGGGAAAAATATTTCGTTAGTATGAAGTATGCTTAGTGATTCGTGAAAGGAATATTCAAAATATTATTTTTTAGCAAAATGGCAGCTTCTAAAAAAATCAATTTTTAATAAAAATTGGACATTAAGTTGTGGTTACAAATTGGGAAATAATTATTGGCGAGAAAAAAACCGTCGATTAACCACTAAAAAATATTTTTATAAAACTTGTGGGAAGTTTGAGACTAGTCGATTCAGCTGAGAAATATCGGTCACGGACTAATAAGAAAATTTTTTGAGAAAAACGCGTTCACAGTTTCAAAAGCACTTTTCACATATTATTTTCAACAAACAAATTATTTTCAACTTACATCAAGTCGTCTATTCTAGGACCATATAATAAATCCTCCGTTCCTTCCGCAGTTTCCAATAGTCCGATTTGGTACTGTCTGCGGATCATTCTTAGCTCTCATGTACTCCATTCACTCTTCGGTCGAAGATCGTGACTCTTCATTCTGTGTATTATAGATGGGTAACACATGAGTGAAGCAATCAAAATGAGTCAATCACTCGCACCCAACCCATGTGTCAACGCACTATTTTCTGTAATGCGTATACACTTTATATAGGTCGAATAAGATTTTAATTTATCCTAGTTTTGTGGACTTTCGCAAATTAATTAAATACTTTTCAATTTTGATTGTCTCTGGAGTGCGTGGTCCGGTCAGAGGCTGTAGATTAGCTGTAGATTTTTCAATGTTATGTGAAGAATACTTTCAACTTTTTGTTGAAAGCAGGGATTTTGGTGATTTCATATGTTTCTATGTGTGTCAAATTAAAACCAGTGTGTCAAAACCAAATCAATTTAGGCTCATTGGTAATGTTTTTGTCATAGCTAAGATAATGTTTTGGAAATGTTTAAACTATGTATGGGCAAACTGCCCAAAAGTAAAATTTTGTTTATATATTTTAAAATAACTTTAGAGACGTGCTGTTTATTAAGACTCTCATTTTAAGAGGTAGGTGTTCTTGGTCACGCAGGTGCGCATTTGACCATTTTGCCGCTCTAAGCCTCAGAAATATTTGCCACCCTTTTCGTGAATTATATTATATGTAACAATGCGCGATTTTTTTTCGATTCCCTAGATACTTCGCTGTTTTTCGTTGCGCCCGAGCTCACAAAAAAGGAATATTCGAGCAAAGCCGGCACCGGTTCGTTCGTAAAAATGCCCTATTATTGCGCCCTTGCCACACAAATAATTATTAAAATACACACACGATAAATGCACGCAAATATTTACTTCAGATAAGCTTTTCCTAAATGGAAGAGATATTATCTGGGTTCTTTTTAGGATCTTTTTAGGATCTTTTTAGGTCTTTTTAGGCTCTTCTTAGGTATTTTCAGATACTTTCTAGGTACTTTTTAGGTATTATTGTTAGGAACTCTCTAGTTAGGATCTCTCGCATTCATTTGAAACGACTCATTTTTACTAAAACTGTTGTCTAATCAATATTCGAGCCACGACGAAGTTCGATTTTTGTTATTTTCATTTATTATGGCTGCATCACTTTAGGCACTGTTCATAATATTTAGTTCAAAGTAAAGCTATTTATTTCATTTTATTTTTATTTAAATAACAACTCGCAAGTCAAATATTAATTTAAGTCCAGTCGTTAGCTTCGACTTGCATTCGAAAGGTCCAAAAAATCTATATGAGTACAATAACTTAAGTAATGCACTGTACTTTTTGGAAGCTTCGATATTTTAACTAACATCATTCATCGTAGAGATAATCGCTCAGCTCCAAGCCAGCTGTAGGATTAGCGAATTCGGTGCGATAATCTCTTGTTTGTCTCGCTGAATTAGTCCTGGTTCCATTATACTCTGGATGAAACCAACAACCGTACTGAAATACTTTTGTGTATAAACGCTTTTGGTCGTGATAAATTTTGCTCAAAACTGATGTAATCTTCGAAAATATCTGTCAACCATGAAATTCACCGGCCCTAATCACCACACCAAGCCGCATTTGAATCTATTACCAATCGACCATCCATGAAATTAGCTCTAATTCCATAACATTTGCACTTAATTAGTTGTCTCAACTACAGTATCTCGACTTTCAGATACTTGAACTTGATAAGGTTCTGTCCATTGTAATATGCACACTCTCATTTATTATATTACATGATGATGAATAAATCGTTTTCGCTAAATAACAACTGCCTGGCCAGTCAGCCGTCAATGGGACTTTGGATTCGGAAATCTGAATCACAACAGTATGTGGCTGATAGTGGATCGGATCTGGCTGAAGTCTTGTGTGTTTGCGCGATATTTTTAAATCAACGTGCCTTATCCGTGACACTGTTGCGCGATCCGTCAAGTAATCCGTCGCGCACAAAAAACTTTACCCAGCAGTAACTAGTAGAATTGTTGTGCGAAATCTGGAAAATGTTTATCGCTGTGATATCGCCAAGTACGGGCCAAAAACTTTAAGTATTAGTTATATTTTTTCAAATAAGTAGTCACCGATAAAGTATTGAAGTGATAAAGTGTCGAGGGTTTTAATTGATGATTGTGTTTTTGCGAAAAAAAATCTGATTTTATTCGTCGTGAAAAGCTTACGGTTGAGTGCGATTTGGAGTGAAAAATTGATTTTATGAATATCCAAAAATAGCAGATGGAAAATATTGTCGCTGATAATTGCTAATTGTTATTGTGATCTAAAGCAATTTGTTTTGTTCTGAGAAAGCGTAGGTGAAACCAACTGTGTTTACGCTGAATTTTATACCATAATCAGCCAGACGCTACAGGGGAAACACCATCTCATACCGGTTTTAAAATTATTAACTAGTTTGTCATGACTGTGTTTTACATCATATAAAGGTGATTATGATTATCTCTGACATAAACAATATTTCTCTTATTATTTTGACGAGTGATCGATGTAAAAGGTCAAATTATGTATAGGGGATTGCTAACCACTATAGGCAGAGTGAAATTTCAATGGAGGGAATTATCATATTCGGTTAAAAGTCACATCCAACATCTCGTACATTGAACCTGGTCAGTTTAGTGCGGCTTTTGTAGCTTAATGGTCTTATTGCCCTATTAGTTTGTGGTAGTCGGTCTGGTCAGTTGATTATGATTCCTGGTTTGTTTGATTACCGACCTGTTTGACTTCTATGAATCTTCTGGGAACTCCCCATTCGGAAATTTTAGTGACTGTTCGGCACCTGTAGATCTGGTTATTGATTTGCACACTTGTATGTACATATATTTGCTGAACAGATAGTTCACAACAAAGCAACACGTACGAAACGTGAGCTGGATTCGTGGTTTAATTTTGGCTGTTTTGTGGCCTTGTTTCGACACTAAATATATGACGCCGATTAATTTAATTTTGTTGCATTATATAGTTATCATACTATGATAGGTCGCAATTTTCGTTTTCAGATGTGTCAAACTTCTTGTCTGTGTTTAAAAAGTGATTATAGTAGACTGTATGTATCGAAATGTATTTATTTATTTATTTAAAAATCTATTTTAACAGGTTTCTGCCCAATTACAAAAATAGAAAAAGATTTTAAAAAAGCAAGAAAATTAACAGTAACTGAAAATATTAGATAAATACATATTTGAAACTTCAAAAATTAAAGCCAATATACAAGTTAAAAAAAACAGTAAAATAATCAAGCATCAAAAGGAACTTTAAGAATTATATCTTTAATTTGCAACTTAAATTGAGAGAACGTTAGCGGTCGGGGATACGCACTAGCGGCGAGTTAAAATAAACTTCAGATCGCGCGAAAGGAAGAGAGAACATTAATTGATATCTATCTGATCGATTGACGTTACGTATACACAGCATATGACCAACATCGGAGAGCATAGGGCAATGGAGTAACTTGAAAAGCAAGCACTCGTCAAGGAACACTCGTCGGCAATCTAATCACTATAACCACAGTAAGGGATGTTAAACTGTAAGCTCATAGAGCTCTGTCAATTCGATGGTCTGCTCACTCTTGAATTCGAATAAAAGTTTGGGATCATTCAACTTGAATGAAAAGCGATCATTATTTTGCCAGTTTTTAATACTTCTTTGAAACCTTAGTAAACTTTGGGTGTAAATGATGAAATTTTTTATGTTCAAAAATTGTTCAGCTTTAATTTCAGACACTAAAAATTAAAATAAAACACTCTGCAGATGTTCAGCAGATGTAGGGCAGACTTTTCGGACGTTTCTGTCCAGCTAATCCCATAAGAGATCTATGTGGTTGAGATTAGGTGACTGTGGTGGCAAACCATAGCTTTAAGAGCTCCTTCATCTGATAGCTGGTTTAAATACTCTCCGCAGATTTTCCAAGAGTGCTTCGGTTCATATTTCAGTCCTTTTCCTAAAATACACAATCCAGATAGCAACATTTCGTTTTCGAAAATATCCTGATAGCGTTTGTTCCTCATTTTTCTTTGATTGATTAATTGAAAAGATTTTATTTTATTTTAGTTGTATATTCTTAACCTAGCTTAAAGTATAATTAGCTATGATAACTTAAAATCTAGCGGCTATGCTGTTTTGGCCTGCTCGCTCTTATGGTTTTTTTATATTTATATATTTTTTTCTTACACAGTTTTCATCTTAAACACTAGTAATATTACCCAGCCTGTACAAGTACTGGAGCTACCTGGGCAATGCTTGATTTAAACTCTACCTTACACTACAATTAAGTTCTAACCTACACCTTATTATAACTAACCTAACCTAATTAGACCTAAAACTTAACCTAGGTCGCCAAAGAGCGCATCCATGAGCTGCCGTAGATACGCTGACTTTGCCGGGCGCACAACTGGCTCATTGGAGCCACCTGTAGACCCTATTGACCGAATAAGTCCGTTCTCATGTCCGTTAGTTTGTTCGTAAAATGTTGTTATTAATTCTACAACCCGATCCCGAAGTGGCTTCAGTCCCGACTCCTGATAGAGGAAAAGGTTCTTCGGCCACTTCTTAGTTACCGGACTGTAGAATCTACCAGTGCAGAAGCGGAGGATTCTTCTTTAGCGCCTCATTATTCCTTGGATACTGCAGATGTAACCAACTCTGTCTCCATCAAAACAGCCCTACATCATAGCGGAACCACCATCATGTTTCACAGAAGGCACTAAACATTGATCGGTTGTTCTCTCTCCTGCTGAACTGCGAGTAAAGATTCTTCCTCTCGAGCCGAAAACCTCGAACTTTGACTCGACACACCACCGAACTTTTTTCCAATCATGATATGTCCAATTTTTGTTTTTCTTAGCCTATTCCAGTCGCTTCTTATTATTTTCGGCACGTAACAATGGTTTTCTAACTGCTATCCGACCATGCTCCTTGAAGTCTGCGTTGGATCGTTGAAACACTGAGGGGCTCAGACCTCTCCACATTTACTTGTGCTGCAACTTCTGGTGCAGTAAGGCGTCTATTATGTTTGTTAGTCACCCACCACAATGTTTCTATCTTCGACTGAAGAAGTGATCCTGGGCCGTCCGCTAAGTGGTCCACTGGTCTTGATTTTTCTAGCATTATAGTCAATTCTTCTTCTTGACACTTTCAACCCTTTTGCCAGTTTTATGATAGGCAACTATCAAAGAACGCACTTCCGTTCAAAGTTCCTTCTTTTTCTTCAAAACGAAATCCATTTAACAAATAAACATTTTTGTTAGCCAAATTTCTAAGGAATTTCGTAGGAAAATCATTGAAGCGCTGCCAGCTATATCTATTTTTGAAACTTTTTGGCATTTCTTTACTAAGTGGTGCTGTCATTAAATTTTCAAATGGAAATTATCCTTAAACTTTCATTTTAATTGGATTTTTAACAGTGCGCTGTACTGCGGGTTAACCAAACTCGTTTTAGCCGAACCGATGCCCAAAAATTTACTTCCTCGGTGAAAACAACTTTGAATTCCGAACTGCGATCCATATTTTCGGTGGACCAAGCCATGCGTTTTTCGATGCGTTTCTCAAAGAGCAGAGGTTTTTAAATTGTTGGAGGGTAAGTTAACTTGGATTTTTTCAAACAGCGTTCAGTGGTTTTGGTACTGATATCTACACTCCTCTAAGCGAGAAATGAGCAAGTCTGGCGCTGTCACAGAGAAGGATCCGTCTAAAACAGCTGGAGAATCGACTTATCCTGCTCGCTCATAGTCACTCGCTTCAAGCCCCGTTTGGAAAAGTCATCAACAGTTTTGTACACTTTATATCGTTGGTTTGGCTTCACAACATAAATTTTTGACGTTGAAATTACTTTCGCAGCCGCGGAGTATGGTATTTTAGCCCTTTTAAGAGCAAACATAAAAATACAGTTATTCTTCGCTCATTTAGATTATGTTGTGTCCACTACAAGATTTCGCCTGACACTGGAACGAATTAACACTGGTGTCGTAGCCTTCCGATGCGATAATAATTCTGCGAAAAGCAGAGAGAAATATATTTCGTACTTTAAAAAACGGGATCCCTTCCTTCTTACACGGACTGTATGTACGTAAGTCAATCTCTAACTAGTTTGAGTCCCACCATCCTGCAGAGTTTGTTTGGTATGCAGAATTTTACTGCTTTTTGAAATCTGTCGCCCTGAGCAATCGCCCCGATTGTCCATACGGTAAAGAGGACCTGCCTTCTACCCGCTATCAAGGCCCAATAAAATTGTTGTTTCGACTGATATTTATCGATCTTTCTCTCTATTGCTAAAGCGAAATATCGTTTTAATATACGCATTCGACAACATCGTACAAATGTATAAACGAGATATTATTACAGTTGAATCAACCAAAGCTTACGTACATGCCTTTTAATATTCTTATTGAATCTTAAAATAAAACAATTTAAAAACTATTTTTAGTGGAATCAAAAGTGTACCATAATATTGATCAATAAATTTAAAATTTGAGCATTTTAAAATTTGCAGTACAACCCATACACATTAAATTATAATCCTTGCTCCAAAAATTATCGATGCAATAATTCAAGTGAAACGAATGAAGTACTGATAATTATAATACAACTCGAATAGTAATAGAAAAAAACAAAAATTGAAGAATCAATAATAATAAAGTTAAAGCTACAACAGCAATAGCAAACAATTATAATAATGGAAGAACTCAAAACAAATATAAATAGAGAATCCAGACTATCATCTTAACTGTGATACCAGTAAAAATATTAATAGTGATAAAAGAGTACCTACATCAATGAAATTTTATGAATTTTGATATAATTGATGTCAAACGCAAAAATTTCATATATGTTATCAGTAAAGTTTTTATTGTACTTATGACAAGGCATAAGTCATATAATGAAGCTTACAATACTCCAATTATCGCAATTTATGAGGAGTCTGAGCGTAACAGCATTTAGTCATAAAACAGTTGATCATTGTTATTCCTACATTCATTGCAAATAATTCTACTGAATTGTGCAGTTGTTTTTGGTTAGTTATGTGATTTTATTGAACGACCATTATAATTCATCGCTTGATAAAATAGACTGAAAGAAATTAAATTAAAAATAAAAATAAAACGGCCAATTAGTGTTTATTTCTTTTGTAACGATTTGTTGATAATGATATGATTCTATAATAATATGATAATATTTTCAAAGTATAATTGATTTTCACTGTCACAAACAGTGGCAAATAAATTAAGAATAGTGTTTTGAATTTATATTTGAATTTATATTTGAAATATAATGTATTGCCATGTACAAGAAATTTATAATGGAATTTGTAGATGCAGTTTTATGAGTTATAAAGCGTTTTTATTCAAACTGAGCTGAAATATAGAGCTGAGCTGATTGATTGTGTGCTATTGCTATACCTGTGTCATAGATTCATAGAGAATTAAAAAAAAAATTGTGGAACAAAAATAAGTTCAAACCTATTCACCTGTTTTTGACAAAAGCTATCGATATAAATTGACAATCTATTATAACCTATATAGGATGCTTATCTAATATACTTTGTAGGTAGTTTCGCTTCCAATTTCCTGGTATTTTAAGTTATATTGATTGAAAACAATATACAATTAGAAAATACACAACAAAAATTTATCAGACGATCTATGTTTACATCAATATTTAACTGTAGGTTAACAATAAACAACGCACATATTGCTGCGTATCTTTGTGTGTGTAGTAAAGCTGCTGATAAGAGTATACTTGTCCCACCATTACTATCTTTCATATGGATTTATCATGAAATCAAGTGACGGCTTGACGGCTTGACGGCTTGATGTACCAATCTGACGATTGGTACTTTGCATTGTCGATAACAAGCTGTTAGTTCAATCAGTACGCATTTCAAATAGTTATAATTTATAGTTGAAGGATTTTATTTTAGAGTTCGGTGGTGTTTTTCTGTAAGATTAAGCTGATAAATGCTCATTTAACACCTCATGCAACTTACTTTTTAAAAATTATGAGTTGCATTCTGAAAGATAAACAAATTAGAAAAAAATATTAAGCTCGGTTTACATTTACCTTTACATTTTAAAATGCCTTAGGTGTACCAAAACAAAATTTAAGGCTACTTTTAAACTTTATTATTTCTAGTGTCTACACCACTAGAAATAATAAAGAAAAGAAAACTTCATCAAAAGGCAGAAACAATTGAATTTGCCTGATTCGATTTGTATATGATAATTGATACGAATTGATAATTTTTTGTTGTGGATTTTCTTATAATATATTGTTTTCAACTAAAATGTCTTACAATACCACGAAATTGGGAACAAAACCACAAAAATGTATTTGATTGGCATCACATGTAGGTTATAAAAAATTGTCATATTATTTCGATATCTTTCGTTACTTTTCACATTTTTGCTCCATAGAACGCTTTTTTTAAATTTTCTATGAATTTATGACACAGATTAAGCAATGGCACATAATTGACTTTATCTAGAAATCAATACTTCAATCTGTTAAAACAAAAGATTTTAAACGAAAGATGAACTTTTCCTTTTTGGAGCTAGATAACACACTTATCGATATTTGGAGTGTAAACTGCTCTCACTGGTAGACATAAACGACTGTTTTTTATATCTGTCAAAAAATTAAAATATATTTCGCTTCTGAAGGACGAATCAGTCTCTCACTTAAAACGTTGCATTGTGATAGACATTGACAACAAGATCATTTATCTATACATCTACGTTCCGTTTAGGCATGTATACCGCTAGTCCGATTAGAATGGAACTCTGGACGTGCTAAACGTGCCTGCAATGCCCCTTAACTATTGAAAATCAAGGAACAGAGATGGAGTTTAATTATTATGTCCTTCAACCAGGTTCAACAAGATATTTAAAAGTGTGTGCACAGAATGTACTTAAAAAGTACAGAAACATAAGTGAATATGTAGTAATCGTACGTATCTATCTTCATTTTAGAGATATTACCTTCAAAGAGGCTGATATACATATTTTGTTGAAGCTACAAAGCACAAATTTGAATTGAAGATCATCCACGTGTTTTGAAGTTTCCTAAAGTATTAACTGCTAGAAACGCTAATGTTCGTCTATTCTATCTGGTGTCTATTCTATCAGCTTTATTACAGCCAGTCTATTTCGAAGGCTATGTAATGCTTTGATAACAAGAATGCATTGAAACCCATAGAGTGGAAAGGTTTCCAGCGTCACTACTTGCATGAATTTGAAAATTTAAGAAAGTCAAACACTTGCTGCTTATACTCTATATCGCTTGATTAGATTACAAAACTTTGAAAACAGCATATTCTGTAATATTTATGAAGAAAATGTTCAGTACTTGTAACACTTTGCCAGTACTGAAACCAAAGATCTACCACAACTGCTTTACGTCAAAATCAATCTACGCTATGAATCTCGTTTACATCCGATGACTTCACCAAAAATTATAGGGATAGAAAGATGTTTGTGGCGGCCATTCAAATAAATTCCAGAATTTGAAAAATTAAAACATAGGTTGCTTGTTTGCATTGTAGATTTTCGTCATATGAATAATTAACGTTAGCATTTATTGATCCGAAAATCAAAGCAAAAATGCCTCGTGCTGGTAATCCTCTGCTGGCACCAAAAACAAAAATATACCACATCCGAATCACGTTCAAGTCAACCTGCGAATTTTGTTTCGATCCAAAGACTGCGCTGGAAATTATAGGGGTACAAAAAAATTTACCTCTCTCTAACGTTTTCAAATTTTTAAGTCTGTATATTGGTTGTAACCAGATTCCCAGATTCCTACCGAATATTGGCTACGATCAGTGCTGTCGTTGTACTCCGATCGGAGTATTTGTACTCCGTTTTCAGTTGCCGTACTACTGTACTCCCTTCAATTTCAAAGTACTCCCTTTTCATTGGGAACACATTTAATGCTCATACATACTGTTTTCAAATACCAAATTTGAAATATTGTTGCTTAGTACACATAGACATATAAAGAATGGACACGCAATCACAATGCATGAGCCCGTACGTGAGTGAAGCAATTTTACTACACATGCAATTTTACTCTCTGTAAAACAGCTTTCCCCTCAATGCCGCACGCACCGCCCCTCAGCGCTGTAGACTCTCTATGTAAACATTCATTTCAATCCATCCAATCTACGGGGTGGTTGGGATAACGGGGAAACTAATACATTTCAACAAATTTCCAAATACATCAACTTTTCTGCATGAAATTTGTTATTGTTTTATACAAACACATTGAGACCAGAGGTCGAAAATTGCTTCATTTCTCTCGGCCCATTTCGTATCCATTCTTCTTATATCTATGTTAGTACATGTCATAGAAACCCAATTTCTACGTGAACTTTTACGGCGTCCACTCTCTAATTCTAAGAAGAAGACTAGAAGCAGTGGCGACTCGTTGGAATCAATGTAAGTGGAGCTAGTTTGCAAGGATCAGTACTTACTTATATTGGAAATTCGAAACAGTTTTTTATTCCAGACTAATTCAGCAGCAAAAAGCTTCAAGTTGTATTCTACTAATATATGTACTTATATATACACATATATATTTAAAAAGGGGACACGTTCCCTGTCCGCTGAATCACATGCGACTCAGGAAACGAGCTTTTCGAATGCACAGCTACGTTCATGAGTCACATGTGGCTCAGCGGACACCTACAACATGTATTGAGAAAAACCAAAACATTTACCTGAATTACATATGGTTCATGAGCGTTCAGCGACTAAAAAGTCTGTGTACGCTCCTGAACCATATGTGTTTCAGGTAAGAACTACCTACTTCTATTTTGTCTATCAACATTTTTCTATGCTTGCGATGTTTATAGAATCATGTAAGAACAAATTTCAGCAAAAAATAATTTGAACTTGCGGAGCACTTTCGTTGTTTTGTTCAGGACAGGGAAAGTGTTAAATAAATAAATACTATGCACAAATAAGTCAATTCAGTAATAAATTCCTCCCGGAAAATTTTACTAAATATTCGCATCAGCTTATTGCTGCCTATTTTTCCGTACCGCAAAACCCTAACGCTTACCGTCCCGCTTACCGTACCGCATACCACACCGCATACCACACCGCAACCGCACCGCAGTCGCACCGCAACCGCACCGCAGCCGCACCGCAACCACAGCCGCACCGCAACCGCACCGCAACCGCAGCCGCACCGCAATCGCAACCGCAACCGCACCGCAACCGCAGCCGCACCGAAACCGCAACCGCACCGACACCGCACCGCAGCCGCAGCCGCACCGCAACCGCACCGCAACCGCACCGCAACCGCAGCCGCACCGCAACCGCACCGCAACCGCACCGCAGCCGCACCGCAACCGCACCGCAGCCGCACCGCAACCGCACCGCAACCGCAGCCGCACCGCAACCGCACCGCAACCGCAACTGCACCGCAACCGCACCGCAACCGCACCGCAACCGCACCGCAGCCGCACCGCAACCGCACCGTAGCCGCACCGCAACCGCACCGCAGCCGCACCGCAACCGCAACCGCACCGCAACCGCACCGCAACCGCACCGTAGCCGCACCGCAACCGCAACCGCACCGCAACCGCACCGCAACCGCACCGCAACCGCACCACAGCCGCACCACAGCCGCACCGCAACCGCACCGCAGCCGCACCGCAACCGCACCGTAGCCGCACCGCAACCGCACCGCAACCGCACCGCAACCGCACCGCAACCGCACCGCAACCGCACCGCAGCCGCACCGCAACCACAGCCGCACCGCAGCCGCACCGCAACCGCACCGCAACCGCAGCCGCACCGCAATCGCAACCGCAACCGCACCGCAGCCGCACCGAAACCGCAACCGCACCGACACCGTACCGCAGCCGCAGCCGCACCGCAACCGCACCGCAACCGCACCGCAACCGCAGCCGCACCGCAACCGCACCGCAACCGCACCGCAACCGCACCGCAACCGCACCGCAACCGCACCGCAACCGCACCGCAACCGCAGCCGCACCGCAACCGCACCGCAACCGCAACCGCACCGCAACCGCACCGCACCGCAACCGCACCGCAACCGCACCGCAGCCGCACTGCAGCCGCACCGCAACCGCAACCGCATCGCAACCGCACCGCAGCCGCATCGCAACCGCACCGCAACCGCAACCACACCGCAACCGCACCGCAACCGCACCGCAACCGCACCGCAACCGCACCGCAACCGCACCGCAGCCGCACCGCAACCGCACCGCAACCGCACCGCAACCGCACCGCAACCGCACCGCAACCGCACCGCAACCGCACCGCAACCGCACCGCAACCGCACCGCAACCGCACCGCAACCGCACCGTAACCACACCGCAGTCGCACCGCAACCGCACCGCAACCGCAGCCGCACCGCAACCGCACCGCAGCCGCACCGCAACCGCACCGCAACCGCACCGGAACCGCACCGCAGCCGCACCGCAACCGCACCGCAGCCGCACCGCAACCGCACCGCAGCCGCACCGCAACCGCACCGCAACCGCACCGCAACCGCACCGCAACCGCACCGCAACCGCATCGCAACCGCACCGCAACCGCACCGCAATCGCACCGCAGCCGCACCGCAACCACAGCCGCACCGCAACCACAACCACACCGCAGCCGCACCGCAACCGCACCGCAACCGCACCGCAACCGCACCGCAGCCGCAACCGCACCGCAGCCGCACCGTAACCGCACCGCAATCGCACCGCAACCGCACCGCAGCCGCACCGGTTACCATTTCGCTTTTTGTACCGCTCACCGTACCGGTGCGGCTTTATATACGTACAACACCATTTGCATATATTATAACATATTCAATAGGGCGATTAATGTTGCGCCACCCAGTACAAATAGCCTTACAACAAGGTCGATACAGACATTTTGGAAGGGATGGCTAAGAGGTGGGAAGTATTGGCCCATTCATTTCGATAAAAAACATTGTTTAATTTAATAACAAAATTTATATATGTTTTAATGAGCAAAGACAAATCAAAATAAGTTTAAGATACATCAATTCAAGATTCGATTTCAATAAAATCAAATATCACCCCAATTCAAAGATGTTAAAATGATAAAACCCCATACAAACGGTTATATCAGAAAATTTAGTGAAATCACAACAAAATCAAATTACTTTCATCGGATTCCAAGACGACGGTCAACCGTTCATAATAATCTTAATTCTATTAAGATTAATCTTATTATCATAATCATATTTTCATGTTGATGCAATTACCATCGGCTCGAGCGAAATTTCCAATTGCCTAAGCCTCAAGTTCTAAGCAAATCAAGGTCAGAGAAATCAAGCCAATTCTTCATGTTATTCCAGTAAAAATTTAAATAATTAAATCATAAGCTAGATTCGTTAAGGCTCTAGGTTCATTTGTGCTTGTCAGAGTGATGGGCTGTTCCAATAGCCGATAAATTATTTCGCATAGTCCCTCTTTTGACATCCTCATTTTCGGTATGGAAATGAAATAGAACCAACTCAAGGCATAATTCAACTAGATCATAATCCTGTGAACAGCTAAAATATGTACTGATTGTTCAATTTCAGTTATTAAAAAGCAAAATAAAGAAACGTTTATCTTATGTTACATGAATACTATTCCACGCCGTACTGTGGCTGATTCGTATTTAGGTGTTACAAAACCCAGCACATTAAAGTATTAAATAAATTATGTGAAGCTACCCTTTACTTAAGACTGTTAGCTTTTTTCTTGGCTAAATGATCAATTTCATGATATATTTATATTTGCATTCATAATTAACATATTTTTGAGTTGAGCTTCAACATTCATAGCATCCGAACTGCATATTATCCAGCCAAATGCTTACCGTTCCAAATCAAGAAATTTCGGAAACCATCTGTTGAAAGAGGTTAAGGCAGTATTCTGGTCTAGAGGCTTGATTTTGAGGTGATTTTACGGTCGCAATGAAAAAAAAACCATAAACATTTTTGGGATATATTTGTTTACCAGTCTTTTATTAACATTTTGAAGGTACAAAAATGTATTCAAAAAATAAAAAAAAATTAAAATTGATGTAGAGAGTAGAGACAGGCCGGCGAAGTAAAGTTCAAAAAAAAACTTGTCTCATGGTTGACATGATTCCAGCCTGCCTGGTGGTCCGAAACATACATTTTAGGTGAATTCTGTAATAAAAAGAATGTAAAATTCGTCTGACGTAGGCGATTTGAAAAAACTTTTTTTTTACAAAATGGCGTCCATGTAAAAAAAAAGAGTCGCTTTTTTGCCTCATTTTTTCAACTTTGGGGATTTTTAATAAATAGTAGAACATTTTTTTTTTGAAAAATCCCTACGTCAGACGATAACCAATAGTGCTAAGAGGGTTTGCGCAAAATTTCACGTAAATCGGTTTATTGCAACTAGAGATATCATGTCAACCGTATCGGAAAAAGTAGTTCCGAAAAAAACGCGTTTAAAACTTGGAGTGTCGTTTCGGACAGTTAGTTGGCGTGTCACAAAAATAGCTGTAACTCCAAAAATAGTTCGAATTTCCGAAAATCCTTTTAAAAGCTTATTCTTAAAGGTCTAAACTTTGTAAATATGCAAACAAAAAAAAATCGATTTGATCAAATTTCTAGACCAGAATACCCCCTTAAAATCTGAATACCAACCACATTAAAGACTTCTTTCTACAGTAACTCCTCACAGAGTAATATTTTCATTCAAAACTTTTCAAGAGATACGAAAATATATGTTTTATAAGCATTCAATTACTCGGCTCTTTCTTTACTCATTTAAAATATTCACGTTCTTTGCAAAAGTCAGGATTTGTATTTATACATTTATTTTTCATTGGTTATGTAACCAAATGCCACAAAACTACAGTAAAAGCCCATCAAAGGATTTATGCTACAGAAAATCTACCAACATAGTAAACATAAAAATCAAAAATTCAACCAACGAAATTCCTGCTGCAGAAATATCTTCCCTGCTAGATATACATATGTATTTATGTATTTCAGTTGAAAATCTTCTATTTTAAATATTTGCCTGCAGAAATATTAACCTTATGAGTACAAACTTAATAATCTTGCCCATAGACATGTGAGTAAACATTCATATTATTCATATTCACTGGATATATGAAAGTTTTCGTGGAGACATCAAAGCCGCTTTCGTAGGTGGAGATAGCAAAATATATGTATGTATGTATCCAATGTCACATGTTGGAGTATGTAACGGATTATCCGATTGAAAAGAAAATAGTGTTGTCGTTGGTCTCTTATTGAAAAGTGTCTGCAAAATAATTATGGTTTAGTGATAGATAATACTGAAACGAAACGATTTTTTGATTCAAAGAAAAAACAAAATCATTGAATTATTTAAATAATGAATATTTTTCTACAAGTTTTCATTTCAAATCCCTACATATTAACAATCTATGCATTGAATAAAATATAATTAACATCAATATTATTTACGTTCATTCTTTTAATCAATATAATTTCTTTCTTACAGATATCTAGCATCATGAATATCTCCGAGCCGGAGTAAATATCGAATATGTTTGATTGTTAATATTTTGTAAATATTTCTGATAATTTTCTTCAAAAATGGATCTGAAAGAAAACCCCACCCATATTAGTACGTCGTCGGTAGCTGACACTTATATTCCACCCAGTAAATCAACAGATCCAATCGGACCAGAAAAAGGATCGCAAGGTGTGTTTTTAACTTTTTTCGAGGAAATAAATTGATTATAAATACAAAATGAAATATTAGCAATTCTTGACTTAAGTAATATTGATCCCTACATGATTTATAGCACAATCTTGTTGGATAAAAAGTAGACTTATGTTAAAAAAAAATATATAAAAAAAACAAATTTTTGTTTTTACAATTTTGTTTAAATTGTTTACAATACTTCATTTAGAAACAAATTGATTGAAAATATCAGTAATTATACGTTTAATTTGATGCTATTTTCGAGCTTCATTCGTAGATTTTTGGGATATTTTTTTTGTTGTGAAATTATTGGGATATTTTCTGTTAATAGTAATTCGAATTTCAACATACTTGTCTTGAATGACATTTCCATCATTATTCAATACCGGATTCCCCTTAAAAGCGATCTCTTTATTGATAGCTCCGGGGGCCACTTTCAGGGAGCACAAGTAAATCACAACCAAACCTGGCCTGGGGATGAGGTTCATTTTATTTGCATATACTGTGTTAAAAAATTGCACGTACACCACCTTATCATTAATTAAAACTCATTTATCTATAAAAAAAAAAAAAAAAAAAAATTTTCTTAATTGTTGTTAATTTTATAAGTTTTACATGACTGAAACTATCTAAAACAAAACAATATTCCGTTATATTATCGCCAATTTTTTTAATTAAACTAGAATTCATAACAACAAATTGTACGTGCATCAAAAATGTCCACAAACATTCTACTACTTCTAATAGCGTGTGGTGTCCTTTGGCTGAAATTACATTCTTTAAGCAATTGTTCATTGAATAGACTAGTTTTCTAGTAAATTCAGGTGTTATTTTTCGCACTTTTCTAAAAAATAAAACCTCCTTCAGGTGTGTTCGGCTTGTGATATGATGTTTTAGCACTTTTTTTCCCAAAATATCCCAAAAATATTCGATCAAATTGAGGTCTGGTGATTGGGGTAGGTGAAGAAGTACAGGTTTCACGTCATACAGTAACCACTCTTTTACTAGATGCGAGAAATGTTTTGGATCCTTGTCATGTACTAGTGAAAATTCGTCGCTAAGTCCAATTTTTGAAGCACTGGCTCTTAAATTAAGCTTTAATGTTTCCAAGTACTGATGTTTGTTCATAGTGCTTTCCACAAATACCAAATTCCCAACGCCATTTGCTACCATCGCTCGCCATACCATAAGATTTCCACCTCCGTGTTTCTCAGTGGGTCGCAAATTTTTTGACTGCAACGCTGAATTGACTTTACGCCATACAAATTGCCGCCCATTAGTGCCAAAAAGATTATATTTACTTTCATCTACAAAAATAACATTTTTCAAAAGTTGGTCTGACATTGTTACATATTCTCTGGTATACTCAAAGTGTCGGGCAACATTTTTCCTCGAAATGAACGGTTTTTTTCTTGCAATGCATCCCTTGTAATACTTTTTATGGAGAAAATCCGTCGTTTCTTTAAAGGTCTGCAGCTGTTTTGGGAGAACTTGTTTTTGGATCCGTTTTAATAATATGTTCAGGGAGCGTACATTCCAGGTTCCGAGAGAATAATCCGTTGTGCGTTTGCGTGGTCGTCGTTGTTGATCCATTCAATCTGATACTTTTGTTCCAGGTTTCTTGACAGAGGATGTTTTTACAAGGATGAGTTGTCGGCACATCGCTCAACCAGGGGGCCTCGGCGATAGTTGCTTCAGGAGACTTGTCTCGTGCCAAAGTTCACACAACTATGTTGCAGGTTTGACAACTTGGCTAATCCTCCCTAATGACCTGAGACGCTTAGGTGTAAGTCAGCCATCAGGCTGCAACTATGCAAGTTTTACTGAGGATAGAGTTACCTCGTTGCCTCAAACCCTCCTCCTTTCTCCGGGCTTGGGACCTGCATATCACAAGTTAGACTTGCGATCGGCGGGTTGATACTACGGATATATTCTTACGGATATATTCGGTAAGCATTACGCGCATTGCGTGGAAGCATTACCGGACCATTGCATGTTGTTTTCTTTTTAACATTGCATGTCCTAGGCTGCGAAGATTTATACAAGGGGAAACTTATGCTTTTAGCCTTATAGCTATATGTATAAGAGCTTTTTGGAAAGTACGACATCGTATTCTCGCATTTCCGTCATCTACGGTGAATACGAATTAAAGCTTTGGCCGGCGGCCGATTGTATCTCTGCATGTGTGGTTTTTGCATGCTGAGTGATTGTGATGCTCATTGGTATTTCCAATAGCGCATGCTTTTGCTACTAGGGGGAATTGGTACTCTTGTTTTCCATATGTTTTACTTACCTGTGATGATTTGAAATGCTCCGAAATTTTCATCTTTCCACTTTATATAGCAGACTACCCATAGCCGATGTATGCTCGCATGTACTTTTCCCCTTATTTCTGCGAGTGATGTTCATTGGCCAGTCATGGACTTATAACATATGAGCTTTCTCCCTTGCAGCAATCCCCATGCTCCAAGTCATGTATACGAGTATATCGTAGAATTGCTGAAAAATAGCTTTCTATCACATTACATTTGCATTACCAGCATTGTTTGATTCATACATTCCCCCAAAATACATTACCGCGATTCCCGTTGGGTTATTGCTAACTGATAACAGTGCTAGTGCCAATTATTTTATGTAGTGTTTTCTTCGGTTTTGATAATACCTGAGGTTGGTACCGAAACATGACTTAGAAGTTTGATCTTTTCTTTATTTTCTGACTGTGCATTTCATCAGCAGCGTCAAAAATCAATTCATAGAATAACGGTACAATATAGTCAAGACTTAATATTACATGGAATACTAACACAACAGTTTCAAAAAAAATATCGTAATCCGAGTTGTGGAAGTCTTACTCATATATAAAAAGACAATGCTCATGAAACATGGAATTAAAATACATAAAAATCAGAATTTGACTGAAAAATGTTAGGTAAATGTCTAGTTTGGAACAGTCGGTCGTAGGGAATTGAAAATTGTGAAGCTGGTAGGGCAATTCTAGCTTCACAGTACAAAACTGATTTAAAGTAGAGGTGCAGGATGTAGGGGTAAAAATATAATGTTTTTCGTATTTTTCAAATGTGAAACAATCTGAATGTAAACAATCTGAATGAAGTTATCCGATCAGCCTCCACCCTCTCCACGCCCACTTTTCAACCATCAAAATGTAGTTTATCAGAGTGGAATAATCCAACGATCCTCCTTCGACTGCGCTTCCACTTCCCTGTCCCCACTTTTAAACGGTCAAAACGATGTCATTCAACCTTCTTCTACGCCCTCCGATCGATGGAGCCATCATCTAGACAACACTGTTTCCTTGAAATGTTTCCAACCGTTCCTGTATATAGCAACATTCTAGGCAATGTTTTGATGTTACCAGGTGAATGATCATAACGGGATTGAATTTTTCGATTTACAAATTTTGTGCATTATTAGTCTTTGCTTATCAGTATTGATTCGGGTTTAAACAAGATGCAACTATTTGTATTTTAGGGCACAATTTGCCATCGCGACGAGTTTGTCGATTTTTTATTTCAGTTTCCCGTGTTCAGAGAAACAGTTTTGTTCCGGAAGTGCGGAAAAAAATGTTTGTATAAATCGCAACACCTTGATTTTCATGTGTCCTGGAACGATTAATAAGCAGATTGGACACTCTAAGTGGTGAAAAATCAGGTGCATATTTGAAATTTCTGCGATTTCGGGTACTTGATTTTCCGGTACCCACTTAAGTTTGGAGGACATTTGCCGTTTTGTTGCATATTATCTTACATCTCCACCGCCTTATGTCTTCAGACTCGAGAAAAAATTAATGCCTTCGACACAAACGGTAATTTATTGGCTAGGTTTTTGTCGGGAAATATGCTGTTTTTGGATAAAGAAAAGCCAAATTGGCGGTCTCGGCATTATTGTTGAGATCGACGAATGCAAGATTGGCAGGCGGAAAAATTATCGCGGTCGGCTTGTAATGGGCCAATGAGTTTTTGGACGTATTCGCCGTGAGACAAGAGAAGCGTTTGTTGTTCCAGTTGACACGCGCGATTGCAAAACGTTATTGGCAGCTATTAGAGAAAATATAGCTGATGACACGGCCATATATTCAGATTGTTGGCGTGCATATGATTGTCTGGAACAGAAAGACTATCTACATCTGACTGTTAATCACTCGATGAATTTTATCGATCCAGTGGCTGGGGTTTTTTTACGTTCCGATGTATTTTTAACACCTCTGCGCACTAGATCTCCTGCTGAGTGTTTGAGAGGTGAAGTTGCTTTTTAAATTTGAAAAATATGAAGAAAAAAATCGATTTTTTACTCCCACTCCCTTCACCTCCACTTCTCCGCCCCCACCCAAGAAGCCCTATCAGCTCCATCCTTTTTATTCTCCTTCGACCGACGGTCCCAACATCTAGCCATTTACCAAATTTTAAAAATCGACTTGAAAACTTTGATCTCATCTCAAGAAAGTGACTTCATTTTTCTCGAAAATCTGCAAATTGATCTAAAAAATGCTGTATTATTTTTTATAAGCTCAATCAATAATGATTTTCTATCCTAGAGACTTTTTATTCAATTTTAAACACTCCTGTTTTGTTTCTCTTACAGAATACAAAGTATACAACATACGATGGCTGGTGATTTTCTTATTTGCATTCTATTCAGCATCGAATGCTATGCAATGGATACAATACACAATTATTAATAATATTATTGTTAAGTAAGTATCAGATCATATTTTACTTAGATATACTTTAAGTCTTATTTCGTGTGGAATCATTCATATTAGCGATTATCATGTCACATATGCTCAACAGTGAATGTGCGCATACATAATCATGAATACTAACAATTTGTGATTGAAGTGTAATTTGCGTAATGACTTCAATGTTCGCATGGCATGTAATTGATTTAGTGACTATGGTGACGTGAATAGTAGTAGACAAAAAAGAGACACGGAAAAGAGAAAATGTATGAGATAATTCCATTCTTGAATAGTTGCTACGATATTTTTCTTCACTTATGTATCTATTAAGTAGAATTGTAAGAAACTATTTAGTATTAAAATTATCAAAGATATTAGAAACTTGTCGAATAATAATGATAAGTGAAATTTGAATGAATTATTTAAATGCTTTTAATTATTGAAAGGATAATTTTTTGCCATATGATGACTTCATTAAATTTGCAATATTCTTAGCCATGTATTATAAGCTAAATGCTAAGCATCAGTGATCATGTTAAATGAACGTATTTAGTCCCGCCTGCAATAGCAACTTTAAAGCAGTACAGCTCACAGAAAATTATTCTGTTTTCCAAAATAAATGTCTAATAAAATTGCACTCTATACGTGAGATGAAATAAAATAAATAACAATGTTACGTATTTCGAAAATTTTTTGTCTATACTAAAGCATTTTTTATAGTATATGGGTATAGTATGAATCATATGCGTAGTTGCGGAATATTTTCATTTTTTGATGCTGGCTATTAAATGATAGATCTTGCCATAAAATATTTTTTCATATTTTTACTGCGCTATATCGTTTATTTTCATTTTAAAATCCAAGCAGAAATATAGCTTGTCAAAATAATATGCTATCTTTAGGAACTCCAACCATCTGAACAAAGCCTTAGTATTTTTAACAATATACACGAGTGTGGAGTGATTAGTTCCACGACTTACTTTACCCCTGATTTAACTCAGAGCTAAGTGAACTTAAAGCTCGGTGCGCGGCCACTTGTTCGAACCGGGAATGAAACTCGGGAACCCACTTACTAGACGCCGGTGTTCTACTCACTAGACAACACGAGCAATACTAGACTAGACTACTAGACTACAATTAATGGTGAAAAAAATTATGTTTCCATAGTTTTCTTCAAATATCAAATAATAGATAATACTTAACCTTAGTATAGATAAGGCCGCGCTTCCAATGCTGGAGTGAGCTTTCGCCGAATCTCAAAGTAGAGTTGGCCTGTTCCCAATGATGGATTTTTGAAATTCGAAAATGGTGATGACATTTTGTGCTTTGAAAACTCAAAGCTGTAGCACTCATTGTTAGTTTGGGGGCATTTTATGAAAAACTAAAATAATCGGAATTTTTTATAGATATATATATATATATATATATATATATATATATATATATATATATATATATATATATATATACGTATTTATATATATATATATATATATATATATATATATATATATATATATATATATATATATATATATATATATATATATATACGTAATTCTGTTTATTGGTATTTTTTGTTAATTCATTTGATATATTTTTGATCTGCTAGAACAGATCTCCTTGTCGTTCCCAGGCTGGCGGATATTCCTCGTCCGTCGCTATCTTCCTAAGTGCCGCTCTGAGCCTCCTTAGGTAGACTTTCCTACCTCCTTGTTTCTTGTTTTTCCGGCGAGTGTCCTGGTATGGTATGTTTGTTAATTTTGTTTCGTCCTTCCGCGCTTGTATGACCCGTGGATCGTCTCGTGGCTGTGGTCCTCCTTCTTTGGGAAGATCCGATTTGAAATTATTTCGGTCCGCCGTTGGCAAGGTTGCCATGTAATGAGACAGTAACCTAATAAGTCATAAAACTGCTTAATTTGCTTTGGCGATCCTGTCGCCGCTACGCAAATCAGCCAGATTTTCAATTTAGACTTTTGAAAAGAAACAATCCTTTCAAAAGTCTGGTCGCCGCTTTTCCATTTGGCTTACCAGCAAAGACTGTTCTTTATTCGTATTCGATGGGAGCTTTTATAACAATAATTTTAAAGTTAATATTTTTGAAAAATATGCGCGATACCGCTGCATTCTATCAGTGCGCTCTTGTCGTTACGTAGGTGTGCGTGGCATTTCGACAAGTGTCGAAAACGTCAATGTAGTGTACACAACAGTGGGTTTAATTCGTATCTTATTTCCATACATACCATTTGACACCTTTTCCTAACATTCATCGCCACAGCAAACCACCGTAAGCATGTAATACAGGCAATGAGCAATCACAGACAGCGGACAATAGCAATCATAGACGAACAATAGCAATCATATCCAGTGAGCAACAACAATCATAGACAATGAGCAATCACAGGCAGCGAATAGCTTTTTCGTACATAAGATATTGCGGTCGTAACTGTGATCTAAATCACTGCTACTTTAAACAGCTCTTTGCTCTTACTGCTCTCTGCTATCACTGCTCAGTAAAAAAAAACAGTTCAGCACATCTGTGCTGAGCCCAAAAATAATTTTTAAATATACTACTTTTGCTGTTCTTTTTACGAATTATTTGGTTTTGTCAAAGTATGTAAACAATTTCTTAAATATAGTTTGTTTCTACATATAATTCAAAGCATACTTATTTATCTTCCCTTCTTATCTTAGACCCGACAAAAGTTTTTGTGGGATTACTTTACCTTTCATTCTTAAAAATTACATTTTTAGGCTAACCAAGGAATTATTTCAAAATTTTGGCAATATTAGATTATATAAGCGTATACATGCAGGGTTTCTAAGTTATCTTCATTCCTGGGAATAATATTTAAGGCAGCGCATAAACAGCAGCAGTCTTATTCATTATACTTTTGCAAAACTTTAAATTTCCAGACATAAATAAATCAAACCAATTAAAATTCATCATGCTTAAGCACCATTAAATCTTCTCTTTCTAACAATTTAATTTCATACAATACCCTACTTATCCTACATTCTAATTCGATTAGTTTGCGTTGTTTAATTAAGTTTTGCTTTCAAATCCTTTAACATTCACTATTATGCATTGGTATATAATATACATACGTTCATATATCCAATGTTTTCACAAAGCTTTAAAATCCTCTTCATCCTTCTCAAATAGATACTATGGCATAAGCGGAACATGGGTGGATTGGACGTCTATGATCTACATGGCCATCTACATTCCGTTAATCTTTCCAGGCAGTTGGTTTCTAGACCGAATGGTAAGTACAAACAAACCCTCTTCCACTTTCCA
Source organism: Nemotelus nigrinus (assembly GCA_947369275.1). NCBI lineage: Eukaryota > Metazoa > Arthropoda > Insecta > Diptera > Stratiomyidae > Nemotelus > Nemotelus nigrinus. The sequence goes on from OX376372.1 coordinate 17,801,619, forward strand.
CTAAGCATCCCCCCATAAAAGTATCGTGGGCTAATATGTTCGAGTACCACTCGAACTTTTAACTAGAGAACTTTTAACTGGTTGTGTATAACGCAAGCAGATGAGTACGATGTCCTTCAAAATAAACTTTTCAAAAACGCATATCATGCATAATCATTTCATTAATTTTTCTCAAATTACTCATCAAAAATGTCATGAAAGACATGATGTAATCAATTGTTTGGTTATTGTTTTTTTAACAACGAGCCGTTATTAATCAAAGAAGAATTAAGCACAACTTAAGAAAAAGCATGTACAGTTTGTGGTAAAATTCTAAAAAAAAATTTGTCGGTTCATTTTTGTTGAGCTTCTGACATTCGCTTGAATTATAACCTGAAAAGCAGCATCTGCAAATGTGAAATTGTTTCATATAAATTTCTGGGAAATTAATTTCAGGGACTACGAATTACAGCACTTGTTGGAATGACAGGTACGTGCATAGGAGCTTGGATAAAAGTATTTTCCGTTGGACCTGATTTGTTCTGGGTTGGATTCATAGGGCAATCGATAATTGCAACGTCTCAGGTAAGAAAACAATTACATATATGGCTTTGAACGATTTATGATTATGACGGGTGAAGTTTAGAAAAATTAATTGAGGGGATGTTATTATTTCGCTTATTATGTGTATTGGTAATCCAAACGAATGTAGGGTGTGCTATTCAAAAATACGTTGTTTCGATGGCTGTCAAATAGCTCAGATATCACTTTCACCTAAGTGAAATGTTCTATTTTCTCTCTAATTTCTTTAATTACATTGCAATATGTACTAAAGCTGAAGTGCAACTACTTTCGATTACTTACTAAGCATTTTTTCGTATCTTGTATCCGACAGCAATCTCTAATCTTGAATTCACAAAAAACTTATCCTTCTCAGACACTCAGCTGTGCGCAATTTCCTTCATTGGTGAAGCGAACCGGAAAGAATTATCGACGATAGACCAAAGAGACTACTTTTTCGCTTCTGTCCTGTGTAAATTACTCTGCATTTTTGCACGTTATTCGCTTTTCGTTTGCTTCGTAAACCATTGCTTTTAATCGTTGGATAGCTTTTTTATCACCTCGTCATGCTCTATTAAGGCTACGGTCGCGACTATTGCCGCTCGATAGTCTCTGGTTTTTCTATGTTCATTATCTTGGGGCACAAACTTGAAAATCGATTTCGATTTTTAATCAATCAGTGACATTAACATCTCTGAACGGTTGTCCTGTTAATTTATTTTCACTTGCTTATCTTGCAATTTCTTTCTTGGTTTTGTTTTTCGTTTTACTGTGGACTACCTTGGCAAGTGGCTATGATGGAAAGTTTATGAACCATGCAAAACATTGAATTCGGATTAAGAGGGATGAAAACGAAAACTTTGAAATTGTGCCAAAGTGAAGAAAGTACATTTATTAGAGACCATTTCTGCATTGATGGTGACATCTACGACTTTTCACAGATGATTAGATTTAGCTCAAACAGTTTTATTGTATACATTGCAGAAAAGGACCATTTTATTACTAAAGATATGATGATAGAAATATACAACCAATCACATACAGTATGTGAATATATGCACATGGAAGTTTGACCTTAACCTCATTGTAGTGGCTGCGGGTAACCTTTATTTCAGAGAAGATTGATTAATATTTTGTCATGGTGTACCGATTTACGTATAAAAAAAAAAACCCCAGCGTCATCCTAAAAGGAGGGCGATGGAGATTTATGTATAAAAGATTGGTAAACAAACCCGCCGTCGGGGTTGATATACATATGTAGGCTAGGTACACAATGTATTTAGTTAGTGAGTAATAGTAGTTGGTTAGTCGAGTACGCGTATTACACATACGGCGGTTAAATTTTCAACACATAATTACCGCGACGGAAAACATAAAAGTGGGGAACAATCACAAAATATATTCAAGAAACAGCCACCGCCATAAACAACACCACCAAAAACAACACGATCGAACTGACGAGGCACGGATAAAAACACTACACCTCAAATGACAGACACTGGAGTAGAGCTCCATTTATATTCACCAAACACCCGACACCCCTAAAATTGAAAAATAGAATAACTTACGTGCTAAAATAGACAAAAAAAAACCGAAAACATACCCGACTTTAACTTATGAAATCAAATCGTCATATGTCGGCCGTCACAAACGAATTGGGCCGAGAAGGAACGGTCCAAAGTGGAACTGCGATGTGGATCGTGCGAGTCCACAGCTGGTGGCGAATTTCGCATCGAAAGGCGGAAAGTAATTTGAGCCAACTTTGCGGAAACTTAATAGTCAAAGTGGTCTTCCGCAGCAAGCTGAGGAAGCGAAGCAATCGGTGGATCAGAATTTAGCAAGCACACAAGTCAACGAACGAGCTCCTGCACCCTAGAATTCTTAGTTAAATTAGTTGTTTTAGGTTTCAAGTGCGGAATATTAAGTATAGTGATAGTGTCGTTTAATAATAACATTTGAAGTTTGTTCAGTTTTCGGAATTAGCGCATTTGTTTGTAAAAACTTGTTTCGGAGGCTAATCACACCAGCGGGGTTGATCTTTTTTAGTATTTCCAATTGCACTATCTTCGTTTAAATCAGACACCGTCACCGATTTCTCGCTTCAAAGCAACGGTAAAGTGGTAATTCGGTCAATTGAAGCAAGTGGCCCTGGCCCACTCCAATTTATGCGAGCGAAAGCCACCGGGAATACCCCTTTTGATTCCAGCCTTGCTTAGAGGCTTGGATAGAAGTATCACATCCACAAACCTGGTTCGAACCAACACGACTATCTTACGCAATGAGAATACCAGCAACACCTTTGGTGTTCCATATATATTCGCCCTCGAAGAGCTCAATGGTGGTAGAGTAAGTCTTACAGCCAGGAAACCTGTAGATACGCCTTCAAAATACTTTCACTAGTAGAGCTAATGCCATCTAAAGCAGTAGTCGCACAGATTGGAGCGACTGGTTTGACGATGGCTGAAAATTAGTAACTGAACATAAGAATGTGCAAACCGCGCAATGCAGCAATATCTTAGAACGCTGGCACGTAAGGAGGGCTATAAAGATCTTACAGGGACAGAGAAGCTACTTCATAGACGTGTAGCAGCCGATAACAATATGGAAAAAGAAATACGCAGGTAGCTGCTCAAATTAAACAAAGCCAGAGTTTGTCAAGCTTCTTCAAAACCCGAAGTCTCACTTGAAAATCAGAGATTCTGCTGTATGAGATCATGAACTTGCAAGGCCAAGAAAATCTTGCAAAGAATCTTCTAATCCATATGTGAAGAAAAGTATTATACCGTTTGAGGCAGATTTGACAGTAAACGACAGCAGGTCTCCCTTGTTTACGCTAGAGGGATAGCATTGATAAGGACGCTCGGATTTAAGGCGTACCTATTTGAATGACATTGGCTAGTAATCGGGACCTGTGGAAAAATTAGTTTAAAAAACCCAAAACCGGACCTCGGTTGTAGTAACTATGATGATAAAAATGATCTCTCGATGCAATAATTTGGCAACTGATTCTTGTAAAATTTCTTTCTTGCACATAACAAGTATTTAGAAATTGAAAAAAACATGAAAATGATTTTTTTTGTACACACTTGCTAGAAATTCACATGTGCTTCCAAAAGACTATAAATAATTTCAAATAGACAAGAAATTTCAACATCAAGTCTCGTTCTGGTTGTCCATGAAAATTGTTCAATAAGAAAAAACGGAATATTATACTACTAGTGGAAAAATCCGCAATTGACTGTACTCAAAAACAAAATATTTGCTCTGATACCGCATAAAAAATTTTCAAAAAGGCTAGATACCAAGCACCAGTAGTATTTAAAGAAACCGTTCATATCACATGTCAACCGACAAAAGCGCATTATCTTCGCAAAGGAGCAAGTAAATAAGCCAGTAGAGCTTTGGAAAATGTTATATTATGTTGTATGTTATGGAATAAATGTTATAATATCAGATGGAAGTAATAGGCATAAAATTCCATTTTCGGCATAAAAGGGTGCAAGTTAGTACGGACAAAGCCTGGAACAGCACTCCAAAAAGAATAACTGCGGGGTACTTGTAAAACATGGTGGTAATGGAATTATGGTATGGGAGTGTATGACAAGTAATGCCGATGAACATTTGAAATTAATTGAGTCAGCTTTGAATAAATTTGATTATTTGGATATTTTGAAAAATAATCTGAAGATACATATACATGTTTTTGCATCAACCTAATAATTATCCGAATCATTCAACTGAAATTATGAAACTCTGGTTGTTCCATTATGCTCCAAAACAACTTCATAGCCCCCACAACCACCATATCTTGTGAGGATCGCTAGAGAGGAGAATTCGAGAAGTAGTAAGGAAATACTGAAAACTGTTGTAACGGAGAAATGGAATAATACAACCGCGGAGAGGATTGCAAGAGGTTATAAAGAATACGCTACAAGCTACAAGAGGATACGCTACAAGCTTTAATTATTAATGTTAATCTTAAAATTTATTGTTACCAGTGTTATGGTTTAATTAATATTCCACCTCTTAAAAACTTCATCTCTTATTGTTGAGTGTTTTGTTTTTGGCAAAAATTCTGTTATTTATAAAATTTACCAAAAAATACTTTTCAACAGGTATGAACTGAGTAAAAGCAAATAAACGCAGACTTTTGATAGCAAGGGCTGACACGTCGTGGATGTGCGATGATGACAATCACATTATATCATCTGTTTCTTCTAAAAAAAAAAAGCATCACATTCCGCACAACTTGCTGAAAATAATTCAGTCAATTAAAAATTTGAGTCGATTTCAATCATTCACAAAAACGTCTAACTTCCCTACTGCAAAAGTCATTTTATCCTCCAAACGCATTACACTCAGTCTTTTGTTTTAGCATGAAATTTGCATGAAAATGCAGTTTTTGGTCAGCAGTATGCAGCTTTTATTCGATCTCAATGTCCCATAAATTTCCCATGTAACCCATTCTGTCACTTCATTCACTTTTCGACCCAGAGCACACTGAAACGACTAAATTTGCATGCATGCCTCGTTTTCAGGACCGATGAATATCTATCTCCGAGAAAATAGGAAACTTGACAATTAAGTTGCCCATTAAATACTCACAAGTGCAATCCCACTCGACTATCTCTGTAGAGTGATCTATGCTAACCGACATTTTCTCTTAAAGAGATTTCTGTCATTTCGCACCGCAGGACCTTTTTGAATGTATGAAAATGGAAAATCTGCAATTAATTTTCCTCTTGATTTTACTTTGGAACTTCTGGCGTGTTGACTGCTTAAAGCAACAATTAGATTTGTTGTTGGGATTGTGTTGACTTTTCTGACACATCAGAAGTAAAGAAGTTGCTTTGATGGTTTAGTGTTTCTAGGAAATTAGTATTAAAAGCTGTCTAATACGAACGAGGAATAGTATTTTGATGAAGAACACAGCTTAACACTTTCGGCGCCGCGTCACCCGTACTTGGGTGACGGGCAGAGATTTTCCTACACCCCCCTAACACCCTCCTAATACCCCCCCTAGAAAGTGCATACACCCCCCCTAACACGGACAATTTTCCTACACAAAGAGACCTTTGTGTCCTTTGTTCCAAAGAGACACCCCTCCTAAAATTCTGAACACACCCCCCAAGAAAAATGCCTGAGAAAACCCCTGGTGACGGGTATGCTTCCGTGGGGACCGCGTTACCCATACATGGGTGACGCTGTTCTGTTTCAAGTTAAATATGCTCCATTTTTTTTTGTCTAGCTCTCTATTACACTATATGTGCATTTACGATCGTTGTTCATAAAAGTAAATGTAATGCTAATTTGCGACACCATTTGATGGTTTTTCGTATGTTTGTTGCATATGACAGCATCTAGTCGCTCCTGTCGATGCCAGTTTTTCCAATATTTGACGCCATTTTCGCCAAAGGTTTCATTTTCAGAGGACGACCTTCGGAACTAAGCAATGTATCATTTATAATTGGTCGAAAGCTCTGCAAACGTAGATAATCGACAACGCACGGACCTACTCGAGTTGCATTGTTGGTATTCCCACTAACCTTTCCGTTTCCGTTCTGGTGCGCCGACAGTAAAATTTAGGCCCGCGAGAAACTCAACCGAATCACGCTTGCACCCGAACGTGTTAAGGTTTATAAATTCACTGAGCAAATTGTGTTGGCTTAAAACTTACTTGACAATTTAGCATTCAATTGTATTGTTTTTCGGTGTCAATTTGTATTTTAATTTCTATGGCTCTATCACTAGCAAAACACACATTTGAATGTTTCTATTGAATTCCCACCATCTCTGAACAATTCGTATTCTCTTTACCCAAGCAATTTAGCTAGTTTAAACAGCATACCATCAAAAATTGCTTGAAAAAAATATATGCGAAGTTTGATATTTTCGCTTTCATTTGCTTGTTTTATTTGTTTGTATCTTTAGTAATTTATTGCAGTGGAAATATTTTAATTTATTAAAAGCACAAAATAAAACACCGTTAGATGTAAAAATGCATTAAGGATTGTGAGAAAATCCTTAATTCAATCAATTCTTTCATAGATTCTTTAATCAATTAAAATAAATGCAACGAAGTCAAATTAAGATAGTTTTATTCCAAATCAATAATACTTTTCTCTTTTCATTGCCATAGGTTTGCATCTTATCGCTTCCAGCACCACTAGCCGCCACTTGGTTCGGCCCAGACCAAGTTTCTTCGGCTTGCAGTATAGGTGTGTTTGGTAATCAGGTAAGTTATTTAATTCAGCGCAAGCAATATGACATTGTCCTACATCTAAACTCAAAACTCAAATCATAGAATAAATTTAAACAATAGAGTAATTACTGTGATAATTACAATATGGTCGTTAGATAAAATCAAACATATTTTAAAAATTCAAGGTCAACAAAACTAATGAGAAGTAAATACGAGAGCGCAAACACTATGCAAAGTATTTGTTTGACGACAAACTGTTCTGCACGGTTTAACTGTCTCTATTTAAAGAAAAAACCTTAAATATATCTCCTCTTTAACTCAAGTAATACTTTCTCTATAATCACCACTTTCATTGCTTCTATTTATCTTTATCCAACTACCTCATTTTACATGAGACTTTCATATATATCTCGACAGCAAAATAAGCTTCTCATGTTTGACCTTCGCCAATTAAATCCATCTATTTACTTCTAGCAAAGCAGGAAAAAATTACAAAACGTTCATCTTCTAACTCCTACGCACAAGCCTACATACATATGAGCTAACATCCCTCGTATAGTAAAGCAGGCATGGGCGAAATTGGTTCAGAACGGAAATTGCTGCAATTCATAATGGGTAATGATAGCTGAACTGTGGAGATACGAGATATAAAGATTGCTTGTACATCATCATCATAGTCGTATTCAAATTGATTCAAATGTGTCGGATGAAATTGCAAGCAATTAGTTAGAGATGCTGTCTAGGTTGGTTACTGACTAGCCAACTGTCATCTATGCAACGAATATGCGTTCGCTTCGCATGCATCAGCGAATCACACAGCACAGGCAATTGGTGCCCGTTCGAGCCGCCAGTCAAGTGGATTTTCCATGGCTGTGAAGCTGGATGGAACTTGAGGGTGCTAGGGTAGAAGTATCAGATTTATTATAGGCCACTATGGGATCCATGAAACCTATGAAAATTCCCTGTGAAGCCTGTAACTGGTGCTCATTCATCTCGCGATGGTGTCACAGCTCAGACTGGACAAGTGATATCAATTTGTTTGCATGGCGGCAAAACGGTCTTTGAAGAATGGCATAACTTCAAACACCTAGATTGCTGATCGTTGCAGTATAGGCGTTACGAATAGCTTTGTTCATTCTGGCTGAATACAATAAGTGATAGAGCAGATAATATTGGAATGATAGGATTAAATGGTTAGGAAAATGAGCCGCGACGATGCTTGAGTTGTAAGAGCTAGAGAAACCGCTTTGAAATTATTATTGCCGGAAAGTGATAATTGACAGAAACACCACGCTGAAAGTCTGGTGACTAGATTGTGAGAATGAAAGTTTTTGTTGCGGAATGAGCTTTCGTACTTTCATTCATAATTCGTGAAAAAAAGTAATCTCAGTCGATTTTTTTTAGCTATTTCATCTTTAAAAAGTATGTGCGACAAATTTTATCCGATTCTGATGGTCTTCATCATCGCTCTACCCATCCCACAAGATATGAAACGATTATTTGTAAGGCCATCTGCATGTTTATCCCTTTTAATGAACTGAGGTTCCACATTCTTTTGAAATCCTTTGATGTTTTTTAGGGATCGTAATTGATATAGTCCTTAGTCCAATCTCTTAGCTTTGTTGGACTCATACCGTAGCCTTTTATTGTAACTTCAACCTCTTTTAGACCACAGTCATATATCTATCATAAGGTAACCTTATGTACATAACTGTTTTGAGTGCAAGCAGAATATAAAAGAGATAACATACACGAATCAGCACCTTTCCGCTTCTGCTGCTGCTTTGCTTACGCTACCGGACATAGAGGTTGCAACTCGGTTGGCGGTATGCTGTTTTCACCAGGTGATGATCGGAGTCACAGTTAGCTCCGCGGTACGACCGAACATCTATGACTCTTGACACCCATCTCTTGCTGATAAGGACGTGGTCGATTTGGTTGACGGTATGTGCGTCTGAAGAATTCCAGGTCTGCTTATGAATGCGACGGCGTGGAAAGCAAGTTGAGCGTACAACAAGGTTCCTGCTTCAAGCGAAGTCAATTAGGCGATGGCCGTTATCGTTGCATTCTTCGTGGAGGCTGTGTCCTCCACTGGTGCCCCGATGCCAACTTTCATTCCCGACTTTTGCATTGAAATCTCCCAGCAGCATTTTTACATCATTTGATGGAAGTGAGTCGAAGAGAGTTTCAAGGCAGGCATAAAACTCGTCTTTTACAGAGTCTTCTTTTAATTCGGTGGGAGCGTGCACATTTATGAGCCAGAGGTTAAAAAATCGCGCCTTGATGCGAATCGCACACAGCCTTTCGTTTACGGGTTTAAAGTCGGTAACGCGCGGCTTGAGCTGCTTATTCACTATGAATGCTACTCCAAACTCTTTGTGGCCCGATGGTTTGCCGCTTGTAAAAATGGTGTGTGATTTCTTGTCGTTGATCTCGCAGCCTACCCAATTTGTTTCCTGCAGTAATGCTCAGTTTGTACTGTTCGACCTGAAAGGAGCGTAAATTCCAAGTTCCAAGAGAATAATCCGTTGTGCGTTTGCATGGTCGTCGTTGTTGATCCGTCCAATCCGAGGCTTTTGTTCCAGGTTTCTTGACAAAGGAAATTTTTACAAGGATGAGTTGTCGGCACATTGCTCAACCATTTCCATGAAGGGCCTCGGCGATAGCTGCTTCAGGAGACTTGTCTCGTGCCAAAGTTTACACACCTATGTTGCAGGTCTGACAACGTGGCTAATCCTCCCTAATGATCTGAGACGCTTAGGTGTAATTTAGCCATCAGGCTGGAACTATATAAATTTTACTGAGGATAGAGTTACCTCGTTGCCTCAAACTCTCCTCCGTTCTCCGGGCTTGGGACCGGCATATCACAAGTTAGACTTGCGATCGGCGATGTATTTTAGTTCGTGTTTTTCTAGCTCCTACTTCATTGTTACTTATTAAATCAATCTAATTCCTCTTTAATAGTCCTTCTTCACTCTTCGAACTTTTCTTTTCAGAGCACTCATTCTATCTCCTGTGCCGTTTTCCTTTCGCTCACTTAATGCTATGTAGTGATTTTAATATGCCTATAAGTTTTTTTGTCTTCCTTCATTTCTTTGTGTTCTCTTCCCCAATTGAACTCGGTACCTAATACCAATGGCAAAATACTAGATCTAATTTTTCCAGTATTCCAGCGTCTTCCGTTTATTTGGATTCCGCTGCATTACCTTATGTCCCTTTCGATCCTCAGCACCCTCCTTTTCTTTTAGAACCTTTTTCTCAATCTTCTTTTTAGATCTAAAGTCAATTGCTATACCCGCTTCAATTTCTATAAAGCCAACTTCGCCGGAATGGCGAACGAAATCAATCTTGTTAATTGGTGTTCATTTCTTCGTTGTTCTGAGCTTTGCGTCTTCTTCTCAAATCTAGTTCCTCGGTTCACCCGTCCCAGCAGGCCTAAGAATGCTCCCTGATTTACCTCTGAGGTTGCTGCTGCCCTTAGGGCAAAGGATGTTCACTGCGGCAATTTCAAGCGTTCTGCTTTGCATGATAACCTGCTTGAATTTAAAAAGTTTTACGCTTTCATGCAAAAAGGGTCGCTAAAGAAGCCATGCTACGTTGCCAGAGTTAGGGCTTCTATCAGTTACAATAATTCAAAACCCTTCTGGTCAGCTATTCATTCTCTGAAAAAATCCTCCGTTATTCCTCGAAATATGTTTCTGGATGAAATTTCTGAAGCCACAACTGAAGAGTCCTGTGAGCTATTTGCACGGTTTTTCTTGTCGTTTTCATCCCCACAAAACCATTTTTCTCCTTCACAGAATTCTCTCTTAACTCCTTCCTCGTTTCGCACTTACCTTAAAGCGCTCTCTTCGTTTCATACAAACCCTTTAAAAGTTGAATTTTGAATGAATTGTCTCGATTCTAGTTCTAGTTCTGGCTCTGATGGTATTCCTAATATACTAACTAAATCGCTATCTTCTTCACTTTCCAGTCCATTATCTTCAACCTCAGCATCGCAACTAACATTTTTCTTTCAGTATGGAAATCAGCCAATATTTGCCCTATACTTAAGGCAGGTGACCCTATTTGCATCTTCAGTTAACGCCCAATCTCGCTTCTACCTCGCATTAGCAAGCTACTTGAAGAGTTGTCTATAAAAGAATTTATCCCTAGTTGAAAAACACAAAGTGCTTGGAATGGTCTTTGAGACATATGCTTTTCGTGTGTTACAGTTTTGCATATGTTTTATATGTTGACTCGATATATGAATTAGTATAGTACAATGGCTCAATCTACCACTGAAATGATTAATTTATTGAAAGATAGTTTGGTGTTTTGTACATTCACTTAGTAATATTTTGTAATTATGGCACCCCTGGATTCTTTTTTTACAGTCATATTTTACAATAGTGATACTCTCTAGTAAACTAACGATGGACTAGCACTTGAAATTTTGCATTTATTTCGAGCACGGTTTTTACAACAAAATTGTTCACAAATTCGTAGGAAGAATGCACTAAATGTGGTGAAGCTGTGGTGGTCACTCGGACGAAGTTGGTTTCCATCATTAATGCTTAACCCTCTTATCCATATCACATCATTATCAATTTGCCTTTCAACAATTAAATAGCTCCACAACATTCATTTCTACGTATAACCATCAATGCTGCAAAACCATGTTCTTCATTTTTTTTTTTACAAATTTTCAAATGCAAACTACTGCCCATAAGCACATCCAAACAACAAAAGGACGTTTCTAATTCGCAACAGTTATTAGGGTCAAACACCATCAATTCTCAGAAACTATTCAAGCATTTCATATTTCCAAAACTTACATTTTCTGTTCGTCTTGAACTCTCTAGGAAAAACCCCATTATTTTTCATCTCATTTATCCATTCCTCATCCACTATTTCACAGTGGAGGAAAATGGATGTACAAGCAATCCTATATCTACAGTACCTTCCTCTCCTGCATCCGCTATGCAAAATCCACATTGAAACATGGAACCAAAACTCATCTTCACTCCTTGTTTCTTTCCATACCGGCCACACTCGACTTTAACGGAAAGTGGGCTTTCATATCCTTTATCCCTTATCTTTACTTTTAACCCGCCAAACACTTACCACAATATTACCACTCGACAGTGAAAAAAAAATCCAGTGAAAAATTATGAAATATGTAAATATACGAAGTGGCCGTGACAAAAATATGAAAAAAAATGATAACATTCACCTGCAACTCGTGACAACTGTAATGTTAATTGCCGTTGGCGGTAGGCCACTAAGGGTGGATATTTTTGGTAAATGCAACCATTTTATCTTTGCTTACTTTGAAGAAGAGTAATTGTGACTGTGTAATGGGGTGCGAAATATTAGGATTTATATACTGTGTCGGCTTGGATGAAAGAATTGGCGACGAGCTTTTTTTTGATGATGTCAAGCTTTAACTTAAAGATCGTGGCGCAATTTACTTAAGCGATAGTGTATTATTTTCTATTATACTTCGTTGAATTGTTGAGTGATTAGCATTATGTAAATTGATTATAATGTGCACATTTATATGAAATATTGGCAGCTATTAGTTAGTCTTGAAATAATTTTCGCAGATTATAAGAGCATTTTTCGAATCTGTTGCTTCAAAGTTAGACCTTTTATAAAGAATTTCCAAACTTTCCATTCAATTTTTATCTTCAAGGTTACGATCCAATTTGTTCCACAATAGAAAACCATCAACAGTTTAATATCACCTCTAGGCTACAAACATAGTTGTATAGTACCATTCCAAAGTGGAAAATTAAGTAACAAACGAAACCTGAATAATTTAAATATGAATATGATAATTTATATATGAATATGATTGATTGATAGATTGAGGGATTGTTGCAAGTTAGTTATTTTATAGAAATAGCTCTGAAAATATCCCAACTGGTAATCTCCCTGTGTAATTCAGCTGTGTGTGACCTGAAACGCCAAAATGAACTTAAGCTCTCAAATTTTTCGTGTTTATTAATGTCAAATAATCCAGAATAATCCCTGGCTTAAATTTAATCGAAACTCTCCTCAATTTACCTTCATTACAATAAATGGCTTTAGTCTTTTGGTCATTTCACTATAATTATAATAACGAAACAAGACCCAAAAAAATTACAACCGAAATATGAGAAAATTCCTCTACTTAAAACACAACCCACTTCTTTTATCACCACCACATAAGTACCTAACCAACTACTCCTGCTGTTATTTCGTCATTAGCATCAATCTTCATTAGACAAGGGTTTCTGTGATAACAATCTAAAATAAATTGTAACGACACTGTACGCCATCTCCGAGAAATCCTCTTCCGGAACATCTACCTCTAGTTCCGGCTCACTACAATATGAAACTAGTGTTGAGTAGGACTTGTAAGAGCCAGTACATTTGTCCCGTACAAGAACGAAAATTGTCATGACGCGACAAATTCATGAAATGTACCACTTCAAAATTTTTGTCATGCTACTCCTCACTTTGCGATTTGTAAGATGAGAGACAAAGAGCCGATAGTGACGACCAACATGACATGTGAAAGAGAGGCATTACATTGTACGATGCGGATGCAAGCTAGTCAATGTCCCGTACAAAATACGATGTGTGTACGTTTAATCAGTTTGAACTACTGAGTAGAGACGAGTAGAGACGAGTTGAGACTTTTTAACTCAAATCTTCAATTCAAGCAGTCGTGTCGTGGCGAGCCGAATGCTAGAGTTCGTTCTATCGCCTCTTTTATACTATTCGCCTCTTTTGTACTATTCGCCTCTTTTGTACTATTCGCCTCTTTTGTACTATTCGCCTCTTTTGTACTACATCGACTCTTTTGTACTACATCGCGTCATTTGTACTATATCGCCTCTTTTGTACTATCGCCTCTTTTGTACCGCGTTCATAAAAAACGCCTCGCCTCATTTGAAGTGGGACATTGTACTGGCTCAGTACAAAAAAGAGGCGCCTCTTACAAACTCTTTTTGAAACCGTGTCCTACTCAACACTATATGAAACAGCATCACCGATAATAAATCCCATAAATCACTGGGAACATTACAGTTAATATACAGACATTCACATTGTAGGCAAATTATCTGCAATCAATATTGTAATGTAAAATAGTGGTAGATAATATAATTTTGTTTGTAGTTTGTATAAGAGATCAATAATTAAGAAATATAGGGGTGAACAAGACGGCGAATAATGCGAGTAAATGAGTCTTTCGAATATACTTCGGTGACCCAATTACGTTGCAAATCAGTTTACAAATACTGAGTGCTTTCTCGTGGGAGCTTCAGAATGTGTCGGCAATTTGATGAGATCTTGAATATGATTAAATCAAGAAACCCTTATATTGGTTTGCCAGGCTGAGAACTACGGGTAGAAAGTCTACTTTGAATATTCCAGGTTGTGCTAAAAATAAGTGTGGGTCGCGATGAGAGCTATAATGGAATTCATCATGCTCATGCTGCATTTTTGGGAATGGAAGCTGGTGGAGGATGGTTTTCATAATTAATATGCATCAGTGTGAAATAATAAGGATGACGATTTTGTTGCTTCTGATTTGTCTCATTAGCTGCTCGCAATAGCTAGCTGCCCGCAATTTTCCTTTCTTAATTTGCAGTTTTGTCATGCTTTTTGGAGTTTTCAATAGAAATTTCAATTCTCCTACTTGCCTCTACTCAATTAGACTCGTCCTTTCTTTATGCGAATTTTTCTGAATTTCCTCATCACATTCTCCAGAGCATGCCTATCAAATTATCTTCATGACATAAGTACGTATGTACTTCAATTTGTGAAGAAGAACTTATCTCACTGCTCGTTAACCAAGCACATGCTCATCAATCTTCTTACAGTTTGCAATCTATAGCCAAAAAGTACGCTCATTAATAGTAAAGTAATTTTTTTCACAATGATGCTACATATTGCTACAATGTTTCAATTCTTCGTAACATACATGTGATTTACAGTGGATGTGATTTACAGTAGGCGGAAAGCTTGTATGATTTTGGGCTACATTGTGTGTAAAATCGGCTTCTGGATGTAATCGAAGTAATGTTTTACTCCCACGTGTCAGTTGATTTCATTAAATAAATTGTTTAGCACGTTTGTAAAGATATATGTATGTACATATGTGTGTTTGAATTTGACAATTTCATATGTTTTTGACCGCGATATATTTATTATCACAGTTCTTCCAATTTACTTATTTTAATTGAAAGTTTATTTTGGTTTTACCTTATTTCCAACGAAAAATTTAATCCGCTATCTCAGTTCTGTAGTTTAGTGCATAGGCTGGTTGGCTATTGTGTGACAAAAGAACATTTCTAACTCAGATTCGCACATTCCCAAAGCTAAAGCATTTAATCGCAAGCTCAAAAGTGCAATGCAGAGTAAAGTGATGTTTTTATCAAGGCTTGCTGTAGCTACAATCGCCGGCGATGTAAACAATAAAACTATTTTACACACTTCAGTTTCTGGTCAAAAAACTCAATCATTCGCGAATGAATTGCAAGAAATCGCAGTGTGGCTGATAAGTCCCTGCCAAAAATCACATTGAAAACATGTCCATATTTTACGCCAGCATAACTCCGAAGCCACACTGTTAACAACATTAAACATTCGCGTGACGTATGAATTTGACGCTGCTACACGCGCGAAGCTCATTCATCGGGAGTATGGGCTGCAGCCACAAATCAGAGCTGCCACTGCAGAATATTCATACTTCATCGAAATCAAGGAACAAAAGGGACCATCTGACCATCTATCCAACTACATATAGTTTTAGATCATAGTATTTATTTACTTATTTATTAATAAACAAAATATAAAATATTGCAAAAAAAATGACGATTTGGTAGATTAAAGCTAGTTTGAAAGTTTGAATGGATTGGTGACCAAGAGGACCAAGCTGCAGAGCATTATGCGTCCTCAATAATATGGGCAAAGTCGAATCACAAAGCAACAACATAATAGAAGACATTGTGAATGGCACTTCAAACGGTTCCGACCACCGCCGAGTGCTGCGAGAAGAATTACGGAGTTGCATGCTTTCAAAAGTAAGGTGGTTTGCGATGTGAAAGCATACAAAAATGTCTTTCCGAGAATCAACGGAAATATTTTCTTATCTACGAGATGTGAAATCTCCCACAAATCAAATCTATTTTTATTTGATATCAGTAATTTGAATAAATATTGTGTTAAAGTATCTTACATTCAACAAAAGCAATGAGGCCAGTAATTTCCGCCCAATCTCTCTGCTTCCTAATTTGGGGAAGATTTTTGAGAGAATTTGGCTGGAAATGATAAAACATCACTGTGGGCTCACGCGTGTGATTCCTGACCACCAGTTTGGCTTTAGACACAGGCACGGGACGCAGCATGCCATCTCATACTAACAGGATCAAAGTGTGTCTCACTTGAATGCGCAAAACACTTTAACGGTGGTGTGTGCTTTAGATATCGAAAAAACGGCTTTCGATTCCATATGGCATGAAGGCCTTTTCTTTAAGTTGATCGAGTTTGGATTCCCGGAAGAGGTTATAAGACTCACTGTGAGCTTTCTTACCAACAGACAATTTTATGTCAGCATTAATGGAGCAAATTCTACCAAAAGGCCTGTGACATCAGGAGTACCACAAGACTCTGTCGCTGGGCTAATTCTTCAGATAATATTCACTGCTGATCTTCCTGTTCCACCAAGCCAACCTCAAGTCTAAGTCCTCCAATATGCTGACGACATGCTTTTATTCCACAAAGACCCACTCAAAGCAGCGAAGAGCCTAGAATACTACTTGGAAGAACTAAGTCTTTACTTTGACGAATGAGGCATCAAACCAAATAGCAGTTAGACACCACTATGTGTATGCAATTCTCCTAAGTATCGGGGATCTCAAATAATCCGCAACAAGGCCAAACAAACTCGCTGTCTCGTTCGGAACTTCTAAGATTACTCCAATCTCATCTCTAAAGTACCTCGGTGCTGACTTCTACGAATTCCTGAAGTTTAATCCTTATGTGCGGAGAATGTTAGAGGAACAAGATCCAAGATGCGATTTAAATGATTGCGAACAAATTCGAACTGAAGGGATGCACAGTTGTTCATACAAGCGATGTTTGCCAAAAGTGATAGGTATGAGAGAGAAACGATTTGCGACGGTGGCCAATTATAATCTCCACAAAGAATGTATTAAGAGTTTAAAAATGAAGAGTTTTCAGAAGTTTTGAAGGACTATAGTATTAATTGTAGACGTCGACACCACTAGAACACATAAATTAGAAACAGGAAACAAAAATGGAGTCACTACCATTTTTGATTATATTTCTCTCTATATTTTGATATTACTATTACATTGGAATATTTGTTGCATAGCTAATATCTCGAAACTAAGAAAGCTCAGGTTCAAGCCTGTCAAATTATATCGTGTTGTCCATGAACTTTTCTTTGTCTTTCCGTGTCCATCCTATTTTTTGGAAATATTCAAATGTCGAAACTATTCCTAAAAAAGAAGATAGAAATATTGCAAATAAATATAATCTCTTCGCCAAATTACCATGCGCTGTCATCAAATTTTACTATTTATTTTTTCACATAAATGACCTCTCATCTTTATTGAAACATTCTCTTATATTACTTTATGCGGATGATGCCAACATTTTTACAAAGTTCATCCAATATTCTAGACTTCTTGGGACTTCAAGCTGAATTTCATGATCTTACAGTTTTGTCTGATACTAAAAAAACTAGTAATCAATTTGTGATAATTCTAGAGATCGACATTCGACTGCGCTTGTATATTCTGGCACCTTATGAACGGGTGTATATCGAGTGTATTGAGTTAATTCAAAAAAGGGTTTCTACGGTTTTTCTGACGTGAGTTTACTTGCTCAACTGCTCTATGATTACCTTCTTGCAATGATCTTCTTAGTTTACTGGTCATGACCACGCATGAAAAAAGACGAGCGAATATCTTCTTTGTTACTAAGCTTCTTTAAGGAAGTATTTCCTTCGAATACCTCTAAAGTCAATGTGGCCTCACTGCTAAAAGTAATCAAATGAGGAATATCAAAAGAATGTTGCTTCTTTTTATTATTAGAATATTTTTATCATTTACTTTTACTTCGTTATAAATATTACCATCTGAAAATTTGATGGCCCTCTTAGAACAAATATAAGAAAAGCGCTTAGTGCTTTCAACACTTTACTGGCCTTGCAGCCAAAAATCTACCACCATTATTACACGTCAAGAGCAGCATGCTCTGTGAATTTTGATTCCATTCAATGACTGCATCGAAAGTTATAAAGATGGAAAGATTTTTGGAGCTGCCATCCTCAAAATCTCTAAAGTTCGTAAATATTAAACATTTGTTATTTATTTTCATTGTAAATTTTTAAAGTATAAAAATTTTATGGTATCATCTCTCTGCTAAATATGATTCATCACGTTGAATTTTTCCTCAAATCGCTCAGTGGAAACCTTGAGCTGCTCAACATGACTATTGAATATGAAACTGTGTTCTAATGCATGGTGGAAAGAAAATAACGTTCTTCCAGTATACCTTAGAACGGAAATGAAATCCAATAGAACGAAAAATGCACCTAGATCTTGTAAGAGACGCTTTCCCTTGACTGAAAAGATTTGAACTGGCGAATTAGGAATGGAAAGATTTCGGAGTGATTTATGATAGCTCTAGAGAATAAATACCCAAAAAAAATCAACATCCTCATCAAAAAATTATTTCATTTGAACTCGGAAAAATTCAAACACCATCTTTATCTACTAAACACATAAAGCACAACTCAAATTTTACTTTTCACAGCTTGGCATCGCCGTTGGCTTCATCCTGCCACCGCTCCTCGTTCGAAACCATGACAACCTGGATCTCATAGGCGATGATTTGCGAGTGATGTTCTACAGTGTTGCTGGCGTAACAAGTGTTCTGCTTGTTCTGATGGTTCTCTGTAAGTTATTCATGCTGCCATCAATCACATCATATCACATTTAATTGAATTCAATTCGATTTTGTCCTCGATAAAGTTTTCAAGGATCGTCCACCTACACCACCTTCAGCAGCCCAGGAATCGTCGCACGCTCCCGGCGAAAATGTTCCATTTTTTGAGTCGTTAAAGTCACTGGCTTTGAATCGCAACTATATATTGCTGCTGGTCTCCTACGGCATGAATGTTGGAGTGTTCTACGCCATTTCAACTCTTCTAAATCCGGTGAGTGTTTAACAAGTGCACAACATTGTAGGATAATTCTCGTTCACCACCTAACGAACAGTCGTGCACTACGGCTATATTCATTGTTCTGTCTCTCGGTGGCTACGGAGGTACAAAAAAACGTATTAATTAAAATCACTTTTTACAGGTCGTTCTCAGATACTATCCAGGCCACGAAGTGGATACAGGACGAATTGGTTTGTGCATTGTGCTGCTGGGAATGGTCGGGTCGGTTGTGTCCGGTATCGTTCTGGATAAAACGCATCGATTCAAGTGAGTAGAAGCAAATTAATTTATTGCAGGTGATGGTGTGAATAGCGGAGTGGATGAAAAGATAAATTGATGATTACTGCCTCATAAAGTCTGAATTTGTCTAGATGTAATGATTGAATTGATTGAAATGTGTTCTAGACCATTGCTAATTGAATGTAAACAGCATAGCTCCTGAATTTGTTGATTGAAAATATAATCCATATTCATACCAGCACATGCTATAATTAATCTGCGTAATTAATGAACAACATTGTTATCGTAGTGCAAAATGTTGTGATTAAATTGTCTTTTTACAGTGAAAACTATAATTGAATAATAGCTTAACGCAATGAGAAAACATTATCCGTCAAAGAAGTTATTCGATTTAACATTCAATTTGCATTAGTTCAAAAATTGCGTAATAATGACGGCTCTAATCGCGCCAAAAATGGTGAAAGCATTTGCATTTTCACCGTCATAATAAAATACTACAGTAATTTAACCATATCACAAGATTTGCAACATAATTTTCACATTTGGTAGATGAGCATTCAAGCACAAGCTGCGAAAAATTTCTTACACCTGAATTTTTTGCCGGTCCCAATCGTGGGTGGAATTTACACGGATGTTTCCCCAAAAATGTTCCAGGCACTTGAAAAGTATTTGCCTATATTATATTCGGAGCAGATATGATTCAGCGGCTTAGGATCACACCATTTGTTTTTTTTTTAAGGATACCAGTACTCGTATACTGATAGGTGTATGAGGATATAAATGTATTCGCATATCCACAGTTCTAGCTTACGATGCTATGAAGTAGCTTGTGAAAAATGATCAGATAAATCTTTGGAACCGATTTTTCTGGCGGAGGTGTTTTATGAAAGACTATGTTATTTGAGCTTTAAAGCTGAACATTATTTTGTAGCTTCTGTTCGTAGGTTCAATTTCAAACCCGAATCTGAGAATGGAGAGCAAATCTTGATTGCACAAGTTATTTTAAAGAAATGTGACATAAATCAAAGGTAAAGATTGAAGTAAACCATATTGCATCATTCCATTTTCATCCACTTATGTGAACTTTCATATTAAGTTGTGTGTTATAGTGGAGCAGCATTACTTTTCGTAAATTATATTACATTGTTATCTGGTGAAAGCTAAAGTGGAAAATATGAGAACGTCGAAGAAGATAAATATCCAAAAATATTAAGGGGACATTGCACCTTCAAATTGAAAAAAAAAATGTTTTTTTCAAAGGTTAGTTTTTAATCGAATAAAATGACATATCTTAATGAAACTTTGTACATATACTTTATTTGCCCTATACTACATAAAAAAAAGTTGCTAAAATTTTTTTTGGCCCCCTGTTGTCTGCTACATTGTTTTTGAAAAAACACCAGAAAAACCTGGCGTGCACGATAACTGCCCTCAGAAAAAGCTGGGGGGAAAAAGTAAAATGGGGTTTTTATCAGCACCAAAGCGGCCTTGGAATGAACTAAAAAAAAAAATTTGGTTCAAAAATAACAAAATAGCGGCGTTTTTTTCGAAAAACGTGGTTTTTTTCCTCTAGAAATCAGTTATAACTAAAAAAATTTAATGCCGATTTTTTCATCCGTAGTTCATTCTGAGCATTAGCATGTGCAGATTCACGTGTTAAAATTTCAGAACGATTAAATAAAAACATTTTTCTTAATCATGCACGCCAACTTAAAAGATGTTTCGAGAAAATCACGTTTAAAGATAAAATTCAATATTTTTTGTAATAAATCTTACCGAAATTTAATCTGCGTTGCCTGGACCATACAATATACTTTCTTCTTGCTCATACTCCTCCTCTTCCAAAGATATTTGGTCCCTTCGAGCAGTTCTGGCCTCTTTAAATGCCTCAGTCGAATGTTTTTCCGTCTAGTTGATTCTTGCAACATCTCTTTTTTCTGCATATTCCAGCGCACGTTGGCCAATTGTAATTCCGATGACTTGCATTATTTTCAAAAAAGCCATAAATCCTTCATTGAATGTACATGTAGAAGTATTTGCAGCCATATTTATGATATTTTTTCCTCAAAAAGTATGTTTAGGGGCCAAATTCCAAATACAATAATTATAGCTTTTATTATTATTCTGCGTAAAATTGCCCAGGCAGCGCTTTAATAAATCTTCCGATGATAAGTTCTCATAAATAGGCTTTAAAATTTCTTGTACCTCATTATCTAAAGGTGGAGGATGCTTGTCTTCAGTAGAAATTTTTTGGTAATATGCTGCCCAAATTTCCTTGCGCATGTTTTCAACCGAATTAGAATTTCGTCGTATTGGTTGGCCATAATATGTTGATACACTTTTCATTAATTTGAGTGTCAGTTGAACTTTTTTCGGACCTTTTTTGGAGTTTCAACACTTTTTTTAGAAGCATCTTTTGAAGCTATTTTTTTTTTATTTTTTGCCAAGGCTAACTTTTTTTTGCTTCTCTTGAAGGAGTTGACTCACTTATCTTTCTTTACACTTTGGCCTAAGTCGATGTAGCTGTATAGCAAAGTGAACGATAATCATAGAAAAAAGACCTTGGCGCGCTTCGCTGTATATGCTCACAAATTTTTTTTAGAATTTCAATTTTATATTATTAAAATCATGTTTTTAAAGCTTCATTCTAACATATTCAATCGATAGAAAAAAATCGATTTATTAAAAATTTGAAGGTGCTATGCTCCCTTAAAACGTCTGCTTTGTAGCTATAATTTCATATATTTATTTCGCCCTTCATATGCTGAAGCAGAATTTTGACAGTTAGAAGTTAAACTGTCAAGAATTTTCACTAACATTTTTTATTTTATTTGTATTTTATTTGCGCTATTCTATGAGAAGAACACAGATAGAAAATCAAAAACCAGGCAAGTAACTGTGCTGTGATCATGATTCAATAATTTTGAATAGTTTCAAGTTGATTGATCAAGACTATTTTATTCTTTTAGCATCAATTTGACAAAACCAAGTATTTAAATAATTTAGGTTTGCACAAGTAGAATACAATAAAAGTATCTTCAAAAATTATTTTCGAGCCAACATAATAAATATAGGGTGTTTTTTTTCTGTTAGATCAAATATTCATTTAACTCTTTCAATGTGATTGTTGTAGCCACCCCTGAATAGTAATCTTTTTTTTTTTGTCTAGCAAAGCAATTAATTTTAGGTTTTCTCTTCTATTTATTTTTGGATAATTTGCATTCCTTCTCCCTATCCTCGAAACTGAGACGTCATTTTTGAGACTTGTTCTTTTACTTTTATGGTTTTTGGTAAAAAATGGTGGCCTTAAAGGCTAAGAAACAGAAAAGAATTTAAATAGTAGATTTATTATGTGCCAACTTATTTTCAGCCTCATTACTGAAACCAGCTTATTGACGTTTTTACGACTGGTAAATCTCAGTAAAGTAAAAATATTGCTACTTCCATAGACTTGAGGGTTTTGTAATTATCAAGCTCTTAGGTTCAATGTCGTTGGTAAGTCAGTTGTTGACAAAAACCGCTGGCAGATCCCGGCTTGAAAACTGTCTGAGCAGGATGACATCAAGTAGATCTTTCATCATGAAATATCTTTGCTTCATTTATTGAATTAAGTCCGTAGATCGGGTTTCCTTGTAGTCTGCGTCCATAGATTGTGTTTCATTGGACCCACGCTTTCTGTACAAGTACAATGTGAGAGGAGAAGCTTGCAGCTTTGTCATTTTTTCGCTCAAAAGTCTTAGCATTCTGCAAGTTAATCTGAACAAATCTTATACCTTCAGGCACGGAAATGTCCAGCATTGTTGTCTGGGAACCCCTTTGCTCGGACCTTTAAACAGTTTCCACGTAACTTCAGTGAAAAAAACTATAGAGAAGAAAAGTTCTACTGAGTCTTTGCGTTTTACTCTGGAGACCTATCCATAGACAGTCACAATGGTTCATGCTTCACTTCTTCTTAATTTGGTTAAATTTAACCACATAAAAAAGGGTTTTGAGCATCATGCGGCTACTGTTCCTGACCATCGACAAGTATGGTCATCAGTTTGAAACCATCTAAATCAGTGGTGGCGTCTTCCTGGAATAAATCCAGTGTTTCACGTTGATCCCAGATTTAGCTCACTGAATATACCAGTGATGTCACCTGCACTCTTGCAAGGACCACGAATCCAACAACTGGCAAGATAATGTGGCAAAATAGATTTCCAAAATGGTAAATTTGAGCTGACTGACAATACCCAATTTTAGAACGATCTGTGTGAGCCATTCCTTCACTGTTTGTTTGGAGCAGATGATCATCCGTAAACTTCGCTTGCGTGAATTTGTTAAGTGTAAAGCTATGAACCAGTTTCCCTATCTCTCTACACAGTTCGTTAATAAGGACGAAGTACTGGCCATCGGTCAGTTTGCCATCCTTGTTAGACACACCTATCACAACGATAACAGAAAAAAAATGCAGCTTCTGCGTATGTTTTTCTCCCTGCTTTCGTAAATGATGTATAAGGACCAGTTACGACAAGATCTCTGTCGCTGGTTTTTGCACTTTTCGGCACCTTGCGTTCAGGAATGTATGCATCGACTTTCCCTTCAACTTTTTCTCACGCTAAGCGGTTTCTGAAAATTTTCGAGAAAAATATCTGACGTCCTGACGAGCAGGCATCAGCCAAAGTCCACTCGATTAATGTTAACATGTTTACGTTGATGTAATGATTACTTAGGAGTTCTCTGGCCCACAACTTCACCCAACAAAACACCGCACACGAATGCTCGTCAACCTCGTGTTTTTTTCGCGAATTAGGCATTAGCAGGTAGCACAGGGAGGAAGTAACCGGTCCCTCCTTACTTTTCAGCATTATCTCTGATTCGCAATTTGTAGCGGGAGAATCTTCTTCTATCGACGGCTGAGAACTTTCGCTGATTCGCAATGTCCAGTAGGCACATATCCAGCCAACCTTTTTCTCACTTCTTCAGGTAGGCTCAGATGTTTCACTGCCGGACATCCAGTTTCCAGTGAAACACTTGTAGTTATTACTGTCTACCTTCATCGGCAACTGACTCTTTTTGCTTAGCGTCTTGCGTTGCTTGCAACTGTGCGCCTTCACAGGCTTCTAGAGTTCACACTGCTCACACACTTGCTCACACTGGCCAAAATTGCCTCCTTCGGTGCATCTGTCCAACTGTTTTGTAACGATTTGGTAGACGGCATCTTTTCTCTTGGTATGGCCGTAGTAGCTGGCCTCCCAGCTGACGCTCTATTCGTTTTTACGGAGCCATTAAATCCGAAAGCTTGCTGACCATGGAATCTTCCACCACGTTAACTTTTGGGCTTTCGGTGCAACGGTGCAGTCATACATAATATTGGAGGCTACAGACCCCTGCCGTATATCCTGGCTGTCACCTGCAGAGATTAAAATCCATGAAATTCTCCCTCATGTTTGACAGGCACTCTTTATGTGACATATTGCAATATACATGCCATCTCCACCGCGACAAGATTGTGCCTAATCATAGGAAGATTACTTTCTTTATTACTTTAAGGGGGAAAATACATGTAAAATAGAAAAAAAATTGCTAATTTCAGATTGATTTAAAAATATATATTGCTTATTCAGTGATATTCAATATTAAATCCTTAAAGTACATGTCTCAAAGTAAATGAAAATATTTTTTTAATAATTTTTCAACACAAAATGGCGGCGACGCGAGCGAATGAAAAAAACACATCAAACATTGCCTCGTACAAATTAACGCCTTTTCCGGGGAACTTGCAACGTTCAGAGGAAAAAAAAAATATGCTAATGAGATGTATAATTCATAGGTGAATCAATAAAATTTATAAAAAAATATTAAATTATTACATTAATTTTAGATTAAACAAAAAAATCGACTATTTTTCAAATAAATCACGTTTTAAACATTAATAAACAAATAATTTTTCTGAAATTATAATAGCATGTAAGTTCAACGAGTAGATAGTACTCTTTTGCAGATGTAGTATCGATTCAATATTTTTTGAGATATTTTGTACAGAAGTTGAAAAAGTACTACTTTGAGAAA
The DNA here is from genome assembly GCA_947369275.1 of Nemotelus nigrinus. NCBI lineage: Eukaryota > Metazoa > Arthropoda > Insecta > Diptera > Stratiomyidae > Nemotelus > Nemotelus nigrinus. Next base: position 17,826,881 of record OX376372.1, read on the forward strand.
AACGCGTTTAAAGTTTGCGGAAGATAAAAATCATTGCTTATTATTTTAATTTAAACCAATTTTTTCCTTTTGAAGCTAGACTTATTTTGATTTTGACATATATCGATATTTCGAGGGTAATCTGCCTTCTTCTTCAGTGTCTATTGGTCTGAGAGACACTGAAGAAATATCGATATATGTCAAAATCAAAATAGATCTAGCATCAAAACGAAAAAATTGGTTTAAATTAAAGTATTTTTACAAGCTAGGAAAAAAATTGGCACACAATTAAAACAATTGATTATTAGTTTTTATCATAACTTATTTGTAAGTCAGCGATTCTTGGTCCATATAACAGCCCTTCAGCCTCCTTGTGTATATCATTTTGGTGCATTAGAAGGTCACGGCGTGCATTTCGGGCTTCTTATGAGCTGAAAAGACTTCGACGGTTCTATCGTTCTATCTTGTCGTTGTCGGCTCTCTTGGCATAACTAAATAAGCTGGGGCTTATTTCGATACCTACATCATTCATTAGGTGCAAGAGGAATGTATGGCCTTTGTTGAACATCCCAGCGGCTATGTAAGCTGATATTTCAACTATTTTCAAGCTTGCAATCTAATGTAGCAAATAGATATTGGCCGAGGCCCAGCGAGCCGAAGTCAGACGAGGCCGCCAACATGTGGACGGCATTTGACAGCTCGTCACGAATTGCCTTGGCTCGTGCCCAAAACCCATTCCGATCGGAAGTCGCACGAGCGCCGGCGAGTGCTGTCAAAGTCGCTTGTCTGGACCTTTAACACACTCGGGCTCGCCAGATCTCGCCTGGGCTCGGCCAATATCTATTTGGCACATAACGGTTTTTACTACAAGGTTCACAAATACAGGCCCCTTTGTATATTTTAAAAATTTACAAGTGTAAATACACATCTGTATCTATATTTCCTTAGAATTTCAGATTTATAAGAATATAGTAGGAATACACCATTAGGGAACCGCCCATAGCGCCGAAGAGAAAGTAGTCAAGGACGTGCGGCAGGTATGCTCCACCGGCTAGGAACGGCACGCTGCCTATAACTGACTATAACTCGAGAGCTAATACGAATATGGCTTCAAAATTTTTTTTGGTGTATTTTTAGAGCATTTGAAACATTTTAATGTAATTAAAACAAAAATCGATTTTTTTTAGCAGTTACATGTATTTTCCCCGTTAATAGATTACTTTCATAACATAACCTTATCATATACGCTTTAGAGCATTATTTCACTCGGTTTTTGTTGTGAATAAACCCGGTTATATCTAAGTCAAGAACTAAAAAGTTGAAAGCTTTTAACCACATTTCAACTTATAAAATAATGGACAAACATCAATAGTTTTGTATTTGACCATGCCGATGCAAAACCATATATATAAGGTCGATGTATTACTCACATTTTGAAAAATGTGTCCACAAAAGCTGCTGAAAAAATAGTCTCGTCTAGTCCATTCGGTTGAAATTTATAGAAATAATTTTTAAAATATATGAACTTTGGAAGAATGCATGAATTCTCCTCTGTTTTTTTTAATAAATGAATATGCTTCTGAATCTTTTAATTTGTGGACTAGATATGGAAACAACAAATGGAACTAGCTATTCATAAAATATTGAATTGACTCTATTTCATTTTTTTTACAGAGAAACAACATTGGCTGTGTATGCATTTAGTGCTGTTGGAATGTGGATTTTTACATTCACTCTCAACACTGGCTCTATTATTGTAGTTTACATAACAGCATCGATTTTGGGGTAAATTGATCAAATCAATAAAACTAATCTCCACTTAATTTTCATTAAATTTTCTGGTAGATTCTTTATGACTGGTTATCTTCCGATCGGATTCGAATTCGCAGCCGAATTAACATTCCCTGAACCGGAAGGTACTGCATCGGGTCTGCTCAATGCGATGTCACAAGTATTCGGGATCTCTTTTACGATCCTCTATTCAACACTTTTGGAAAATTATGGTGACATTCAGGCCAATGTTACAATGTCGTCGATGCTCATCATCGGGACAATAGTTACAGCTATTATTAAGTCAGATTTACGAAGACAAGCCGCTCAAACAGTTGCTGCTTGCGCTGTTAGCTCATAAGTTTATAAAATGAATTTAGATTTAAGACCATATTTGAAGATGTAACAAAGCTGTTGTTTTATAAATATTGTTATTTTACAAGTTTCTGTTGATTTATATTTGTCTAAGATTATGTTTTCAAAAACGATCATTCCTTTGAATCTGTTATATTGATTTGGAAGGCATTTAAACATATTTTCGACACCCGAAAGTACCATTTAATGCTATTTATTTTTACGATAAAAGTTATTTTTTTCAATATCGACCAGAAAATGATTTATCGCAATTATAGTCTCAGCACTTTAACCAAAATACCTGGCTGATTAAATGCCGCCAGACATTGTGTAGTATCACTCTGCAAATATTATTGAGAAAGATTGTTCTTGAAAAAAAATGATTCAATAATTCAAAATTATTCACAACTCAAAGACAATAGCGTAATAAGCAGAAAAGTAGAGTAAGTAGAAAATTCACTAAAATTAATATGAAAGTCATAATGTCTATTTAAAGAACAATTAAGCTAATAATATATGTTCGATGGAATAGTGATAGTAAAAATAATTATTTATACATGCATATTTTTGAAATATCAGCATTTCTATATGACCTAAGACAATGAACATAATCAATGGATAAATTTATACGCTTAACTAAACATAGTTTGCACCTGTTATATATTCACGAGCCTAGAAACTGTGAAGCAGATGAAATGAAGCTCCCTAAAGACAAAACATTTATGATAGCGTTCAGTACGGTATACACGTTTAAGCTAGAATGTTCAAAGCTTTAGTGAAATAAATACAAATGAAATGCATATTTTCGTGATCGATGTTAGTCAAAATACCCCAATGCTAATCACTTATGGTAAACATAGTGCTATTGTGCTCATATAGATAACAATATAGATAACATATATCAATGCGCGTACCCGAATAGTATACACAAAAACATTTCAGATACAATGTAAATTTAACGGATGATTTAACGATAATCGTAACAAAATCAATGGACAATAATATTTAATGTATATGAAACACCAAAAAAGTTTTTTGATCACGATTATACAGAGTCTCTCGATCTTACAAGACCCCTGGAAAATTTGAATGACGTAGCTCATGCGATGGGAATACACAAGCAGAATAGTTTTAGGTACCTGCATTTTCTCCATAGGAGAACTAAAGCTCAATTTTGTAGGCGTATAGGATTTAAATGTGATTTATGCATATGATAACAGAATATTGTGAAAATGATTGGCGAGAAACAAGTTAAGCTGTAGTTTTTGATGTTTTAGAAATATTGAAAAGTCATTATGATATAAACATACACATAGAGCAAGTATAAATGAAACAAATAAATTATTTTAAGCTGGAAAATTAAATGTTTGATTACACACTGAATGCAACTTGCTTCTTGTAAGTTCATTGTAGGGCGTCTTTTCATGACAAGCTTACACAATTGGTCTGCGGCTCTTTGCCCACTCGTATTTGATTGGCAAACTCTAGGGCATAGGAACCGCGAGGAAAGGAAAGAAGAGAAATCGTGTAGATTTTCAATACACGCTCTACCAAATCTGCTCCTTATAATAAGCAACCCATATTAATGTACTCTGACTGCATCTCATTTATGACTGCATCTCAAGGCATAGGGCAGAAAGATTTCCAGGCTTACCATTCGCATGAATTTCATAACTTCTGAGTGTAAAACACTTATTGAATGAAAGGGTGCTTATCGTATGCAGCAGCATCTTGTAGTGCAAAATGATGAAAGTTATCGGCACAAGCAACACTTTCCTAGTACAGCAACCGAAAGTCTATCACAACTGCTGAAAAACATGATCAAAACACCTTGTGAATTTCGGAAGTTACAGAGCAAGAAACGTTGCATAGCCCAGACAAATAATTAACAAACTAAACCAAACAAATAAAAACAATTATTAGATCAAATATTCCAGCAACCTGACGTAAGCAAAGGATTTAGGGACTCAAGTCTTATATTTCTTAGGGTAGACTTAACTGTCGTAACTTATTGAGATACAGCTATCAAGAATGATTATGTTGATGGCACCGAATCCTCATTTCCGACCACGAAATGAGGATTGAGCAGACGAGAGGACCTGAACGAATATCTGGAAATTCACTTCTCGGAATTGGCTAAGGCGGCATTGTGGAACAGCCAATTACTAACAATCTACCGCCCGTCCAAACAGCTGATCTAGGAAATAACAGATGCGGTAAACACTGTGTGAGCTATGGGCCCATATATACCGTTCAAAGCCGCAATGATAAATGAGATAGCACCTCTCATGTTCTAGAGGACAATAATACATCGATTTACATTGGTGTAGTGTATATCCCACCCAGATCCGACGAATCGGTACACGACCATCTATGTGAATCGGTATCTTCCTTCGTATCATCCCTAAATGAAAAGGACAAAGTTATATTCCTGGGAGATTTCAATCGCCTCAATCTATATTTCATTCCCGATGAAAATGACACTTACCTTTCAGATCGCAACGACTTTAACCTTATGAGTACCTTCTATGGCAATGATTTGCAGCAAGTATGTCCAGCTCCCAACCAAAACGGTAATTGGTTAGATCTTGTGTTCACTAACGCTTATGACGCAGTAGTGGTAAGTCCAACTAATGACACAGCACTCTAAGTTGAACTTGCCACTCCTGATTCTATTTACTTAAGAACGTACAATAATTCAATTGTATATTACTTTTGTAATGCTCATTATGAAAGCATTCACCATCTTCTTGACTCTATAGATTGGACGAATATTCTTTCAACGTTAGACCTTGAGGAAGCCATTTCCACTTTTTACAACAAAATATTTGACGCCGTTGAAAGATATGTACCAAAGATAAAAAAAGAATAAACTGTCTGAGCCATGGCTTGATAGGGACCTTAGGCATTTACGAAATTGTCGGAACAAACTTTATAAGTGGATTGAAAACAATGTTGACATTAGTTCGACAATTCAGGAAGAATATAATGAAATTGTCAAGCAGTTACTTTTGATTGTTTTAATTGTCTATAATTGTCTACAGGCGAAAATATAATCCGAGACCCGGAAAAATGTTATGATTTTGTAAATGTGAAGCGGAAAACTACTGGTTATCCAACGTCGATGCTCTTTAATGATATCACTTCTTCCTCTCCTAATGTGATTTGTGATTTATTTGCAGATAGTTTCCAGACGGTTTTTAATGCATCAGACCCACCAAACTTACAACTTTCTTACTCTCATTCCACTACAGCAGCTTTGGTCAGCCACTTAGAAATTTCACGTGATGAAATACATAAAGCTACTTTGGAACTTGACTGCAACAAAGGCCCTGGGCCCGATCTCCTTCCTCCAGCTTTCTTGCGCAAGTGTGTAGAGCAGCTTATAGCTTCCTTGCATATTTTTTTCAACAGATCACTTTTGTCTGGAGTTTTCGCATCCTGTTGGAAACTTTCGTATGTCACACCCATCTTCAAAAATGGTAATAGATGCTGTATCGGAAATTATAGAGGCATTGCCGTTTTATCTTCAATTCCGAAACTTTTTGAAAAGATTGTCAACCAACGATAAACTTTCCCCACTAGTTGACTCCAGTCTGAACGGGTAACAGCCAGCCCCTGGACACGGACGGTATAACTTTCCACCATTAGCCCCTTCAATCCTCTCGCGCACAAAGCATGTTAAAGTTGCCTTTACGCCATTTCGACCTCATTGTCAAATTGGAGGGGAACTACTTGGATTTGACTCGATTTGACAATGAGTAGCTAAAAAATTACTACCATCACCTTCAATGTAAATCTTATGGGCATGTCCACACCATTTCTACTACCTCACTGGTAACAGCATGGTTTTGGAAAAGGTCGCTCAACTACTACGAATTTGACAGTCCTAATCTCAGACGTTCTGTGTAAAATGGAGAAAGGAGACCATATATATACTTAAGTAAAGCTTTTGACAGAGTTGACCACCCTACCTTAATTTCAAAGCTTAAAAAATTCGGACTTACCGGATCTTTGCATAGCTGGCTGACTTCCTACCTTCGCAATAGCACACAATTGGTAAAATTTCAAGGAATTTTATCGTAAGATATATCTGCTACTTCCGATGTACCACAAGGTAGCCATTTTGGCCCACTCCTCTTTAATATATTTATTTTCGACCTATCTGATGTCTCAGCAAATATACCTCATCTACTTTATGCCGACGATCTCAAAGTCTATCACATCAATAAATCTAAATGAAAATAAGCTCTCTCTCTCAACATTGTTGAGTGTGCCTAAGTGCCAGGTTATAAGTTTTTCCCCAAAATGCACGGTCTCACAAAAAACATACTTCCTTGTCAATAATTTGTTAGCCCGAATTGAAAACGTTGTTGACCTTGGTTTTATCTTGGATGAGAAACTCCGCTTCACCTGGCTACCTACTGCCATTTTCCACGAACGACCCCTTGACAGAGAGTTTTAAGATTTTATGGTAAGTGTACACAGGTTATATTGTCATCTTAAGGTTGCAAACAAGGGGCGAAGGCATGAATTAGTTCCAGGAAGACCATTAAATAATTAGTGAAGCATTACAATTTCACTTTCATTACAAATTTTGATATTCAGGCAAGGGAGACGTGAAATCGGATCATGGAGGGAAGCTTTCTTTATTTTGCAACAGACAGTTACTGCTGTAAATATTTGGATCATCAGGACCCAGTTACAGTTTCCAGCCTTGATTTGCAAAGAAACTGAATTTCTTCGCATTTAAAACCAATTAATAAATATGTATAGTATTTAACTTGAAATATAAAAACATATAGATAGATACTTCAAAAAATCACAATTAATCCGACTTATTTTTTGATAAATAATGATGCACTGCTAATTTTGGTTATTCTGAAAGTCTGTATGTACTCAATTTTGCAAAGAAATCATTCCTATTTTTCAGTTATTTTTATGTATTTTCTCGACTAACATTTATTATATGTTTTGACAAATGTACATACATAAAAACTAGTGCCCTTATTATCTGTTTATTGTTTGGCTAACTGCTTTTTAGTAGAAAAATCTTGTCAATTACTTAAAACTATTATATTTTTGCATCCATATTTATTTACTGTAAAACATAGAAAATTAAATTGTAGAAAAGTTAATTAAGTAACTTAATAAACATTTATACCACGCTGAGTAGCATTCATAAATAATCAACTAAATAAGTATATACGTACAATTAGGTAAATTATGAGTGTGTACATTATTTTTTTAGAGCACTGAGTTTTTCAAACATGAATACATTATAGTTTATACACAATTCGTCCATTGAATCATTTAATGACGAATCAAAGATTATAAATCAAATTCCGGGCAACAATTCATCGGGTTTTTCATACACCAGTTAAATTAAATAGTCTTTAATAAATTCCTTAATCTGCTATAAATAATACTTTTCCAATATGAGGTGGCAGCTGGTAACCGATTAATATGGTATTAAATTATTCCAAAATTCATTTTCACTTTGATCGTAGCTGCTTGAAACGGTTACTTGAAATCCAGGGAATTTCTCACGATTTTTATACTCCGTATATTCGCATTGTGGTGTTCTGTTGCTACAAGGTTCCAACGGCGGATGTTTCTTTGGGTTTCTTAAATCAATTGATTAAATATGAGTATTTGTTATCAATGATGATGTGTATGAAAAATATCTACCCGTCTATTGCGAATGTAACTAAGTGTTCGACAAGATCTTCGGACACACTATAGTCAGGAGTTCCTTTTTCGAATACGAACTTTAGAGCTGGCGAATGCAGTAGATAAATGAGATCATCACAGTGAACAACACCTGAAAATGCAAACAAGCAGGCCAAATGAGTTTCAACTACTTTGATTCGGATCATACCATAGTTCTTGAAGTCACCGGCAAATAAAATGGAATACGAGAAGTTTCCTCGATAGTTGAATTTGGATAGATAGAGTGGACTCTGATACACATTGCCATACTTTTTGTATTGCTCGATTGTGAAATTCATTGGCTGCACGAATGCGCGACCAGTAATCATCTAAGACAATCAATGACGTGTGATTATAAATTTATCAATAAACGAGAGTGTAAACAAATACTCACGTCTCCAAATCCTCGTGCATTTTCCTTTGTTAGCATATATTTGCCATTCATATATTGATCCACCAATTTCTGTACGTACCAATCACGCTGCTGTATCGTCTTGTAAGGAATTTGCATAAGACGTATTAGCAGCTCGTTGAAATTCTCATTGAATTGCTCGATTAGTGTTTCATTCGATACGATTGACAAAGCTCTTACGGCTCCTTCGTACGGAACAAAGGTAATCATCCACGGTATTTGACTGTAGTCACCGGTTTCGATTAGTTCTTTCAGACTTCTCGTCAGAAACGCACCCGTCGAGTTCTTCTCGATCACGCATCGAAACTCGGTTAGGGGGTCGACTTGCCAGTACTAATTAATAATAGTATAGATATAGTATCAGAACAACTCTTAAAAAACGAGATAAAGATAGGAACCTTAAATTTATCTCCAGCTTCAACAATTTCCAGGGCACTAACATTACGCAGAGCTGCAATTAGTTCACGAGTTGTCATATTTGTTGCGTTCAGAATTCCAACATATTCAGCTTGTTGATGAGCCTGCTTCAAAGGATCTTCAACTGCATCGTTATAAGGAGCTGCTGCGTTACCACTTATTATAATTGCCCGTTGGAATAGAACTGAATAGAAATGCAAGCTATGCAATCAATGAATGAATGAAATACACGAGATTTCACCTGGTGATTTTTGAGTTAGCATGTGCATATGAACTGAGGCACCCCCAGCACTTTGTCCAAATATTGTAACTAGATCCTTGCGTCCACCGAATTTCTCAATATACTTATGAACCCAACGTAGAGCCAAGCGTTGATCTTTTAACGCATAGTTTCCAGGGCTGCTATCGTCTCCCGTTGAAAAGAATCCTAAAATATCACGTAAAGAACAATTTAAATACGCAAAGATACATCAATTCAACTTGTCAAAAATCAGAAATGATTTCCAGGTACTGTTCGTAGGTAAAAAACTGTTTTATAGCTTGCTTAACGTACAATTCCCAGCACGAGTAACTCTGATGCCAAAAACCTTACATGAAAGTTACGTGTGCAGAGGCTGATGAAGCCATGTTAATTTTCAAGATAACAGTGTTTTTATTGCAACATATTGTCCAACTCCGCCCATAAATTGGTAATATAGTAGAATTTATACAACAATAGATGATCATAATGCTTTGATTTTAAAAGTTTAAGATCATAATGCTTTGAGCTCAAGAAGTAATTTATCTTTAAAAAGCGCTAGAAGGTTGTACTGACCCTTTCCTTTTCAAGCTTTTGATATAGACGAGGCAAGTATAATAACCAATACTCCACACATATTATATTTAATACTAGCTATAGCCCACGTTGGGCGCTTTCTTCCAAAGTGAATTATTCACATCTATTTATGTCAAAATTACAATTGAAAAGTATTTTGAGCTTACAAAAAATGAAATGAATCAAAACTGCCAATAAATTTTTGTTTGTTACAAAACTATTTACTTTTATAAGTAAAATTCAATGCATTAAACATTTTTTCAAAATATCTTCAAATTTTACTTTCGAGTTAGTTAAAAAAAAATCAGTATCTTGATGTCGCTCAAATGAATTATGTTTCCACACAAAAACTTATTATTTAGGAAGTTTTTTTTTTACAAAACCTTACCTAGAGCCCCTAAACGATATGCCATTGTAACGACTATGACTTTTCGCGAATCCATAAAATATTCCGGACCAGTTACATATGGATTCGGTGTTCCTGAGAAAAATCCACCACCGTGTATATATACCATTACAGGTAGCTTCTTGTCATGGGAAGTCTGGAGTGAAAAGGAAAATCAAAATCAATTGAATAATCTAGTAAATAATAATACGAGTTTTTGGAAATTGTATTAATTAAGCTTACAAATATTTGGTCTGCGGAAATACTCGTAGCTACATATGTTTGCAGAAACTTTCAATTAGATTAATTCACAAATTGAGTTAATGATGTATTCATATAATCATTAACCATGACCTAATTTACGTACTTATTATATAAAACAGATTCATACTCACTCCAATTGGTCGATAAACATTCAAATACAAACAGTCTTCTTCGCCCGATATCACTGGCTCTTTCAACAAATAGTTTTTCTGAATACAATCAGCTCGGGGCGCAGTTGCATTGTAGGTACCGATAATTGGATCAGAGAAAACTGGGTTCTAAAATGATGTAAATTTCAATCAAAATAAATTCAGGTTGTGATGAAAATTCGTTAATATACCGCAAATCGAAGCTCACCTACAGGTGGCTTTGCATATGGAATGCCCATGAATGCTTCGAATTGACGAGTTTGAAAGCCTGGCATATATACTCCTCGTAATTTGCCATTTCGTCTCAACTGAACCACGGGACTGTCATGAGGTATGGCACATTGTATGGCGCTGATTGTGCCAAGGAGTAATATGATAGTGCGAAAATGCATTTTGATTTATCACTTCTAATGAAATCAAAAATCAATTTGAAATATTTCTCTTGAAGTCGAATTAAAACCTGAAATTGAAAAACACTTTGAAAAAACATTATCACAAAAAATCATAATATAATATGAAAAATATTTCGGGTAAACGCTCATTCAATTCGTGTCAATTTTGAAAATGAATTTTGGCAAAAAAAAACGAATATGCTTTCAAAATGTTATTTTCTACCTAATCGTTTTTCTCTTGCTTACACTTTCTTCTATAGTGATTAAAACCAACTTAGACAAGCAACAACGATCGATATCAAACGTTTAACGTGTAAGCTTTAGCACATTATTTTCATAATAAGCTTCAACAAAGCTTGCTCAGTACAAGGCTTCGATTGAAATGATTGAAGTTGAATTAATTTCATGAAAATAAACGCTTAAAATGTTTCTTGCAACTTCATATAAAGTTGCATATAATAGTTGTTCATGTGAAAAATAATAAAATTGCATTTAAATGCAATTTGCTCAATGCCAACTTCAATGCTGCATATATTATAGTCAAACCATACCAGGCCTTTACCCAATTATTAATTATGCAATTTGATGCACATCACTGATTTAAGTCTGTTCTCCAGCCAATAAATTGACCTGGACCAGCGAATGAAATTAATTTCAAATGAATATTCTAATTCGTGAATTAATTCCTAATTCATTTTTTATTATTTTTAAATTAATTACCAAACTAATTAATTTTTACGAGTAGTTTATAAAAATCTTTATTTATATGGCGATCTTTTTATAAAATGCTTATATAAAATATATCTTAAGTTTCTTATTCAAATATATACATATTATCAATTTGGGAGCTTCCCTGACCAATAAGAACATAATATATTTCGATTCATTCCGGATTCATTTAAACAATTTTAAAATTGCAATATGGTATGGATAATGTGTTTGATTTCCTGCGCGCTACGATGAAAAAAAATAGTATACGATAAAAATTAAAACTTCTTCCATCGGAGAAGAAATAGTAAATTAAAGCTCAACATCTTCAGAGCGTAGTATGATTGTAGCCGCTGTAAGCACTCAAGAGCAATTTACTCATCCTGTGACTATTTTTCCAAAAAAAAATGGCTATGCACGTATATTGCTTATGAAAAATACTTCTCCACGTCTTGTTGCAAGCTACCACCGATCAGCGAACATTCGGTAGGATATTTTCATAAAACAGTTCAAATCAAATTGGAAAATTTCATTTTCATTTTTTTTAAACTTCCTTTACTGACACATGCAAATTTTAAAGTTAGATCTAAGCTGAGTTTTGCTGCCGTAACAATTTCAAAAATTTCGTTCTCAAAATGAATTGTCTACTCATTTTTAATCAGTTTGGTATCTCAATGTAAAAACTAAAATTTAATGGAAGAATATTTGTTATAAGGATGGTAGCGCAACCTAAGCCTATGATCTCCTATATGAAACCAATATAATATAAAGTGATATGACCTTATGAAACATAGCCTATTATATAACAGTAAAAGTTTGAGAGCAACCACATATTTAATTTCTTTTAATACTGGTTTTTTTTCTATGCATACCCTTAACTATCGCCAGAAATACAACCTAAATAGTTCTATTTCTTCTCCTCTTACTGTTATGTCTGATGTTTTCCAAGGGTCTATCCTTGACCGTTTACTATTAATTTTGCCATTACATTTCTCTCTAGTCTAAACTTTTCCTACTTTCTTTATACGAGTTACATAAAATTGTTCAATTAAACCTACAATAGACTAGGTGCTCAAAAGTGTTGCTCAAAAAATAGCGGACTTTTTATTTTCTCAAAAAATATATGTATATTTATTCATCAATATCTATTTTGCCTCCTTCAAAGTAATCATACTCCTCTGATATAATACACTTGTGCCAGTGCTTTTCCAATCCTCAAAGCACTTCTGATATGTGCTTTTTTGTATGGCCTTGAGCTCTTCCAGCGATATGTCTTTATCTCCTAATCGTGACAAACCTCCGTCTGTTCATGAGTATTTTCCATTTTGGGAACAAGAAAAAGTTGCAGGGAACCAAATGCGGTGCATACGGTGCCTGAGGCATGGTTGCGATATTGCTTTCGGCCAAAAAATCACGAACAAGCAACGATGTGTGAGCAGGTCCATTATAGTGATGCAAAAACCATGAATTGTTTTTTCCACAAATCTTGGCGTTTAATTTGCATCGCTTCGTGCAAAGGGTACATAACTTCAAGTTATTATTCGTCATTGATCGCATGACCTCTGGGCAGGAACTCGTGATTCACCACGCTATTGTAATCGAAAAAAAACAGTGAGCAAAACCTTCACATTCGAACGAAATTGGCGTGTTTTCCGCGGTCTTGCCTCTTCTGGTCACTTCAATTGTGATAATTGGGTTGGCAAATACCTATGTTTCACCACCAGTTACGACCTTTTTGAGCAAATCAGGATTGTCCTTGACGGCATTAAAGCAATGCTCATGCGACAGTTCTTTTTGATCAAAATTTAGCAATTTCGGAACAAACTTGGCTGACATTCGTTTCATGCCCAAAACATCTGATCATTTTTCGCAAAAATAATTGTTTGGTAAAAAAATCGCCCAAAACACGTCTAAACTTTGATTGATTGATAGCCTGGAGTAAGTCCAGGAGGATCCTGGCACCACAACCTCCTAGGTCTATTGTGCCTCCTCTGCGTTATGTCCTCTAGGATGTCCAGGCTTCTAATGAACCTGAATATGTTCCCTGACGGGACATTTTTAATGTCTCCTGCTCCTCACCTATCCTGTGGAGATACTTTTTAGAGGGAAAGTGACCTGTTATGCAACTTATGCAACTTTTGCAGAGAGCCATTGCTTCTTTTGCTCTTTTTTATAGAAGCCAAGGTATTTTTCATTGGTGTTTTAAACCCTCAATATTTAGCCAGTAGTTTTCAATTTTTTTTTGCTACATATTTTAATTTCCTTGTCTGTACCTGCCTCTGTAAAGCCCCAATAAAGCGAAAGACTTATGAAGGACATTTTTGCTCCTTCTTTGGCTTTGGTATCAGATTCCTTGTTTCCTTGGAGCCCCTCAACGCCGGGACTCTATATCAAATCCAGGTTATTCTGTCCTCCTATTTCATTTAGGGTCTCTCTCGCCTTTAAGAGTATGGCTGAATTTATTAGATCGCGATTGATAGCCATGGGAGCCGCTCGACTATCCGATAGGATCTTAATTTTGACCCTTTTAGTGTTCCTTATCTTTATTATTTGTGGGGCTCTAAGTCTGGCAGATAGTTCTGCTTGATAGATAGTGGCCTTTGGACTTACGATCACTGCTCCTACTCTAGAATCCATCTTTGAACCATCCGTATACCGCATTTGCACTCCTTTGTACGAGGCAGGTAGTCCATCCTCCGATTAGTCCTTTGACGGAATTGTGATCTTGAATCTCTTCCTGAATGCTGCTTCAGTTTTTATTTGATCGCTGAGGCTCAACATTCCATGATGAACCGGAAGTCTTCCAGGATTTTGAGGTGGCCTTTAAGGTCCCCTGATTTGTGACCTGTTATTTGTTGTAGGCTAATGAGAATATTGTTCTAATTTGAAATATCTTGCATTGTAATTTGTAATCTTGCACCGTTTAAACATTAATTATATTGATGGTGATAATAGTTTGTAGAAAATTCACTGAACCAAACAATTGGAAATCGTATGCAAATTTTGATATAATTGCTGCGCTGAAATGCCTACTGATTTATCCTGGAAAAATATGCAAAAATATATTTGCATCCCCGAGTCTTAAAGACACGAGCCGCCACTGCATCCACAACCAATAGGCACTGCGGAAAAAAACTGATTATCCTCGAAACATCAATATCTGTTAAGAAATTAAGCCATATCTAGCTTGTAAAGGAAATATTGGATCATCAAAAAAAACGCAATTCAAAAGAAAAAGTTTGTTCTTCAAATGCAAACGAAGAAGTAAAACTAATTTATTTGATTTATTGCACAAAAGTACTGACAAAAATAAATGCCATTTTTCATTCAGATAGTTATTTAACTTTGTGTTGTTTGGCTCTTATTTTCAATTATCAACTCAAATTTTTATAATCTTTTCTTGGTTAGGTTAAGGTTAACCAGAAACACTATGCTTAGTATTGGATTTATATGTTCCTATCACAATTTGCCTTTTCTTTTAGAAACATCATGTTAAAATACAGAAGTTGCATCTGCTATAAATTGTATTTATGATAGTGACGAGGTCATCAAAATTTTAAAGTAGCTTCAAAATTGATTACTCAGCCACAATCAACACTCATATCTAAGACACCCACTAACTTTCCTATCCAATATCGTCAGTTTTCTTCTAAAAACAATAGCATCCAGGCTTCAACCTCAACGCTACCTCGTGATGTCGTCCATCAAAATAATCTATTTTAGTTCTTTATGTTGACAAATATTTGCGAAAAAAATTTTACACACTGATACTCGTTTTCCTAAAAACTCACATCAAAATATTTAGTAGGAGTAGTGGGTCAAATGATGCTGTGTTTTTATAAGATAACCGAAATTCATTTCAATGTTACACTTCCCTCAATATCAATCACTAGCTGCTACATACTATCTATGCAATCCTCGTGTGACTCTGACTAGGACAGTATTTAATTTAATCAAAGTCACATCATGCGTTCAGCTTCTGCTCCAAATAACACTGTCGCTTCGAACAACATATACCTAAATTCCCAAAATTCGTGAAATTTTTCAGATGAACTGTGATTTCGGAAATCGAATATTTATTATAATAACGAAGATTATTCAAAACACATTTCATAAACATATTAGCAAAAGCAAGTGTTCGAGTGTAGAAAAAATTACGTGTCTAAAGTTTGTTTCGGATCAAAGTACAGTGAAGTAATTCAAATATTTTTAGTAGGTACTATAATGTTTCATTTTTATTTTGATAATATATTTATAGACGACAAGAGGTCCTTAAAATTTTAATGGATATATTTTATATTTAAAGTGTACGGCTCATGTTGACTGGGTCACCAAACTATGCAGGGTTCACGATTTTTAGTAGGTTCACTTTTACGAGTCAAAACATAGCTTAAAACAGTAGTAAAATTTGTACGTGCTTCAAAGAACGTCTGACTCATTTGAACTTGTGCCTCAACTTTGATTTGTTCCGGAATGCATTTATGCTAGGCTAGAATGTCTGAAACATGGTCTTGCATGTGCTTTTATCGCAGCTGAAATAGCTATGTAAACACATTCTTAAACGCCATGAATCACAGCGAAACAATAAACAATTAGATTGCACATTTTTGCTGTCTGACAAGAACGTTATATTATTTGACTATCATCAAATGTTTAAACAAATTTCAATTTTCACACCGGCATCCTATGCATTGTTGTTGATTATCTGAGTGAGAAAATGCCGTTAAACTTTTTCATTGATATCAACTTATCACCGTCTATAAATTTTCATTTCACATGTAAGAAATCTACACGTGCAGTGAATGTAAAAGCTTCAACTTTACTTAGCATAACATTCCAATATTATTGATAACAGATGTCCGATATAATTTCCCTGATTATACTGTTGACAACGCTGGCAATCGTGCACTCATAAAATCAATGATTACACGCGTCTTATTTTCTAATCACATTAATTACTGTCTTGGATTGAAAACAAATTGATATGGCACTTGTAGTTCAACTATTGATGTTTACTGAGAATATTTTATGAGCAGATGTTAAGTGTGTTGCTGTTTATAATAATTATTTTCATAAATTTGACGGAGCTCGGTTATAGTTTGATTAAATTTGATTTGATTACGGCCAGTGTTACGTTAGTAAATTTTCACCATATGTTCAGTATTATTCCGTTATCAGTTGAGTAGGGGTCTCGGTAACCGATAGTGCAAAGTCAACAAAATTTATTTTCAAACTAGTTATTTATTTATTTTTTTTTTTAATTTTGCTGCCCTGTTAAGATTTTAGCTGGCTATCTAGACTTCTTGTTTTACAGGCATCCACCAGTTAGATGGTGCACTATTCTACACAGATGAGCAACTAAACGACAAATCACCGAATAACATTTTGGATTGACTTTTTAACATTTAATATTTAATCCACTTTGATTATTCCTACTATTGTTATATGCAGTATTTACCTAAATATGTGCACCACCACAATGGTCGAGGTAGAAAGAACATATATTATTATAAATTTATTTCAAGTAGAAAAACGAATAACGAAATCTAACAATCAACCTTTTTTTTAGATCAAATATAGGATCATTGTCAAATAGAAACTACGAATGTATACGGTGCCAGCTGCTGATATATTGCAAAGCTTATTTCATACTTCTTTCAATCATATCCTTCAAAAGCTTAAATTCGAGCTCAATTATCACTTGATCAATCAATAGTATTATTACTAATGTTCGAAGAAGAACATTAGTATTCAAATCACTTTGGCCAAAAATTCATATTTCTATATATATATATATATATATATATATATATATATATATATATATATATATATATATATATATATATATATATATATATATATATATATATATATATATATATATATATATATATATATATCATCAAAAAATTTCAGTGAATAAATCTCAGGAACGCGCCATCCGATTGAACTGAAATTTTCAGGACACATTGATGTATATGCAGAATAGTGCCAGGTCTCACAAAAAGTTAATAATCTTTAACCCTTTGGCGTCGGCGGCCATTTTAGTGATATTTTCAATATACATTTTAGTGATATTTTTAAAATAATTTTTGCAAAAATAAAGTTGACAAAATAAATTTCGAACGTGTTTTACATGTGAATCGGATAATGTTTTGGAATTTTTTTAATCCCATGTGTGCACTGGGTGCCTAAAAAGAGAACGGGAAAACTTGAAAAATTTTCAAATTGCGATCACTTTTGACAGAGCTATTCAATCATTACGAAATTTTCAGGACATATTGGTATTATTTAGTTGTAGATTTGTGTAGCTTTTAATGAGCGTGCTGGCAACCCTGTAGCTAGGGCAGGCACTGAAAGTGAAAACCTCCAAATCATCGTCTCTCTTGAAAAAATGCCGCTTCTTCAAAAAAAAAGTCACTCATATGTAAATCTTGTGCTTTGTTTATGTAGACAAAACAAAAATTTGATATAGTATAAGGGGCACGCCTGGTAACCCTTGCCCAATTTACCTATATTTTTAGCATCAAAAACTTCTGTTCACGGAAACTCACGATCCGATAAACAGAATTAGTTGAAATTTGCAGAATGTATTGGTCTTAAATAGGACCAGATCTGATAGAAGTGATTTTGAAATGCGGGCGATTTTGTGCCAGTGGTGCCATCTTGAAAAATCACTAAGAAAGATAACTGCTTTTAGCCCTATAAATTCTGATTCAATTGTTCCATTTTAACGAAATTCACACAGTAGCTGGACCTTATTTTAAACCACGTTTAGTAGAAATTTGGGCGAAAAATTCGGTTGGAGCTGCCAGCTATGATAATTTTGGTGTCTTAAATTTGAAAAAATAAAAATTTGGAAGTGAAAACATTCAAGCCATCGAAACTCCTAAAAAATGTCCGTTTCTTACAATAAAACCAATCTGTATACAAATCTTATGATTTATCTACACGTTCAAAGTAAAACTTTGGAAATTTCATGTCGGACAAGAACGGTAACCCTTTCCCAGTTAACTTATATTTTTAGCATCAAAAACTTCTGTTCACGGGAACTCACGAACCAATAATCAGATACAATTGAAATTTGCAGAATGCATTGGACTTAATTAGGACCAGGTCTGATCAAAGCGATTTTGAATCGTAGGCAACTCTGTGCCAGTGGTGCCATCTTGAAATATTACAAAGAAAAAAAACTGCTTTTTGCCCTATGAAATGTGAATAAGTTACCAAATTTTCATGAAATTGACACAGTAGCTGAACCTTACTCTAAACTCTGTTTGATAGAAATTTGGTTGAAAAATTTGATTGGTGCTGCCAGCTATGGTAATTTTTGTGTCTTTGGTTTTGAAAATTCGCTCAGGAAAATAAAACTTTTTGCCCTATAACTTCCAGTACAGTCATGAAATCAATACGAATTTCATACAATTAATGGAACCTATTATAAACATTATTCAGTCCAAATTTGGTTGAAAAGTAATGATAGGGTTGCCAGCTATTGTTGATTTTGTGTTTAATTGCAATATTTTTATTAAGCGGTTTTATCGTAGAATTTTGAATTGGTAATGATATTGTAGTGAGAATAAACAGCAAATATTAAGCTTTCGATTATTTGAAAAAACTTGCTGCATTTAACCCTAAAATTCTTTATACTCCTATAACTTCGAATGTAAACGTGAAGCAGATGTGATATATTCTTGGCTTTGATACTGGCGAAAGGTTGCCAGCACGAGTCGGTTGTGCTACTTTTGTATCAATAAATGCTTACAGTTAGTATTCATACCGGATACATTTACGATGAAAATAAATAACCGATGTTTCAATTCCCAAAGTTCTGCAAATTTTTCGGATCGCAGCCCCAAACACCAACTTCAGTTACAGTGCTGCAGGCACTGAGCATTTTCTTCATTGATGTTATATGAGATGCTGCTTTCAAAATTTTGTGATATGAGCAAATGATAACGAATATAATTAACCCGTGTTTTGCTCTCATAAACGTTGAAATTCATGCCAGTGGTAATATCTGAAACCTTCTACCATATGAGTTGTAATGCATTCTTGAGACCAAAGTAAAACGTGGCATTTGAAACAGTTTGGCCGTAATAAGCAGCTCATGTGGTGGAATATGCACTCAAAACCTGCACGATTCTTCTACTGTTCTTCGAACATAAGTGTTTCTAGCGGTTTAGTTGCGCTAGAGTTTTTTTTCTTGGTTTTCATCAAGTATTTCTGAGTTTACCTTTTTTCTTTCTGTCCGCTTTCCGGAGTTCCTCAGGGTTTGACTCCTGGTCCATTATTATTCTTCAAGGTGTTCACAATAATTGAATCCATTTGATCTTGGTCCTTGTTTTCTGTGCGACGGGTGCTCTGAAATTCACTTACTCTGAACATATTCAAATGTCTGTGGCAACCTGTCTATAGGGTTATCCATTTTGTGCTCGAAAAAGTAAAACCCTACATACCGACATTTGTCAAAGATACAAGCCAATCACGCTATCGTTTATTTAGTTGAAGGTTTGCCATTTTAGAATATGGATCATTTACTAGTCAAATATTGCGTTAAAATGTGTAATATGAAAAAAATGCGTGAAAAAATAATGGGGGGAAAAAATGTGTAATCACGCGATTGTATACATATATTGCGATTGTATATCAATATCTCTGTACGGGTATTCTATTACGGCTGTTGACAATTTAAAGGAACTTGATGCCCCTTCGATCCTAAGCTCAATTTTGACCGGCGAATTGCCCAGGCCTTTAGTTTGTTCAGTTTTATCTTTAGATACTTTGCTCCTTTTTCTGGCGTCTCTACCTCTCTCCATCGGTTTTTTACTTGTTCGTAGCTTCCTAGCATATTACTGTCAAGTATACTTTACCCGCCATAAATATCTTCGTTCAACGTAATTTTACTCTTCTGGGCAGAGTGAGTAAGCTTCTTATCATGGGGAATTGTTGTTGTGAGATGATTAAAAATTGAAATTTAACTGAGTGGTTTCGAAAGTATGCACTTTTTTCTCATCAGACATCAGCTAATAGCGCATACCTACTTGATGTGACCACTTGCAGTGCGAGATTTTTTATTTACGCTAGCTGTGACAAATTTTAACATCTGCGAATTGTTTCCAATGATAATGTTTATTCAAAGTAGTTCTAACTTTACGATCGCTTCTCTCCCTCTTGTCTATGATAGCATAGACAGCGTATATCTGCTTGGAAAAGCTGTAGAGCCATTAGTTTTAAGTATTTCTATTTTCAGAATTGTGTTAAAATGCATGTTAAAATGGATTTCAAATAATTAAATAAATCATGAAAATACGATGTTCAATCAAGGCATCAAGAAATGGTGATTTTTTCATATGATTCATGCTTCAATTATCTTGTAAGATTACTTACTGTCCGTACAAGTAATCATACCAATTTAAATATATGCCTGCGATTTTGTTTCTTTTTTTATAATGTTGGCGGCAAAGTGTCTGCCACCACTACATTACGTGCAATTAACTTCTAATTAATTAAAGCATCAATTGCAACACACGTTTGACTCCAGATAATTTACAAACTTTTTATTCAAAATTCAGCAATTTCTGGGAATATTTGCGAATTCACATTTGGTTTCTTATCATTGAACGCCCATTGGTATTAGGTTGAATGTACTGCAATCAGAACAACCTGTTGAACTCTGATTTTTTCTCGGTAGTGATACGTGAGAAATTCAATGTTTTTTTCGATTTAAATCAACAGGCATTGAAAAAAGAATTTATTTTGCGCAAAATTTTACGAAGTGTCAGGTATGGAAGATCCAATAGACTTTGCTCTTGACATAATAAATTAAAATTATTGTTGTTGCTTTTTGTTTTGAATAAAATGTGGAATGTGTAACCGATAAAGAGCCACTGATAAAAATGTTGTTATTCAAATTTGGTATTTGTTACAATTGTGTAAATTTAAATATACTACAAGTTACAGGACCCTCACTTAATTATTATTGCACGTTTATTTTGCATGCTCTATCGTTTTTGATCGAACTAAAAAAAACAACTTTTACAGCACAGCAACAGTTTGCCGGTCTAAAAATTAATTATCTTGAATATTTATTGTTTTGATTATTTTTTGAAATTATTTTCTTCATTATGCATATAAAATTACATTGACATACTTAGCCATAATTTTTGTATGGAGTCAAGAAAATATTGCGAGTTGTTTTTTACTCTATGAATAATCAAGCTGAATAAATACTATGAATATTTGCGGGAATGAGAGATGTGATAGATAGATTTTGGCTCTTTAAAAGTTAAGACATTATTCTGAGCTTAGGCCGCGGTGGCACTCCGTTTGCAATTTTAAAACATTGTGCTTTTTGCATGTTTCATTTGCTCGATAACCTATTTTTCTCCTCTCGATTTCTTTCCACTTTTTCTCCCCATATTTGCCTTTTCATCATGCATCTTTTACACCTATTTTTAAGAAAGGTTATAAAAACTTTGTCAGCAACTATCATCCAATCGCGAAACTACCATGCTTTACTTAACTATTTGAAACTATTCTGCTTATATTTATTTTTAAGGGACACTACTTGTGCAGATGGTATATTCCAACCTCGCCAGCCGATGCTTTTTCTAAACATCATTCTGACACAACAGCCTTTCAGGAATAATAATGGAAAAGAATTAGTGTTATAGAGAAGAACTATTATAATATCTACTACCTAAAGCACCACGTTCTCGGCACAGGCTAGTCACTGAAAAATGGGCACTGTGATTATCAGCTTTACAACGACAAATAAGAGACGCACTTTGCTCGTCCGAAGCCAGTTCTATAACATCAATCTGATTAACGTTTTAATTCGTATAGAGGAGTCTGCCGCTGTTTTTTGTAAATGTAACTAGAGCTCTTGATTCCTATCCCAGATATGATGCATGAGTTGGTAGGTATGCTGGCTCTAATATCTTGAACGAGAACGCCAATGAAATGAGCTGCGGACCATTCAGCAAGACGAGGCTCAAAAAATGATCGTTTGGAGTACGGTAAATATTCACAAAGCTACCTGAATATATCCAGATGGGATCACTTTCAACCAAACAGAGCATGAGTTGATAGATTGCTGAAACCTCAGTAACCAGTTAAATGTGCGGGCTAATATCTTGCTGACGTTTCTGTTTTCTTACAAGTCAAGAATTCTGGACTGATGGGCTCAGTACTTTGATGAGCTGCTAAGCAATGAGTCGCGTTCACCAAGTATCTCTTTTACTGTGATTTCAGCGAGTTACTTTTTGCTTCCCAGCTCCTCTGATGTTTTGTCTCCAGTCAATTTTGGGACCTGATGTAAACGTTATACGTAATCGACCAAAACTAAAGCATCATCTTAAGCTTAAATTTCTCTCACAACAGTCTCAAAAATCATCTTAAACCATTACAGCCGATGCGACGGCCATATTAGAAGATACACTACCGCTCCCTTTTACACTATTGATAAATTTTTGTAAG
This sequence comes from Nemotelus nigrinus, assembly GCA_947369275.1. Taxonomy (NCBI): domain Eukaryota; kingdom Metazoa; phylum Arthropoda; class Insecta; order Diptera; family Stratiomyidae; genus Nemotelus; species Nemotelus nigrinus. The sequence goes on from OX376372.1 coordinate 17,849,721, forward strand.
AGGACTTGGTCCGTGGAATGAATTAAATAAAATAAATAATTATTCGAACGGTATGTTAATTTGAAGTTTTTCGCAATCAAGGGGAATGATACATTTTATTTTCAGTTTTAATGGTTTAATGACTCGTGTGCTAGTTTTTGGAAAAACCTAATTTACCAGATCCTTTTTTATGATAGAAGGGGCGCATATTGTCCTAATACGACTTCTATGCGAAATTCCGTCAGTATTATTTTTATGACTACCTCTCGTTAGTGGCGACATGCAGCTAGTCTTTATGGCCATGTTCTGATTTCCATTTTATTATTAGCTGGATCAGTAATAAATCCGCATAAATACCAGGACTTAGTTTCCTCAGACACTATTTACAATTTCGATATCGTACTGAAAAGTTAAAAAAAAACCGCCTTAATGTCGTGAATTGTCCGTGGAAACGTGTTCTGCGGTTTGCACTCTTCGTGAAGAAGGATATTTTTACGAGCAAGCTGAAGATTGAGAAGGATATTCTTACGATTTTTAAAATATCAAAGAGCACTGTTTGGGCGATTATTCAGAACAAGGAAGAAATGGGCAGTGTTGTCCACATGCCATACGATACAAAATTTATCTTTTGTGTAAGTATGTTAAAATCAAAAATGAAAAATGCCTAATCAGCAAAAAACGTAGCATTACTTAGCATAAACCTTCTTTATACCGCAGATAGAAGATTTATGCTAAAAACGGCAGAATATGCTTTCCAAGCGAATACTTTATAATACTCTCTATTATACAATGAACTTCGTGAGCACAGGTGTAAAATAAATTGTATGTTTTGTTTTTATAGTAATTTGCCTAGACCTCAGACTGCACCAAGCTAAAACATCTCACAGAACTTTAACTTTATTCGTGTTACGTTATTACGTTATTGGGATTTAATTTTTTTTTAGAGGCATAATATGTTCTTATTTCACAAGCTCTTAACTATCGTACATGGATGTCCGGGTCTCAAACGCTTACTTAACATAGAAGATTTTTTTAGAATGAAGCTCTCTACCACAGTCAACCTTTAGACCCAACATGGGTTGTTGTAGTATTACTTTACTTACGAGAAAAATAAAATTTTGATACTTTATATCAAACGACATTGGATATGCAAAAGTTTCACCCAATATAATGCAATTGTCGGAGATTCGTGAAAACGACGAGCGCCGTTCTTTCAGATTCTCACAATTTGAACTACTGTAACTGCCGTTCTTTCGGATTCTCACGAGTGACGGCTTAGCGATTCTAAATTTATTTAGGTTAAGTTCTAATATTCAACTGTATGATAAAGGAATAAAGTCTTATTATTCAAAATAAATCTGGTGTTATAATTTTCGTCACAAAGGACGAAAAACGAAGTTATCGCGGGTCGTCAAGAAGCGGCGACAATTTGGTCCGTCGAGCCGGATCATTCCGGCAGTAAGTATTCAAAATGACCGAGAGGGATAGAAGAGCCGAGCGCAGAAACGTCGGCATACCGCTGGCACGTAGTGACTCAGGTGAGTTCAGCCACCGTCCGCATAGGGGACGTGAACTGGAGCGAACGCCATTGATCGAGCGTACAGAGACGCAAGGTGGCATATCAGTTACTGATAAGTGGCCATCAAACGTATCACTGGCATCATCTGGGCAGAGCGGCCGCAATCGGGAGCTACTACAGATCGAATACAACAAGCGCGTTCAACTGGCCAATATGGCGGCCCAAGAAGACGAGCTGAAAGCGAACTTGGCACAATTAGCCCGAGAAAGGGAAATCTTCGAAATGGAGACGAAATTAGCTGAAGCGATTATTTCTGACGACTCGAAGGTGGGCGAAATCAATGAAGGAGGTACAGGGATTAGCAAAGCGGCATCTCGTTCGTCATCGAGGTCCAATAGCGACAAACGGGAACAGCTGAAGGCAAAACTCGACACCTATGTGAGGCTTTCCGAAGTAGCTACGCGGGAAGAACGAGCGAAAGCAGCACTCGCACAGCTGGGTCGAGAGAAAGAAATAGTTCAATTGCAGTCGCAGCTATTGGAGGAAGATACCAATGCAGAAACCGATTGCGGGCAACGAAAAAATGAGCAGAGCATCGATGCAGCGACATTGCAAGCATTCGCAGGCCAAATAGCGGGCAGCATAACTCAAGGGTTGAAGGACTTACAACATGGAAATCAACAAGCGGATATGAAGAGGCTACTATCCTTTCAATCGGTAACCCGAGATCTTCCAGAATTCAGTGGAGACCCAACGGAGTGGCCTCGATTTATAAGTCGCTTCAAAGAGACCGATTCTCTTTTCGGTTTTTCGAATGAAGAAAATTTGGCGCACCTCATTAAAGCATTGAAAGGACAAGCCCGTGCAGTATCAAAATCGTTGATGATTAGTTCGAGAAATGTGCCGGAAATATTGCGTGTGTTAGAATTGAATTTCGGACGGCCCAACACCATTTTGAAAGTGCTAATAGACGAAGTAAAATCAGTGCCAAAAGTTAAAGACAGTGATAGTACAAGTGTGATTCAGCTTGCCAATAGTTTGGCTAATCTAGTGGCTAATGCAGAAGCATTAGATAAAGAGAACTATTTATACAATGTAGTGCTCTTAGAAGAACTGGAGAAAAAGTTATCAGGTGCTATGTGTATAGAGTGGGCTCGCATCAAAGCCAAAAGTCGCGGTGATTGCACGGTTAAAGACTTCTATTTGTATGTGAAAAGTTTGGCCAAAGCTATGTCTTACATAGCAGAAGGCATAACGCACCGAGTAAAGGGGTCGTTTCTCAATGCAACTTCTCAGGAGACTTCTCAACCAGAAGTCAATTCCATGAAGAGAACATCAGTTAAGACTCAGTGTGCATTCTGCGAAAAGGATCATCGCGGTCAGTGTTGGTTGTTGGACAGGATGAGTCTCGACAAAAGATGGCAAATTGTGAAAAAGAAAATGTTATGTTTTTGCTGTCTTGGCCACCATCAACGTCGGGTTTGCCAGAATAAGAAGCAGTGCGGTGTAGACGGATGTGAACGATACCACCATCAAGTGCTACATGGGTGGAAAAAACCCGAAAACTCTACCAACACCAGCCAAATGGACGTGAAACTAAATGGCAATGTAAACTCTGGACCTGAAACAGGACGGCTACTTAGGATTCTACCCGTAAAGATCTCAGGGAAAAATGGAGAAGTTCGAACGTACGCGGTTTTTGACGATTGCTCGGAAGTCACCATGATGACGGAAGCCTTGCGGGAACAACTGGAAGTGGACGGCTCGGTAATCCCTCTAACTATCGAATGGGTGGATGGAACGACTAAAATAGATGACTCATCACGAAGCGTTACATTGAGAGTAAGAGGAGATTTCGAAGGGAGTAAGTCTTATAAGCTACGAAATATCAGAACGGTGAAAAATCTTCATATTCGACCGCAGTCGCTTGATGTTGAACGTATCAAGGCGCAATGGAGCCATCTCCGAAGGCTCAAAATGAATAGCTACAATCAGGCGGTTCCTCAATTGCTAATAGGAATTGATCACCTGAACTTGGCAGCGCATAGAGATGTCTTAGAAGGTCCCGAGCAAACACCATTAGCTACCCGAACGAAACTAGGTTGGACTGTAGGTGGGAAAATAGGCACGAATACTAACGGTCCAGCAGTAATCTTCCATGTACGAGATGCTGAATGTAATGCGGATCTTCACACGTTAATGAAGGAGTTTTTCAGCGTAGAATGCTACGCGACAAATTCTACTAAAGAAACATCAATGTCGCAAGAGGACAAAATTGCTTTGGCCATAATGGAGAAAACCACGAAGCGAATCGACAACGGGAGGTGGGAAACAGGTTTGTTATGGCGGCCTAGCGTAACACAACTACCTCCAAGTCGAAAGCAAGCAGAGTTTCGACTTCGAAATCAGGAGAAGCGAATGATGAACGACGACAATTTTAGTGCGAAATATAAAGCAAAAATCAGCGAATACCTAACCAAGGGATACGTATCGAAAGTTTCCGGCACCGAAAACGCTGAGAAGAATGCCAAACTGTGGTATCTGCCGCACTTTGCTGTTGTGAATCCAAAGAAACCAGAAAAAATACGTCTTGTTTTCGATGCGGCTGCGACCAATAGCAACGTTAGTTTGAACAATCAACTGCTCACGGGGCCCGATCTTCTTAACTCTCTTCACGCCGTATTATGGAGATTTCGTGAAGGAAGGTTCGCATGCACTGGAGACATCGCAGATATGTTTCATCGAATATACATCCGTAATGAAGATCGAAGCAGCCAAAGATTTTTGTGGCGTGACGGAGATGCGACGAAACCTTACCAGGAGTATGTCATGAATGTGATGATATTTGGAGCAACATCATCACCTTCGTCAGCTATCTTTGTTAAAAATAAAAATGCTGAGCAGTTCATCATTGAATTTCCGGAGGCAGTTGAGGCAATCAAAAGCGATTTCTACATGGATGACTATCTAGGATGCTATGATACAGAAGATCAAGGAACAAAAATGGTGCAAGAAGTCATTAAAATCAACGAAAGTGGAGGTTTTCAACTATGTCAATTCGTTAGCAATTCTCATAGTCTAATGCGCTCTATTCCCGAGAACCTGATCAACATGAAGACGAAGATCCTGGGAGACAGGTCTGAACCATCTGCTAGTCGAGTTCTGCGATTGCAATGGGACCCGGTTAGTGACGAATTGCAGTTTTCGCTGGACTTAGCCAAATTTCCAGATGATCTACTAGATGGCACGCGGGTTCCCAGCAAGCGAGAAGTATCCAGATTAATTATGTCTATTTTTGACCCTTTGGGATTCGTTTCGCCATTCAAACTCAGAGGCCTTGTCGTGCTGCAGAATGTCTGGAAGTCAGGTGTAGATTGGGATCAACATGTAACTGAGGAAGTTTATGTACAATGGAAAAAGTGGCTGATCGATTTACCGAGGTTGGAGTCGGTATCAATACCACGATGGTATGGTGGATTGGTAAGCGGAGAAGCAGAACTTCATGTGTTCGTCGACGCTAGCGGTGAAGGATATGCAGCGGTCGCATACTTGCGAATAGGGCAGGAAAACCCGACCGTCATGCTAGTTGCATCCAGAGTTCGAGTCGCTCCATTCAAGACGCTATCAATCCCTCGGATGGAACTTCAATCAGCCGTAATGGGTGCCAAGCTAGGTAGTGCGTTGCAACTTGAGCTTCGAACTACTATCAAGAAAATACACTGGTCGGACTCGAAAACCGTATTATGTTGGATACGCTCTGAAGCAGGGCGGTTTAAGACCTTCGTGAACAATCGGATCGAAGAAATTCGGGAACACACGAAGCCAGAGGAATGGCGATGGGTACCCTCAGAAGACAATGTGGCAGATGACGCTACGAGATCATCAACAACTCTCGACCTATCTAAAAGCAGCCGTTGGTTCATCGGACCTTCCTTCCTGGGACAACATTATGATTATTGGCCTCAGGAACGGAGGGAGAGTGCGACAGACGTCAACGTAGTCGATTTAGAGCTCAATAGCCGGGCTTCAGTGGCGGTAATCGCGAAGAAAATGCATGTTTATCCGTTACCTAATGCAAACAATTTTTCCAAGTTGACGAAGCTTCTTCGATGTACTGCGATTGTCATCAGAATTGGAAAGCGATGGAGGCCAAGGAGAACAGCAGGACCTGTAAATATACGAGAGCCCATAACGGTGGATGAATTGAAGCTGGCTGAGCTTCAATGGTGGAAACGCGTACAAACAGACTCCTTTGCTAAGGAACTACAGGAGCTTCGAGATACTGGTGTCGTCAGCAAAAACAGTCGCTTGTCTTCTATTGGGGTTTTCGTGGATTCGGATGGAGTAATAAAGCTAAAAGGGCGGCTTGATAATGCCGCCATGTTGGACGAGCACGGCAAACGGCCTGTAATTCTAGAACCTGGTCATCGTTTCACGAGACTTCTTATCGACTATCAACATCAGCAAAGCGCTCACAATGGACAAGAACGTGTGGTGAATAGCTTAAGGAAGAAGTACTGGATTCTCAACGTCCGCAAGGCAGTTCGATCCGCATGGAATAGATGTCGAGAATGCGAACTTCGAAGGACAAAACCTACGAATCCGGAAATGGGGCAAATTCCGCGGGCACGTCTGCAGCCATACAAAGCACCTTTCAGCTATACAGGGGTTGATTATTTTGGACCCCTGCTGGTCACAGTAAAACGAAGTCGAGAAAAACGATGGGGTGTATTATTTACATGTTTGGTAACACGTGCAATTCACCTGGAACTGTCTCCAAGTCTAGACACGGACAATTTTATAATGGCCTTTATGCGATTCATCAACCGTCGGGGAAAACCTGAAGAAATCTATTCAGACAATGGCACGAATTTCCGAGGAGCTGATAAAGAACTGGCTAGGTCATTGCAAGAAATAGATCAAATTAAACTATCCGAATTGTTTTCGATCCGTGGAATAAAATGGAATTTCATGCCGCCAGGTGCTCCGCATATGGGTGGTTCATGGGAGCGACTAGTGGGCCTTGTAAAAAAGAGTTTACAAGCTATTTTGAAGGAAGAAGCGCCTAGAGAATACACCCTTTGGACGCTCTTTACAGAAGTAGAGAACATAGTCAACAGTAGACCGATTACATATGTTTCTTCAGATCCAAAGGACCCACCAGCATTAACCCCGAATGATTTTATACGAAGTCAAACGTTCTATGGGCCATCTATTCCGGGAAACTACGATAGCGCTGATGTGTACCTACGAAAACATTGGAGATACGCCCAAACGAAAGCCGATCAATTTTGGAAACGGTGGGTAAACGAGTATCTTCCAACCCTAATTCGGCGGGAAAAATGGCTGCGCGAGACTACTCCTGTAAATGTCGGAGACGTCGTAATGATCGCAAACAACCAAACTCCGAGGAATAACTGGCAAAAGGCCATTATAGAAAAAGTATTCCCAGGAAAGGATGGCATTATTAGAGTGGTAGACCTTCGCACGCAAACCGGCGTGCTCCGAAGACCGGTAACGAGCATATGTCCTCTGAGCATGAGAAGTAATGAGCAAGCTCATTAGGAGGGAGAAATGTCGGAGATTCGTGAAAACGACGAGCGCCGTTCTTTCAGATTCTCACAATTTGAACTACTGTAACTGCCGTTCTTTCGGATTCTCACGAGTGACGGCTTAGCGATTCTAAATTTATTTAGGTTAAGTTCTAATATTCAACTGTATGATAAAGGAATAAAGTCTTATTATTCAAAATAAATCTGGTGTTATAATTTTCGTCACAAAGGACGAAAAACGAAGTTATCGCGGGTCGTCAAGAAGCGGCGACAGCAATAATTAATATTATGAAGTATTTTTATGCTTACAGCGCGCAGAGTCTCTTGGGCAGCTCGAAGTAGCATACAATCAAATAGTTTGGTTCACTTAAGGGGGTAGTACCGGTTAGGATGCTAAAAAAAACAGTCTAATTTTCAATATTTTTTTTCACCTCCTATATTTTGTATAAATTTTAAAATTTGCATGGGTAAAATACACGTTTTGAAGATTACAAAAAAATATTCTTAATTTTTTCCATTTTTCTACTTATTTATAGAGGGCGCCAAATTTGACGTCTCCAAAAATGCCTCGTCGTACTGCGGACAGATAATCTCAGAAATGAAGAAACTGAAACAAAAAAACCAAATGGCGTTTTGAAGAGGAATGTTTATTACGTGGTAATCAACCACAATATTTATAAAAAAATGATCAAAAATAAAATGACGGTTGTTTGAAAATATTTTTCGAAAAATCGTAATTTTTTTCACTTTGTTTTGCTTGCCAAATTTTTTTGGGTTATATTGTGGTATATATTGTGTTAGATTACCACACAAGACACTTGAATAAAAAAGTGCACCAAATTTGATTCAAATCAGTTCAGAATAAGTGTCCGCAATTTGAAAAAACGTCATTTAGAGAAAAACGCCTTTAAAGTTTTTTCCGTTTATTTATTGAATACTATTTGAAAAATATGTTTTTATCACCTACAATTGCTCAGTATGCAATCCCTGGACCATACATAAGTATTCTTGAGTCCACATAAGTCAGTTGCTCTTGCAGTTGGGCAGTTTTTTTGGTCAAATGCGCTTCCTTTGCCACCTTTTCTGCCTGACTAATGCGCCCTTCATCTTTGTTTCTCGCAGTAATTAAAAGCAGCGGTCTGCCGTAAACTGCCGTAACTTCTTTGTTTTTGGGAATATCTTAACAAAATTTTGAGTCGTGATTTCTGAAGGTATAATAAATTGAAAAATGCAAAAAACAAAAAACTGATTTTTTCAAAATTAGAACCGGTACTAACCCCTTAATTTGTAAATCTGCCATACTAAAAAAAAATATCAAACCAAATTTTAGTCAGCTATTCAAACATTTAAATTTCCTATTCGGATTCGGATTTCCAAACTGAACAGGCGATAGGGAGTAAAAAACCAACCAATTACATTTTAATATAAATAATACTCTTGATATATACACAATGGAAATCCTTCAATCTTCAAAATAACTACTCTGTTATCAAATTTCCTGCCTGCGAGAAATTTATGTATTACTGCCCAAGATTTTCGGCATCTACTAAAAATAGCATTCGGCAAATTAACATTTGTATTCTCTTTCACCGAATACTATTTGAAAAGCGATTCCTAGAAGGACAAGTCAATTTTTTACTAAGGATTCATCATCATAGTGTCGAATTTTAAAATTTCGTCCTTATCGGAGCCACACCTACCGTAGGAGTTGATAAGAAATTGTGATACTAAGAAACACTACTATAATTGATGATTCACTTCATAGGAATATGATGTTCAAAGAAGATTTTCGTGATTCAGCTTAGTACTCGTATAATGGAGTGTTCGAAATAAATGAGAAAATTTACTAAGAATCATTTGTCCTCTATGCTGAATTCCATTACGGAAATAAATGTAATAGTTGCTTTTTGTACAAGGCGTTATAAATAGAATAAATAGGAGCGGTACTTCAATCTTTAATTAATTATATTCCTATTGTAGATTACCATTGAGAGCCATCAAAAATACATTTGACGTAATTTAATCTGATATATTTGATGTGATAGTGGGACGTAATTACATTACTTTTACATTTTATAATATTCAAAATTTGCGACAATTTTACATAGATTTTTTTTCAAATACATCCGCATTCTATGCATGCATATATTTTATTTTATTGCAAAATTTTGCGTCATAATTTTACATTAAGTTGAATGAACTTGGCAATAAAATTATCAATGGAAATGGTGAACTAATCTTTTTGTTTATTTGTTCATTTATTTATTAGTTCAATAAATTTATTTCCAGTTATAGATTAGAAAATAATAATGAAAGAAAAATAATCAAACAAAGAGAGCATTATAGTATAAGAAATTATAACATAAATCAGTATGCATTAAAAATTAAAAATATGCATAACATGGTCAAAAATTGACATCATATTTGAGGATTTTATTTTTCAAAAGGTTTTTGTGTGCAAAGAACGTCACTAAACGATACCATTGCGACCGTCTTCTGTCTAACTATACGCAACAACGGTGAATAAAAGTAAATTTTAGCTCGCGTGAATGGAACGTTAAACACAAAAGAGGATCTGATAAATCAACTACATTCCCGAGCAGAGCCCTGGCAACATTGATCAAAGAAAACAAGTTTAGATAACAAATGTTGATAATTAAAATCGCAATAACGGATTTGGAAAACAGTGAGCAGGTACGTAGGACAGATTATTTTATATGAAGATTATTATATAAAAGATATTGTTAAAGTGAACAACACCAGGAAACTACGAATAAATGAAAGGAAATTATACAAACAGATGAAGAGCTTAAAAAAGGGTTTGGAGGATCTAAGGATAATAAAGTCGGACATTGGCAATGATGTGCATTATATGTTGATTGAATTTGAATGTCGAGTCAAATAGCTCGACAAGGTTCATAAAACTGAGAACGTATACAGGATAGTAGATCATTGATAAACGACAGAAACAACATAAGGCCGAGAATTGAAAATTCGCGAAACTCCTGAGGTGGGAAAAAATGCAACAGAGGTTCAGGAACAGGAAAAATAGAATATAGGAAGAGAACCGAAATAGTAGACAACTAATAATACCGTAATTTTCTATCTTTCAAAGAAGATTATGATTTACAGAACCAATAGTTTTAGTTGTATATTAAATCTACCTGCTTTTATTGGTCCACTAGGCAGATGCAGCAACTTCTATGAAAGAAAACAAGTTGGTCAATGTAGATTTATTTTTTATGAGCCCGTGCTGCTTCGGAGCTAGAAAAGATTAGACGAAAGGGTAGGTAAGTAAACCACACTTTCAACCAGTTTACCGAAGCAAGAAACGAGGATGACCAGATTTGTGTACAGGAAAAATGTTTGCCATTTTCCATTGGCAAGGAACTATGTTCGAAGTAATGCTTAAGCTGAAGATTGATGAACGACACAAAAAGGAAGACAAAGACTTAGCTTATATATTTTGAATCATATTGGAACTACCGCCAAAGCTGGTATCAAGGGAGTATATTAACTATTCTACTTCAGTAGAATTTGTACGAAAAAAGTTTGATGTAGGAGAGAAGAATCAGCGCAAGAAGAGAATAAGGGGAAAAGGAAAGGGAAAGAAAAGTAGCGAGAAAATAGCTCGCAAACATTTTGTGAGAGGGGAGCTATCTCTGTGGGTGGAAGCTGTTACATCGCTATATTCCATACAGTTGCCAATACCAGGCGAGCTTTTCAAAAAGTGAATATACTAAAAAAATATTGATTGCTGTAACAGTGTATTGCTAGTTTCGCACATTTTTTCGCTTCGGAACGTAGCTTCTTATATTCCTGTTGAGTGTTTTTGGAACCTATAATTTATTTCAGTAGCCATGTCTAACAAGTTCGCTTTATTATAATTACGATAAAAATTATTACGATAATTTGAATAAAAAGTGAAGTCTTTTTTTCCCATCCTTAATTTTTGACATGAAGTGGCTTTGAAAAAATAACGTTATAAAATGTCAAAAATATAATCACTCCCTTTTTATATACGAGTGCATTCGTTAAGATATTCACTAATATTTAGTTTTAGGCGGTGGCTTGGTTAAAAACGACGTGGTATTCGTTACGCTATCGCATGTCTTCTCAACATTATATGTCTATGTTTATTTGTGAACCATGAAGGGGCCTTTGATTGTGCGCCCTTGGGAAGTGTGAAGCAGTGAAAGCTCATGGTGTGGGCGATGACCTAATTAAGTGAATATATGCCATGCTGACGCAGAAATTGTTCCTGTCCCAAACTAGAGCCGAATGCTATTTGAGAACGGGGCCGACAAATCGATGCCCTCAAGGAAGTGTCCTATTACCACTCCTGTGGAGCATGCTAGCTGACTCCCTGCTAAATTAACGGCAATAAGACCACCTGCACACGCAGGCTTATGCTGATGACTTGGTCACACCAACAGACAGTAAGGATCTGAATGTGGTATGTAGAAGTACACAACGCATATTAGATTTAATTGCCAGTTGATGTTCGAGGCATAGCCATTTTAGTAAAAAAAAAAACGAAATTTATTTTGTTTACCTAGAAAACAAAACTGGAACAATTAGTGCTTCCTAATAGGAACAGTGCAACTCTTCAACTTTCAGATGAGGTCAAATATCGAGCACTATTCTTGGACAACATAATTCTCTGGAAGAGTCATGTGGAAGTGAAGTTTACTCATGCTTTAAATGCTTTCGGGTACTACAAGAGAGGCTTTCCACAACATGGGGCCTAAAGCCTCATGTAGTTATGTGGATCTGCATAACAATCATAAGGCCGATGATCACGTACGCACCCGTGGTGTGGTAGACTATTGCGAAGCAATTGTATGCTCACAAGAAGTTAGCCACGCTGCAATGGAATATGCTCCTGGGTTTTTATTTTGCTATGAATATTACCCCTGATGCAACACTTGGCCTATCGGTAGGAAACTAGAATTGGCCTATTGGTAAAAAACGGCGATGTAGAACACTGCTCTGTTAGAGGTTCGATGCACGGGAGCTCTCCGATTCTTGGAATAACTTCGGACACTCAAGTGCCCTTACTCGACTTTGGAAAAAGATAGAGTAGAAGTGATTGGGAGCATCTAGATGTCCGGGGTACTCTGAAAAAATGTTATTCACGGACAGTTGAAGATCTTTGTTAGATCTGGAGATCTTTCTATTTACATTCATCGAATGTCAGCTTGGCTTTTCCTTTCGGAGAACAAGTTTTTGTTTTCAAACAGAAATATTTGCAATCCTGAGAGCTGCCGACTAGACGACTGAAGAAAAGTGGAGCGGAAAACGTGTCTGTATTTACAGTGACAGTCAACTCACGCTGCTGGCACTACGTTGACCCCTGACTACTTTAAAAACAGCCCAAGAGTCTAGGGTACGATTGAACTTTGTCGCCAGATTCAATAAAGTGCATCTGCTTTGGGTATCAGGATACTGTGGTGTTGAAGGAAATGAAATCGTTTGGCGTTTCTACGCATTTGCACTATCTATTTGTTGTTGGTAAGTAGTTGATGCTCACAAAGAGAAGCGGATGGCACACTAGGCGTACTAAGACACACTAAGACCTTCCTTCCAGAGCTCAGCCATGCAACTGCCAGATTCCTCCTCAAGAAGAGTAGGAAAAATTTATTAAACCATAACAGGTATACTGACTGGACACAACTGCTTACGAAAACACATTTAACGAATAAGTGTTGGACAGGATGACATTTGCCTATCATGCATAAAATAGACTGAATTTTTTCCTCTGTGAATGCCAAGCATATGTACGTCTCAGATATCAATGCTTTGGCTGGGATGTGGCGCGTATGCAGAAAATAGCACCTATCATTGATCCTGGATTTTATTAAGAGATCGGGAAAGCTATGGCTTTAGTTTTTAATTAAACAAGCAAATCAACAGGTGAACGTTACAAAATGAAATTTTTAACTAAAGTATCTTATATGACTGTAATTGTACATAGCGATAAATGTATAAGACACTGAAAGAAAAATCTTGGTATAATCAACCATTTTCCTTAGTTGTTTTTGCGTCAACTACGGGCTATGGTTAAAACAACCATAAAAAAATAGTTGATTACTTTTATGCACCATGACGCGTGGTTGATAAACAACGTCCGTGGTGCAAAAAAGTACTGGTTCAGGCGGTAACGATGTATTGGTATATTTTTCTCTAAATGCTTGTATCATTAGAGGAGCATTGATAAGCCATAAACCATAGCAACATAATCCATCCAAGCCTTAAATAGAAACAGGACGTGAGACGTGAAATTGAGTTCATATGCATAGCTGCAAGCTGCAGCATCTATGAAAACAATTGAAACTGCTAAACAATTTCTGGCATTGGGACAATCGTATTCGTTTTCGGGACTCCCTGTTTTATAACAGTGATCTGCAAACAGAATACTTATTTTTTGTGAATAGAAGAAGGGAAATATAAAGGCTTCACAGCATAACATGAATATGAATTATATCGAACAGCAAACCGAACACAATTTTGCCATGTAGCATATGAAACTTCTATGATAGTGTTGTGTACACTTGATTGACACTGACGTTTCGACACTGGTCGAAATGTCAAATATCACATAGATGGCGACTAGAGCGCCCTAATTGCGCGCGGTGGTAAATACCTGGAACTAGGTAATTATTTTTGATTCGCGCAGATTTTTTTGAAAAGCTTAACTGTAATACTATTGCTATAAAAGCTCAAGTTTGGAATGAATAAAAATTAATCTGCATTGGTAAGCCAAATTAAAAGCGGCGACCAAAACTTCCGAAAAGAATCGTTTTTCTTTATTCTAAAAACGTGTTACTCTCGGAAAGATTAATTCAGGTTTTGCAGAAGCGGCGACAGGCTCGCCAAAGCAAAGCCTTTGTTGGTTCGACTTGTGAGAAATACTCTGTCTGATTTTTGCATAAGCGGCGACAGGCTCGCCAAAGCAAAAGAAAAACAGGAATCTCGAGCGAACCAAAGCGTTAGGCAAACAATCAAAGTTATTGCAACTTTACATGGCGACCGTGCCAACGGCGGACCAAGGGAATTTAGAGTCCAACCTTCCCAAAGAAGGAGGACCCCAACCACGGGAGGACCCGCGGATCATCCAAGCGCGGAAGGACGAACTAAAACGAACGGAAATACCATATCAGGACACCCGAAGAAAGACAAAAAAACGCGGAGGAAGGATTGTATATTTGAGGAGGCTCCGAGCGGCGCTTAGAAGGGTAGCAACGGACGAAGAAAATCCACCACCCTGGGAACGACAAGGCGAGTTGTTCCAACAGATAGAGGACATAACCAACGAATTAGAAAAAAACAAATATAAGCAAACATAAGTGTAAAAACAAAAATTTACATACATAAGTAGAATGAATAATGAATGAATAAGTAGAATGAATAATGAATTGAATAAAATGAATTATTGTTATGAATTATAGTTAAAAAAAAAAAAAAAAAAAAATAAATGAAAACTAAACAGAAAACAATATATTTTTATTAGAATACAAAAAATTTTTTTTGAAACAAAAATGGTCCATGGTATGAACATTATTTTTTAAATGGAAGAGCAGATAAATGCCATTTCGAAAATTATAATTAATTTAAAAAAAACTCCGGGAAGGGTATACAAAAGCGATACCATAATAGAAAAATTAAGTGATATAGAAGATTTGAAGAAAAGAGTACTAGATACAGAAGATAGTTCAGAATTGCGAAAAATATTCTTAGATAAATATAGTGTAGCGAAAGAGTTATTAGAGGAAAAATTAGAACAAGCAGTAGAAAATAAAATGGGAACTTTCAATATAGAAATAGCTTTAAAATCAATACCAACTTTCAATGGAAACCCAAAAGAGGTGGATGCATTTTTAACCATAGTTGGGTTACTAAATGAAAGTCTTAATGAAGAAGGAAAAGTGAATTTATTGAATTTTGTTAAAAATGTAAAGTTAGGAGCAAGCGTGAAGGTACAACTAAGTACATTAGAAATAAACAACTATTCAGCGCTAGAAAAACATTTAAAAAATAGGTACAAAAGTAAGAAAACATTACAGCAAATACACACGCAGCTGGGTCAGCTACAGCAACGCGGAAATGTAGAAAAATATGGAGAAAAATTGTCAGAGCTCATTAGTGAATTGAGCGATATCCAAATAAATAGTCTAGGACAAAATACAACTGCACAAGAAAAGGCAGTGATAGTAAAGTCTAATGATTCTTACGCGCTTACAATTTTCAAAAATGGATTAAATGAAACTCTTAAACCTACTATTTTTGCTGCGCAACCTAAGACATTCATAGAAGCGATACAGATCGCAACTGAATTTGAAACGAGTAATAGAACACCAGAAAATGTAATGTATATTAATAGAAGACCGAATTATAACCAACAATATAACCATAATAGTAGAAACACATTTAATAGTAATAACACGTCTCATGGCTATAACAATAACAGAAATTACGGCACAAACCAGAATAGAAATTATAGAGACAATTATAATTCAAGATCAAGTGAAATGAACAATGCAAATAATTACAGAAATAACAGAAACACTTATAATAATAGAAATAACGAGTGGAGTCAAAATAATACTAATAGAAATAATAATTATAGAAATAACAATAATACTAGAAACAATTACAGCTCAAGGGGAAATGAAGTAAATCGAAATCACAGAAACTATGATAACAGCAGAACCAATAACAGAAATTTCAATGAGAGGAGACAACGAATAAATATAGTCCAGGGAAACGCGATGAGCCCGGAGGCCAGCGACAACGAACAATAAAAGTTGACCCCGGGACCAAGACAGAAAAAATATTACTACTTAACAGACAGCTCGAAAATTATGTCTCAATTTACTGCAAAGATAATAGAAAATATTTAAAATTATTGGTTGACACTGGAGCAGATGTGTCACTATGTAAAGCAAGTGCGATTCCGGATGATCAAATCATAAATGAAGACAAAAGATGTAAATTTTCCGGAATAACCGATGAACAAATACAGTCGATTGGAACGACTAATTTAAATTTGAGTATTGATGGAAATAACATCAATTTTCCATTTCAAATAGTGGAATCTGATTTTCCTATTCTTACGGACGGAATATTAGGAAGGGATTTTCTTACCCAAAAATTAGCGAGAATAAACTATGAAACATACACAATAACAATGAATATAAATTATGAAGACCATACCATACCTATCGCTACAAGAAAACAAAGAGTTGCAGTACCACCAAGGTGTGAATACGTATGTCCCATCGATATTAATATAGAAGAAGATAGTGTAACCACTAACAAAGAGATTAAACCAGGAGTCTATATAGCCAGTTCAATAATCCCAGTAAAAGGCGTAAAACACATTAAGATATTAAACACAAATGAAGAAGAGGTAATACTCGAAAATTTTAAAATTGAAACCGAACCGTTAAGAAATTTCAAAACTTATGAAACAAGTAAATCAGTAGCTCGAAACATCAGAGACGAACAAAGATTTAAAGACATATTAAAACACGTTAAAATAAATCATCTGAATGCAAAAGACCAGAAGTCTCTGTTAGAAATTCTTAAAACATACCAACATATATTCCACTTAGAAGGTGAAGCTTTATCCACAAACAACTTCTACACTCAAAAAATACAAGTTACAGATACCACACCGACATACATAAAGAACTACAGGTTACCTCATACACATATTAACGAAATAAATAAACAAGTACAGGAATTGTTAGACAGCAAGGTCATCGAAAATTCAACCAGCCCCTATAACTCACCATTACTTCTAACACCAAAGAAAAGTGAACAAGGCGCAAATAAATGGAGACTAGTGGTTGATTTTAGAGCACTAAATAAGAAAATAGTCAACGATAAATTCCCTCTAACAAGGCTAGAAGATGTTCTAGATAGTCTGGGGAGAGCTAAATATTTCTCTACTTTAGACATGACAAGTTCATTTCATCAAATAGAGCTTACGAAAGAGTCACGACCATTGACAGCCTTCTCAACGAACAAAGGGCACTATCAATTTAAACGACTACCATTCGGTTTGACAATTTCTTCAAACAGCTTTCAACGCATGCTAACCATAGCTCTGAGTGGACTGGACTCAGCAGCTTTTCTATATGTAGATGATATAATTGTTTTCGGCTGCAGTTTAGCACACCATAATTCAAATTTAATACGAGTACTTGAAAGATTGAAAAAATACAATCTTAAATTGAACCCTAAAAAATGCAATTTCCTGAGAAGCGAAGTGGTTTACCTGGGACATCTGATAACCAAGGATGGAGTTCGCACTGACCCCGGAAAACTAGATACAATCAAAAAGTATCCAGTACCAACAAATCCAGACGAAGTCAGAAGATTCGTCGCATTCGCCAATTATTACCGTCGATTCATCCCCGACTTTGCTAAAATAACGAAATGTCTAAAC
Source organism: Nemotelus nigrinus (assembly GCA_947369275.1). NCBI lineage: Eukaryota > Metazoa > Arthropoda > Insecta > Diptera > Stratiomyidae > Nemotelus > Nemotelus nigrinus. Next base: position 17,867,227 of record OX376372.1, read on the forward strand.
GATCTACTAAAAAAGAAAGTTGAATTCAAGTGGACACAGCAATGCCAAACAACATTCGAATTGCTTAAAAGCAAACTAATGAATGCACCAATTCTACAATACCCGGACTTTAGCAAACCATTCATAGTCACAACGGATGCATCAGACTATGCGTTAGGCGCAGTACTGTCACAAGGTGACATAGGACAGGACTTACCCATAACTTACGCGAGTAGAACTCTCGTTAAACACGAAATAAACAAATCAACAATAGAAAAAGAATTACTGGCGATTCATTGGGCAATAAACTTTTTCAAACCATATCTTTTTGGAAATAAATTTACGGTGGTCACTGACCATAGACCACTGATATCGTTATTCACACACAAAAACCCATCATCAAAAATGACACGCATAAGAGTCGATTTATGTGATTATGACTTCGACATAATATACCGAAAAGGAAAAATGAATGTCAATGCGGATGCACTATCACGCATCAAGTTAAGCTCAGATTCATTAAAAGAAATGATCCCGAAACAAGACCATAACGTTAAGAACAAAAACATATTAGCAGTCACAAGAAACATGACCAGAGAGAAATACAACACACCAACGATAGAAGCACATGAACCAAACCAAAACACAAAGTTAAATGAAACGTATATATGGAACAGCGAATTGATGGCTGACATAAAAAATTTAATAAACCTAAATTTTGAAACGGGGAAAAATACAAAGATAAACATTGAAAATAACCAAGTTAAAATTGAATGCAGTGATAATCCATCGGAATTAGTTTCGTTACTGGAGAAGCTGACGTCAATAGTAACAAGGAGAAATATAACAATGATATACTTAAAAGAAACTGATGAGATATTTAACATAATAGGGAAAAATGAATTCAAAGACATATTCAATAAATTACAACAGTGTACTCAATCAAAAGGCAAAAAAACCCTAAAAATTATAATATACAAACCCCCCAAAAGAATAACAGATAAAATAATACAATTTAAATTGATAAATGATTACCACACAACACCCGTAGGAGGACATTTAGGTGTGAGGAAAACGATATTAAAACTCAAACAGAAATACATATGGAAAAATATGAACAAAATGATAAAAACATTTATTAACAATTGTGAAACTTGTGCTAAAAATAAACAGACAAAACACATAAAAGAAAACCAAATTATAACAGACACACCTGCTAACACATTCGAAACAATCGTCATAGACACAGTAGGGCCACTTAGGTTGAGCAACAATCATAGATATATACTAACAATGCAGTGCGAATTATCGAAATATGTTATTGCCTATCCAATAGAATCAAAAGACGCTAAAACAATCGCGAAAACAATGGTTGAACAATTAATATTAAAACATGGCCTTTTCAAAAAACTGAAGTCAGATAATGGAACTGAATTCACCAATGAGCTAATGGCAAACATTTGTAGTATGCTAAAGGTAGAACAAGTATTCTCGACACCCTATCACCATGAAACACTCGGGACAGTGGAACGTAATCACAGGGTATTAAACGAATATTTATTGAACTTTACCAATGATTACGAATGGGATAAATGGGTACCTTACTATACTTTTGCATACAACACTAGCCCCCATGTAGATACACAATATTCCCCATACGAACTAGTATATGGCAGATTACCTCATCTACCTAAAGACATAATAGAAAAAGATGAACCAATAAACAATATAGATAATTATGCTAATGAACTAAAACTCAGGTTAAAAAATAGTATCAGCCTAGCACGAAAAATAATCGATAGAGTAAAACACGAAAGAAAACTTAAATTAGACAATTTTGCAAAACCATCAAACTTGAAGGTAGGAGATTTAGTACTAGTACGAAATATGAATAGAAAAAAATTACAAAACACATACCACGGACCATACGAAATTAAATTCAGAGATGGCGTAAATTCAGATATCTTAATAAAAAACAAATGTAAAAGATATCACAACAATTTGTTAAAGTTATACAAGCCACAGACAAGAATTATAATGTAATAAACTATAAACTTACAAATAGATATTTCCACAAAAAAAAAAAAAAAAAAAAAAAAAAAAGCAAACAATATGTACACTATAAATTAAGATTAAAATACAGAAAACATCAAGAAAAGAAATATATATATGAAATCACGAATTAAATAGAATTGAGTCAGAACAAAATTAAGAATAGCATCAAGTTATATGAAATTGTAATGTATATAAAATTTCGATTAACGAAAAATGAATTAAATAGAATTAAGTCAGAACAAAATTAATAAAAACCTCAAATTATATGAAAATGTAATGTGCGAATCAAAAAAAATTAAAATTCAAAAAATTTTCTTTTTACACAAAAGAAAATTTTTTTTTCCCAAAGAGAGAGGGTGTTGTGTACACTTGATTGACACTGACGTTTCGACACTGGTCGAAATGTCAAATATCACATAGATGGCGACTAGAGCGCCCTAATTGCGCGCGGTGGTAAATACCTGGAACTAGGTAATTATTTTTGATTCGCGCAGATTTTTTTGAAAAGCTTAACTGTAATACTATTGCTATAAAAGCTCAAGTTTGGAATGAATAAAAATTAATCTGCATTGGTAAGCCAAATTAAAAGCGGCGACCAAAACTTCCGAAAAGAATCGTTTTTCTTTATTCTAAAAACGTGTTACTCTCGGAAAGATTAATTCAGGTTTTGCAGAAGCGGCGACAGGCTCGCCAAAGCAAAGCCTTTGTTGGTTCGACTTGTGAGAAATACTCTGTCTGATTTTTGCATAAGCGGCGACAGGCTCGCCAAAGCAAAAGAAAAACAGGAATCTCGAGCGAACCAAAGCGTTAGGCAAACAATCAAAGTTATTGCAACTTTACAATAGAATAGGAGTATGAGTATGAGGAGTATGAAAAATCAACAGTTTGCCTTAGTTGTTTTTGCATCAACTAGGGCTATAGTTAAAACAACCATAGGAAAATTGTTGATTACTTTTATGCACCATGACGCGTGGTTGATAAGCAATTTCATTCGGAGCATGAAAAACATCCAAATGTTGAAACCATTCTACTTTGCGTAGAGTAATTCCAAAGACGTTGCTCACTGAATTACGTTTGTTGAAATCAACTATTGCGAAGTAGTTTAAGTACCATAAAAACAGTTGATAATTCGAAACGTTGAAGTTTTGAGTGAATTGATGAAAAATTTTCTATTTATCAACTAATTTTCGTGGTTATGAAACAATTAAAACAGTTGATTTCATGAACGTTGCGATATTTTTTGTACAACCACAACCAACTACTTTTATATCGTTAAATTAACTACACTGAGAAAACACATGGCGCCAGGCGCCATAATTTATAGACTTCTGGCGCCATGTACATAGTCGATTTAGGGATTGTGATAAAATATGGCGCCACACGCCATAATACATGGCGAAAAGTACATAGGAGCAGGCACTATGCTTATAGCCCTACACGCCATATACTATAGTCTTCCACGCCATGTACATGGCGCGGAGAGCTATAACACATGGCGTGGAGGACTATACTGTATGGCGTGGAGGACTATAGTACATGGCGTGGAGGACTATAGTACATGGCGTGGAGGACTATAGTACATGGCGTGGAGGACTATAGTACATGGCGTGGAGGACTATAGTACATGGCGTGGAGGACTATAGTACATGGCGTGGAAGACTATAGTACATGGCGTGGAGGACTATAGTACATGGCGTGGAGGACTATAGTACATGGCGTGGAGGACTATAGTACATGGCGTGGAGGACTATAGTACATGGCGTGGAGGACTATAGTACATGGCGTGGAGGACTATAGTACATGGCGTGGAGGACTATAGTACATGGCGTGGAGGACTATAGTACATGGCGTGGAGGACTATAGTACATGGCGTGGAGGACTATAGTACATGGCGTGGAGGACTATAGTACATGGCGTGGAGGACTATAGTACATGGCGTGGAGGACTATAGTACATGGCGTGGAGGGCTATAAGCATAGCGTCTGCTCCTATGTACTATGGCTTGTGGCGCTTATTTTATCTCAAACCGACCCAAATTGACCGAAACCGACTATGCACATGGCGCCAGAAGTCCATAAAGGCCTCTGCCCCTATGTGTTTTCTCCGTGCATCCAACAAAATGCCATGGAAGAAATTCCCGAGGGATCTTCGGATCTTCGGATCATCGGAAGATCATATCCTCTCCTATACTGAAGAAACTTGCTGACATTTATACACCTCCTCACACAGTATGGCTGCGAGTTATATTTGGAGTGCCATGAGCCATATTACATGGCTCATGGCACTATGTAATATGGCGTGTGGGGCCATAATATCTGCGCCATGTAATTATGGCGCTGGGAGCCATACTGCATGGCTCAGGGTACTATGTACATAGCGTGTGGGACGATAAACGCTGCACCATGTTACATGGGACCACGCGCTATGTAGATTCTGACATTATGGCGCTGGGAGCCATATTGCATGGCTCAGAGTACTATGTACATGGCGTATGGGACCATAAATATTGCGCTATGGTACATGGCTCTGGGCGCTATGTGGATTTTTTTCAGTGTATATTAACATAATAAAAATAACTATTTTCCGTAGTTCGTTTAACGATTTTGAATGAATCGTTGCAATACTATTAAAAATAGTTGAACCAACCAAGAGTTTTTCTTTCAGTGACAAAATTGTAATGTACAAATAGTATATAAAGTACACTGAAAAAAATCCACATAGCGCCCAGAGCCATGTAACATAGCGCATTATTTATGGCCCCATACGCCATGTACATAGTACTCTGAGCCATGCAATATGGCTCCCAGCGCCATAATGTCAGAATCTACATAGCGCGTGGTCCCATGTAGCATGGCGCAGGATTTTTGGTCCCACGCGCTATGTACATAGTACCCTGAGCCATGCAGTATAGCTCCCAGCGCCATAATTATAGCCCCACACGCCATACTACATAGTGCCATGAGCCATGTAATATGGTTCAAGGCACTACAATTATAACTCGCAGCCATACTGTGTGAGGAAATGTATAAATGACAGCAAGCTTCTTAAGTATAAGAGGGGTATGGGCTTTGATGTCATTTATCCCTCGGGAATTTCGTCAACAGAATTCCATTACCTAACATCAACTGCTTTACCTCCAGGTGCTCAGAACTGAGAAGGCTCGTGGCCTTTTGTTGGATGCGAACTGGATCATCTTCAGATGCACTGAGAAAACACATGGCGCCAGACGCCATAATTTATAGACTTCTGGCGCCATGTGCATAGTCGATTTCGGTCGATTTGTGATAAAATATAGCGCCACACACCATAGTACATAGGAGCAGACGCTATGCTTATAGCCCTCCACGCCATGTACTATAGTCCTCCACGCCATGTACTATAGTCCTCCACGCCATGTAGTATAGTCCTCCACGCCATGTACTATAGTCCTCCACGCCATGTACTATAGTCTCCCACGCCATACAGTATAGTCCTCCACGCCATACAGTATAGTCCTCCACGCCATGTGCTATAGCTCTCCACGCCATGTAATATAGTCCGTCACGCCATGTACATGGCGTGGAGGACTATAGTACATGGCGTGTAGGCCTATGTACTTTTCGCCATGTATTATGGCGTGTGGCGCTATATTTTATCACAATCCCTAAATCGACTATGTACATGGCGCCAGAAGTCTATAAATTATGGCGTCTGGCGCCATGTGTTTTCTCAGTGTAAATAGTAGAAAATATAAGTGTACGGAATAGTAATATAAATGTTTAATGGAAAATGTGGGGCACATATTTTTTGCAATTTTCGGTCAAATTACTCTCAGACAAATCATAGCGCCAGAAGTCATAATTAATATAATACTGCTCCTATGTATATATGTGGTTGATTTCGGGATTTTGAAAAAATACAGGGCCTGACATCATAATTCATAGGAGTGCGCGATATATGTATATTAAAGCCTTCACAGTCACCTTTGCTTTCCTTCTCACTAGAAGGAGAGTAAACGCGAACCTGTTTTTGTTTTCAACGATTTTGGGATTTGGACAATTGTAGGAGTCAGAAATTAAAATTTTAATTAGCGAAAATATATCTCTTCACTTTTAAATTATTACAAATAAGTCTACTGGAACCCGGATTCAGCCCCTTCAATCTATAATTCAATAGTTGCATTGTGAGGAGCATACAAATAATCGTTTGAATGTTATTCCTGTTGAAAGACCTGTCAGCTTAAAAAAAAACTACAATTATGACAGGGTTATGGACGATGATTTGAATCTCGTTTATTTTAGTGAGTAGTGTGTGGGTCCCTGGTTCGATCCAGATTCAGACGAGGTACTACATATCTAGGTTTGAATTCGTTTAGCTCTGAATAGGTACCTGAGTTAAATCAGAGGTAAAGGGATTCGTGGAACTAATCACTCCACACTCGTATTCACATTGATTGTAAATTTGTGAATTAAGTTCTGTATTAGGTATTAAGTTCTGTATGTATTAGCGCCTAGACTCAACAAGGATTTTCGTGGAGTCACTTTACTTCATGAACGATGAATCATCGTCGTACATCAAGCTTTGATTTTAGCTGGTTACGATAGAAAACGTTTTCAAAATCAGGAAAGAAATGAGTCGCGATCTGAATTATTTCCCTTTCATGCGTGAATATTAATCACGTCCTTTCTCTTTTTAGTCCCCAAAACCTGGACATGGTTGAAATGGGACAACTTTTTGTCGGTATTCTGGTTCAGTCAGAGAAACTGTAGACATATGCTAAGACAGAAAAAGCGAAATTAACTTATTGGCGGTTAGCTTAGAAAGGTACATGGAATTTTTTTATTTCCTGTATGGAATGAGGGATAGGGTGATTCCTAAAGAGTGATTCCTTCCAATAGCCCTAGCTAAATATTCAAAGTAAACGAATATGCATTCATTAGCATTAATATATCTTATAAAATTGTTCAAAATAACTTATGCTAAACTGTATAGTTAAAACTCATCAATATTAAAAAATTAATTGTCTACTCTTCACAATTTCACAGTAATTAAAGCAATTGAATGAAGTCGGTAGTAAAGTTGATTTTATGTAGTATGATTCCAATGCAGGTTGAGCTCAAAGTCTAAACTTCGGAAAATACGAAGGTATTCATTAGCGTTTCAAAACACTTCAGAATAAAAACTTCATTTTGCGGATATATGGTAACAGTTGTTTTTAAATAATAAGATAATCAGTTGTTTCTTTCTTTTTCTCTAATGCAGTAAAATACACATCAGCTAAACGACTTAATAAAACTATTAATATTGTCCACAGCTTTTTTTGATAACATTACCATTAACTGTATGAAAAACTGCTTCAAATTTCACAAGATGGTGTTTGATTAATTAATGAAAAGTGTATTTTGTCCCATAAAATAATTAAACAACATTATAGGCGTCTGATATTATGAAGTAATTTTTTTCATCTGTTAAACACATAAAAAAAATGTTTTGAAAAAAAAATTATCGTACAGCGTTGCCACTCAAATAAAGTCAAAGAATTAAATTGATACATTCAAAATTTAACACACTATCAGAATCAATTAGCAGTCTTGCCTAATCAAAAATTTGTAATGCATGGCTGATTCTTTGCAAAATTAGTGTGTTTTCCCGTAAATTAAACAAGATAACACCAAAACCATTTGAATTTTATTTTTCAATTTTATTTTTCTATTATCGCCTTTAATGATTTCATTATTTTTCGCGTGGGAAATTATGAATGTGTCATACGAATTTAACAAAAACACCATCAGATTGAACGATGAATATTAAGTTAAGAATATCGACAAATCAGCTAAAAACGATTTAAAAATGTATTTCTGATATCAATGGAAAAGAGGCAAAGTCCTAAAAACATACCACTAATAACTGTTGATACTTTTATTAACACCACAAATAACTCACTTTATTTATACTTTTAAATTTAAATAGCAATAAAATGCTTAGCACTGTTTATTCGTCACACTGTCTACCACGAATTCCATTAAAAACGCACTAAACACGCGTACTAATGTTAATAAAATGCCATTCTTACAGTTTGCGACGAGCTTGTGTTAAACTTTCTTATAGAACGTTCGAAAGCAGTTAACAAACTGAATAAAGAGAAAAAACCTAGCAGCTGTTGATACTGGAAATTGAAACAGCGACAACGATTTAATCTTTCCCGGTTTCTGGTCGGGTCTTTTATAGAAAGTACAAACTCGAGGATAGTCCGAATCTTAATTCGGAAAGAAACGAATTCGCATGTAAGTATATGTATCTATACAGTACAGTTACTGAATGAACATCTTGATTATGCGCTTGAGATACAACATGTACCTAAATGGGCAGTATTTTATAATTGTTTCAATTTTCAATCATAGCACATACATGTATCGAAAGTTAGCAATATGTTTGAAAATAAGCGTATATGTTTTTAATAAAACTCTGAAAAAATATATATGACAAAAAATATATCATACTAATAAAAATTTAACAGAAAATATAAGACTCACGAATAAGATGTTGATTTGATTTTCGAGTAAAAAAAAATAATATTTATAGAAATATATAGTAAAAATTTATTTAGTAATTAAAAAGTGATCATACAGTATTAAGGTCTAAAGGGGACTCAAAAGAATTTATGGACTAAGGTAAATTCTATTTGGCGAATTTGCCAAATTTCTTGATGAAATAGAAAACACATATTTTTCATTCATATTCGACGTGAAACATTCAAAACTTTACTTCGATTTTGATACCAAAAGAGTAAAAAAAGCAGTGTCTCGCCACAAAAGTGGCATAGGGCCTTATGTAGAATCTTAATGGGTCATTTTTCTTGCAAAAAGGGAAAGAGCAGGATGACATCCTCTAAGACACTGTCCAGTACTAACGAGATAAAGATTAGAGCTTCTTCGCTCTGCCCCTCCCTCCTCTAGGGACGTAACAACAGCCACGTCCAGCGGCATAGCCAGTGTTGCGGAGCCTGACTCGGCCTTTGTTGAGGTTCGACCTATGCCGAACCGTCCAGCAAGTTCAGCCAGGCGTGCGTTTTTGGACAAACCCGACTTTCATGATAAGGTATGTACTTAAAAACAGCATTAAAGGTGGATGAAAAAAACATTTAGGAAGGAAGATTTAGCACTCGGTTGAAGCATTTAGGAAGGATTGTATTTTAGTTTGTTTGATGGTGCTTACCAAACACATATATTCAGAATAGCTCTGGCGCGCAATCATCAGTGTAGCATGATTAAAATTCAAGGGATCATCCTAATATTTGCCCAGCGTGCCTTTTCCCAGCCCACTAGCTCAGTTGGTCGTGGGTGATTAAGCGGATAATATTCTTCGTGCTAAACAAACACAAATAAACACATACTAAGGGGAAGGACAGTGAAGATTCCATATAGGAATCGTTATTTTTAAAGGAAAATTTAATCAATCATAATTCGATCTTTTTTCATAATTGTATTTGACTCCAAAATTGAAACTGTGAGAAATATTAATAATACAGGATAAATCAATTAAAAAATTATACCATTTAACTAGATTCCTAACGATTTAAGCTATTTAGTCCTTCGGGTGGGCCTCCATTTCACGCAATTCTTGCCGAAATCAGTTTACAACGATCTTTTACAACAACAACAAAACAACAAAAATAATATATAAATAATTCAAAAATTAATAGATATAATAATTCAAAAAACTCATATGAAAACCCAAGCCCACACCAAAGATTTTCAATTTGTACAAAAAGATAATTGAAATTCAAATAAGTGAAGGAAATGTGACTAACACTAATGGTACTGTAGTATGCCATCTCTTCAATGTATAACTATTCAATTTCCGGGTATAACTGTTTTCATTAATAATTTAAGAAAAAGAAACTCATGCAATTACTGATATAAATTTTTCTTGCGTATATCAAACAAATATCCCGACCTTGAATCAAATCATTTCGTACCTAGCTTTGACCATCCAGTAGTTGTATCGAACCAGCCAATCATTCTTCAAGCGACCAACGATTTTTCCATTGTTACTAGGTCGCCTTTTAGTTATTTGTTCTTGTTTTATATGCATAACGTCTCTTCTCTTGAACTTTGCTTTCCGGTTCGATATGCAGGTATTCAGAATACTTCGGGAACGGAATTTTTCACACATAATTTTTATGTCTAAGATGATATCTGTTGCCACACCTCCTTGATCTGCACAGCTTTTCTTTTCGTTATTCAATAATTTCCTTGGTGTTATAACTTTCCTTTTTCACTATAACCTATATTTGCCTCAATTTTTTAACAAAAATTCACAAGTAGGCTGCCACACTATCGATCTTCTTTCACCACCGCAACCGAATTCCTTTTTGTCTTCCTCAAAATTTTTCCCAAGCATCGAAATTTTCCGGTATTTTTCCCGTATCAACTATTTTCCACATCTTTAAAGCTGCAGTTACAATCAAGGCAACACAACTTTGTTGCACAAAAAAATGAGTTTGAACCCATCAGAACGTATGAGATCAGTTACAATGATGCAACACAACTTTGTTGCGCAGCAAAGTTTGCTCATACCTCAAACTTGGCATAGCAACTAGAGATGAGGCGTAAATACTGGAACAGGTATATGGAACAGGTATTTTTTTTGAACAGCCAGTACCTAGTACGAAATTCAAAAATACTAGGTACGAGTATTTTTGTGAACTATACATGTAATCAAGACTTTACCCGAACAATTTCGTTCATTTGATTCATTTCAATCAAACAGTGATGTAATAGTATCCAAATATTAATATGCACTCGTATTTCATGCTTGCAAGTACTTTCATATTCACGAGTATTTCGTACTTTCAGTTTTTCCGGCGGATTTCATTTTGCCGTATCTTAGAAACTAGGCCACTTTTTCCCAGATTTGTATGGAAAGTTCGCCCGAAACAACTCCGAAAGGGCCCCGAATTCTTCCTAGAACAAAAAATTTTTTTTGGAAAATATGGTCGTTTTTGCCCAGTTTCCCCTATCAAAAATGTTTTCGCCCTTAATATATCTCTAATATACTCCCCGACCATTTTCAATAATCGAAATCGCTGTAGAGGCAGCTTTTTTCAAACTATGGCCAAAAAACCCCTTACTCCCCTAGAAAAACCGAAATTTTTGTATCAAAGCAATACGTCTTGGCCCGTTATGTCCCAAACAACTCTAACCCAAAATTGGCCGATTTTGTTCAATTTCACCTATTTTTGCCTTAAAAACTTTTTGAATAATTGAATAAAATACTCGCAAGTACGAAAATACTCGATACGAAAATACGCGATACGAAAATACTTGCAAGTTCCAAAATACTTGCAAGTATTTTCATATCGAGTATTTTGGAATTATACGAGTATAAATACTCCTATCGTTCTAAAATACTCGATACGAAAATACTTGCAAGTATTTCGTATCGAGTATTTTCGTATCGAGTATTTTCGTACTTGCAAGTATTTTCGTACTTGCGAGTATTTTCGGACTTGCAAGTATTTTATTCAATTATTCAAAAAGTTTTTAAGGCAAAAATAGGTGAAAGGACAAAATCGGCCAATTTTGGGTTAGAGTTGTTTGGGACATAACGGGCCAAGACGTATTGCTTTGATACAAAAATTTCGGTTTTGTAGGGGAGTAAGGGGTTCTTTGGCCATAGTTTGGCAAAAACTGCCTCTACAGCGCTTTCGATGATTGAAAGTGGTCGGGGAGTATATTAGTGATATTTTAAGGGCGAACAAATTTTTGATAGGAGAAACTGGGCAAAAATGACCCTCTATTAAAAAAATTTTTTTTTGGTGTAGCATAAGTTTGGGGACCTTTCTGAGTTATTTTTCGCCCGAAATAACTCAGAAAGGTACAAATCACAAAGCGGTCTAGTTTCAAAGATACGGCAAAATGAATTCGCTGGAAAAACTGAGAGTAGCACTAAAAATGTTGAGATCCTTTTTGGTTCGCCAGTTGGCGTCTCTGGCTGAGCTAAAGCCCTCCTCGTGACTGCACTTCAACCCTAACGGGGTTGTGACTGAAGTCCTGCCTTACCGAAGAGGTTGGCCCCTTAATGGGTGCATGTTTAATAGACGCAACATTTATTTTTATCATTTCTTAATAAAATTTTCGACAAACTTCATGCTTCAGTGAGGCAAGTGGAAAACCAACTATTTTAGATTAGCCAGGAAAAGTTTGGTATCAGGGATCAATCGATGAAAAGTTATATAGATGGCAACAGGATTAGTTTATCCTATCTTAGTAAATTTTTCGACACTGGTAATTTGAACGAATACAGGAGGTGTTTTGTGCATGTATTAAAATGAAAATCAAATTAAATTGATTGTTTTCCCTAAGATGGCTCCTAGATTGGAGAAAGACTTGCCAAATAAATGACCGACCATTGGAAAGTTACGGACAAGCTGCACGGACTAATGACTCAGTATCCTTTAACGGTCATCTGCACCATCACCATTTTAGCCTGGGAACTTTGTGTCTGGTGGGTGGGGGAGGGCATATCATACCGTTTCATTACGTCACTGTAAATCGCATGTACAAAAAATACTAGCTAGTATTTTTGGAACAGGTATTTGGAACATGTATTTTGTTGTAATCGTACTAGGAATACCTAGTATCTGAAAATCCGAGTACGACCCAACTCTAATAGCTACCGCCGTCACCAATGGTTGGAGTCGAACTCCCTGCCACAGATGTCTCGGACCAGCCAGCACAGTAGTGATGCGTAATTGTCAGATTTTTAACTCGATTATCTTGATTGTTATAACATCTCGAAACATTCCGATTGTTTTGAGTTCGAATCGATTGTTGACTCAGTGATGATGTGCTGTCGAGAAAATTGAATAAGGTTTTAGTGGGTTTTCAGTTACCCCCATATTTCTATGGAAACAAAGATTTTGCAAAAAACAAAGGTGCTCAACGAAAACTGATAATGTTTTATGCCTGGTTATGATAGGATTTGGGAGACTCTGAGCCATAAATGGGTGCACAGTGCTTTAAAGTAAAACAAAGATTTTTTTCAAATTTCGATTTGCGATATCTTTTGACGAGATAATCAAATCATTACGAAATTCATGTGTGAGCTATAGGATTGCCTTCGATCTTAGCTACAGTGCTGGGCATGGCAATAGCTATCTTGTGTGGCCTCAGCTTTAGCTACAGCCACGGCTGCGCATTGCCTTTCTACTATAAATCGATCTTCAACATTTGAGTACAGTAATCGAGTTTAACAATCGAACCCAGCAATCGAAATAATCAAAAAACAAACCTAGGAGGTCGCTGTGCTAGGAGTTACCTGGACCCGCTTCACGCAATCAATCGGTAATATTGCTGTTAGTTTCCTAATGCAATAATATCCTGTTTCAACAACTAATGCACACTTCAATAAATATATCCCTAAATTAAAAATCATTCCACTAATCGTACACATACTAATTTTTATCACCATTAAGAGTTTGATGTATTTAACAAATTCAAGCCTTCACATTAAAAACCGTACTCAAATTATTTCATGGTTCCAATGAGAGTATACATACTATATTCGCATTGTGTCCGTAATTTTATAAAGCTTCATAGGCAAATTAAAAAGTAGTGATGATTTTATGATCGATTTATGTAATAACTGATATGCAACGTTCGAAATTTCTTCTTTTTCTGAATGAAGTTCTCATTATTTAAATGATCTTCAAAACATTCTCCTCCTTATCATTGTTGAGAACCATTCATACTTTATTGTTATTGAACTGACTGTATACGCTTCATATTTTGCTGAAATTTATTGAAATTCAGTTAATAGCTTTATTTTACAAACATAAACCAGGTTCGTTATAATACAACTTTTCGTACTTATTTTATCAATTTAAGAATCATTTAATTCCAAAACAAATTCATTTCATCGACAGATCACTGCTTCAATGCTCCACTGTAATTTTACGAATGGAATATAACTATTCATTTACATTCATATAATTTATTCAGATACATATAATTCAGATACATATAATTAACAAGAAATCAGTAATCAATTACCGGTGATATTAAATGACTCCATAATAGGATATGGTCTGTCACCTGTTCTAAACATGGTTTAATTATGTAAACGGAAAAGTACCAGTGCCTCGTGCTTGTCATTAGAGTTAAGCACCAAAATAAGAAATTTTCAAAACCTTTCAATAAAACGATCCATTGACCGAAACAGCTCTGATCATAAAATCGTGATCTTCTAGAATAGTGGGAGCCGGTGCCATTTGGATAAATGAAATTTTGTTTGTAGTAGTCTTAAGTGGCATTTTTCTAAACATAATATATATTTTTGAAAGTATATTTTTATGTTTGATAAGTGTGCAAGAAGAAGTTCGAATAAATCATTATTAGAAAAGAACCAATACATGGAAATATATTTTGTATCAGAATATTTGAACTGCAAAGAATATAAAAATAAAATGATCAACAACTTATATTATTATTTATATATTTTTTAAAATTGAATATAAAAATATTTCGTATGTTTAAAACTGTTTTAAATGCGATATGTATTCGAATTTTTTGAACTATATTTAAAAACGTTTCCAAGCGTTGAGAAACTTGTGTAATTGATTGAGTAGAGCACCGCCACCCACTATACAGGATTAGAGCACCGACCAGTGCTGTCGTTTTCCTGCAATTGCGAGGGCCATCTTAAGGCATGGGCACACTGGGCAAGTGCCCAGGGCCCCGCGATTCATGGGGCCCCTTATTTCCATAAATATATTTATTTTGTGAAAATTTAACAATAATTACCTGACTATACTTAATATCTGCTATCTGCTTTTATAGCCTGGGGCCGAACACTGGCAACTCTATTTGCTTACTAGTAGCTTTTAAGCTTTTATATATGTATATAACCCTGCTTGTAAAGAGTATATTATCAATCTTACGTATTTTTACTTTAGCTTTAACACAAATGCACATTTTGGATTGTGTGAGTTTGGGCGTCACTGGAATAAACATAAATAAATCAATCTGTGTACCCCTTCAATTTGTGAGGACGGCATTTTAATTTCTGCTGTTCCTATTTGAAAAGCATGGTCGGGACGGTATTTCTGTTTGGGACTAAAAAATCAAATCATTTCACTTAAGATTGAACTTGTAAACGGTGTGTTTTATCTCGTTTTTCAGTGCAATAAAATTAAATAACAAGTATTGAATGCCATATCTAGTGGCTCAGAAAAAAATTAAAAAAAAAACTGCACACCAGAATGAACTAATTGATAAATTACCAAAATTACCCTCATATTTTACACCAGGAGCTTCTGTGAGTAGTAACCAACAAATAAACTATCCACATAATGAATCATATCAACAACAGATTGCGGAAACTCAAGGAACTTCACAATCTACTTGTTCTTCGCTAAGTCCTACCACTTCACAAAAATATATTGAATCATATTGTACAGAAGGAGTCCATCCTTATGTAAAAAATTCAATAACTTCACCAACCACTGTTTTAATGGAGCAACATATATCATTATATTTATATTCAGTAATTGGACTTGATCTGTTGAATAATAGTAAATAAATAAATAAACAGCAGTCATCCAACCCAGAAAATATTTCATATGACCTTGCCAATTATTTAAACGAAAATTTTTTGGAAATGAACCACGAAATTTGAATTCGTAAAGGGCCCACATATTTTCAAAATAAAGATTGTAGCTTTTCCTAAGTGTCCAGAGCTTACAAAGACAAAAATTATGGCAAATCAGTAATATGTTTTTCAATAAAGCATTGTGTAATCTTAAATTAAAGAACAATGAAAGTGTTGAAAGAAAATAGTCGCCGAATTCGCCTTCGAGAAAATATGTATTTTGTTTTTCATCCTGCTTATTTAACCCTTCTATTGTAAACCTATGCTCTCCAGGTGGATGCATTGATAGTTTTACATCACGAAAATAGCGCTGCACATGGGCAGTCTATGAGGACTTGTCTGCCACGAAGTAAAGTAGTTGGTAGAGTAGATACAGACTTATCAAAAAGAAGTAGACTGCTGGAAAAGTTCGCTTAAACGGGTGGATGATGGCCTTCATGGTGCAGCTTTGATTAATTCAGCCGCAATGTTGTCAATGCCAGACACTCTATTATTCTTCTGACTCCTTATGATAAACTCGACTTCTTCCAGTATTCAAGGGTCAATTTGAATACCACCAACCAGAGACATATATCGTCTCTGATACTATTGAGCTTTGTGAAAGATTAAGCAGTTTTTTTAAATAGCGAGCTCACTTCTTTTTAATCTGGCTATCTTCAGCGACAATAGTGCCGATTTCGTCTTTAAAGAGTGTCGTTTTGCGCTGATATCCGCGTCTTAAACTTTTCACTACTTTGTAAGCATGTCTAGTTCTATTACTCGTCTAGTCTATTCCAATTGCTTGTCATAATACTTCCGTTTCTTACATCTAGAGAATAATTATAATTGTCGATGCTAGAAAATAAATATGTTCATTCAAGCTACATGGGGAGCTTTTCAATGATAACTAAATTCTATAAGATGACCATCTAATAGATTATATCAACAAAGTTATGCTGAAAAAAATCAACAGTCATTTTAATTTCATTCTTGTACGAAATCTTATGATTATCTCATTATAATAATAAAATTGAGTATCGAAACGTTCATTCACCTCGTCTGGCTCAAGCAGCTAGTAAGCAAACTAACTGACCATCGAGCCCAGTACATTGCTTCGAAACCGCCATCGAATGCACAACATCACTTTTTCAATTACAAACAACGTTCAATAAAATGTAGGTCACTAGGAAAAAAGCTGAACTCCATCAAAAGTACCCTCTTAATTAGCTTACAACCTTTGTCCGTTTTCATCCGTATTCACTTGCACAACCAGCCTCCAGCTGATAAAATCCGACCCAAGCTGGGGATCATTGCTACACGCGCAACTCTTTAACTGGGCCCCTGGCGGTGTATCCGATTTATTACAAAAGTGCAGCGAAAATTGATAATGCATGCAGCTGCACAATCGTTATGCGAAATTGAAACACATTCGACAACAACATATAACAACAGTTACTAAAATAACATTACTACGTCACCACAACACCCCACCCTACCTCCATTATAAAGTCATTGTTGTCAGTCGTCTCAATGACCTTACTAAAAAAATACTTTGGGCTGGGATTTGGCAATTCAAGAGACAAATGCATAATGCAAGTCAGATGCACTGAACCCAATTTCGAGCCATTTGTCGTTATTTGTCTGGTTTTGTTTGTTGTTCTCATATAGTCGTAAGTAACGTCAGTGGCGGCTCGTCACAGTGGGCAAAGTGGGCCAGGCCCACCCTCTAAAACACATAAATAATAATTTTAAATAAAGGTTTGAGTCATCATTTACATATTTATTCATATACGTTTAACATAATAAATCCTTCTATAATTTTAATCCAGCAACAGCACATTTTTATATCATTCATTCATACCATGCATTGACGTAAAATCACAGTGCCATACATACATTGAATGTCGATCGCGCAATGTATCAACATATGCTCATACATATAAAACAATTACTATAATAAGCTACAAGCATAAACTATACGATACAATATCACCTGCATCTTGTACACATAAATGTATATTCCTCGTCTCAGTCCCATAC
Source organism: Nemotelus nigrinus (assembly GCA_947369275.1). Lineage (NCBI taxonomy): Eukaryota > Metazoa > Arthropoda > Insecta > Diptera > Stratiomyidae > Nemotelus > Nemotelus nigrinus. Next base: position 17,884,912 of record OX376372.1, read on the forward strand.
ACGCCACGACGGGCAGACGCATCACTACCCCATTCATAATTCTTCTACATCATCTACACTATGCTACAAACATAAGTATAAGCGAAGGTATAAGTTCGCGTTTGTGTGTTTATCGATTTCTGTTCATCAATATGGCTCGGTGGGCCCAAGCACCACTGGCCCACTATGCGTTGTTACCAGTCCAAGCTGCGATCTATGAGCATTGACGCTTTCAATCGCAACAAAATTGATTTTTTATATTGGGCCGGCTCTTCATCTACGAAAAATTGACGTGTGGAATCGCGTCAAAATCTATGTCGCATATTGGGCCAGCCCATCATGCGTTTACATGCGTAGCTTGAATCAAAGAACTACAAGATCATGACGCGCGCAAGTCTCTCTCAGCTCTATGCTTGTGCGTGCGTCACGAGGAGAGTTCGGTTTATGAATGAATGAAGGAAAAATTGTTTGTGGTATTTTTTTCAGCATTTTTTGCCAAATTGTAAACTATAAATGAGCTTAGTTAGATCATAGTAGATTTCATTAATAGGAGTATTTTTGTGAAAAATATTATGAAAAAAATGTGATTCGGCGTGTGTTAATTTTGTACTGAAAATCAAAAGAAGAATAATGTGGTGGAAGACAAATCTATGTACACCTGCATGTATCCAAAAGATGCAAATTTTTCTGATGTGAAAAATTAGCGAATAGGTATGGGAATTTACCTATTGCATGATTGTTTTTGAAATATATCCCAAAAGAAAATTAATTTCAGGATTTGAAGCATGAAATGCTTATTTGTTTTCTCAGGATAAATTTGAAACAAAGGTTAGGTTAGACCCTTGGTGTAAAATGCAAAGTGTAAAAATTCCAAGAAGAAAAATGCACCTCTCATCTTTCATATAAAATAAAAAAAAGACAACTCTTTTATAAAATGGAAATAAATCAGCTAGCATAAATTTAGTCCATAAACTGTGCTAACAGATTTTCCAAATTCTTTAATAACAGCTCTTGCAGATGGCGTTAGAAAGACCAAATACAATCAGGGTTTCGTATTACGGTTTCAAAAATTATGTGGAGGTCTGAGCTCAGCTGCATTCTGAAAGTATCTGTTTTTTTCATTGAATGAGGTGGAAAATGACTCCATCAGAAAATTATGTGATTCAGTGCTTGCTTGGGACTTGGGGCTTGCTTTTGGCTTGGGGCTTGCTTGTATCATGCATGCGTAGGAAAGAAAATAGCAAAGTGAAGACGGCACAGAGAACGTTAATATAATACGATTTAAACTTTTTCTGGATGAGTCTTCCGTTTCCAGTGGTACTTTTAAAACTATTCAAAACGATCTCATCATTAGTAAATGTACTATATTAAAAAAAAATTATGTTTGTACTACATTCAAAAGCTTTATACTTGCTGAGATTCATAGCGCTCCCTGTTATTCCTGGCAAATCGATGAGTCCACTGACACCAAGTGTTTGTCCCAACTATCAGTGATTTTTCGATAGGTTTCAGAACAAGGCATTAAAGTAGAGAGATTCATGGTTTTTTTTTTATGTAAGTCAAGGCAAAAAAGCTGGAGATCTCTATAATTTACTAACTAAACATTTAAGCATTTCGATATTGCCAGCATATTAGTGAGACAAACCTATGATGGTGCTTTTGTGACATCGGGGACTTGCAAAATAAAAGAATGCCGCATCTTTTTCGTGAATTTGACTGGGGTTATTAGCATTTTTTTCCAACTCGACGAAGCGAACTAGTGTAGTTGATAAAGTTAATCGTAGGTGGCTACCTGATTGCAGCAATACACGATGGAACTATAAGTCTCGAATTATTTAAGTTCTTTCAAATAGTACAAATGAGTTGCTGGAAGTCTTCGAAATATTTTTAAATGATGAAGCCTTTGTCCAAGATAGAGAAACGATTAAAGAGTCTGTGGGCTTCAGGCATATTTTGTCGGTCTTCTCGTTTTTATTTTTGCTAAAAACTATCAATCTTATGTGTCAACAAACATGTGTTCTATTTGTAATATTAATTATTGTAAAGTTAAGTGCAGATATTAATTATTGTAAAGAGCGAGTCAGTAACTTACCACTAACATTAAAATCATATAGAGGAGACGATACATATTTTGAAAAAAAATTTAACGATGTTTGCAGTAATGCTGGGCAACCTGTTAAAAGATGTAAAATAGATTACGGTAGCATTTCAGATGCGAAAGCTTATTTTAAAAGACTTCATGCGTTAAATTTAGACTAATCTAACTAAACCTTTCGGATATGAAAAAAATAGATTTTATCAGTTTCATTAATAGTAGTAATCTCAAATCATTTGCGAAGGCTTTTCTTAAAAATCTACTAGAATCTCTTATCGACAGCTACCCCTAAATGTTTGACAAAATTAAGCAACGAAACGATCTTTGTGTGTAGTAATCTGATGATAACAAATTTGGCATCACGGAGAGTTTATCGGACCTTTAAATTTTTATATTTGATAATAAGTTACAAACGGAAGTATTGGATATTTATAAACTGCTAAGTCAAGTTGCTTCACTGGCATCTTCTTCCACTTCAGTTGAACGAAGTTTTTCAGCTCTTAAGAGAGTAAAAACCTTTTTACGGAACTCAATTTGTCAGACAAGACTTTCCGATTTAAGTACAATGGAAATTGAAAGCGATTTAGTTAAAATGTTGCGAGAAGGTTACAATTTCAAATTTCACAACTAAATAATTGATCTCTTTGCTTCATCAAAGAGTAGACGTAACCAAATGATTTACAAGCATATGTAGTAAATTATATAGTGCATCACGCTTTAATCTTTATTTTTAAATACGTTTGAAAAATGTTAAATTTGATGTAGAATATTTTGCATGTATATATGTATATTAAACCACTTGAAACAAGTGTTTTAGTTTCATATATTTTATACTGAGGAGCATTGAAATTGAATATTTCTCGGAAGTCTATCTATTGGGTAAACGTAGTAGATAACTACCTGGGCCAAAAAGAATGGTTGGATCGATTGAAAGGTGTGCATATAGGTGTTATATAAATAGCGACCAAAACACTAAATTTTATTTATTTGAAAAAACTGACCAGCATACTACGAAATCAACGAAAATTTGTTCGGATAAAAATAAAAAACTGGGCCCACCCAATCTCAACAAGCACGAGCCGCCACTGAGTAACGTATGTACGTAGTTTTGTTTATTTTTGCATTTATTGTTATTGTTTCTTTGCTCCGATTTTGTGTTTAAAATCGGTCGCGCGTGTGCATTATCACTTCATTCATTCAGTTAAATCTCTCAGTAGGATTTTTATAATTAATGGACAGATGTAAGTGCATTATCAATCTGTACATACTGCTTTAATAAAGCAGTCAATGCATTAGCGCCATTTTCGTACGTAACATACCCTTCTAACAGAGCTTTCAGCGTAACTAGAAAATTGGTGATAGCGCGTTTAGGCAGCAGTTTCCTAAGAGTCACCATTTCCGATTTGTTTTCAAGTCCACCACACAGCTCCATCTGACTTCCTTTATTTCCGTTTCCATTTTATAGAGTCTTAGAAGTTCTTGGTATTCGTTACAGCATTCCCTGCAATCAGCTGCTTTGAACAGTTCTCGTACTTGTCTTTTGCGACAGTCTAGATCCATGTTCCACAAGGGTGCCTTAGGGTTGCGATTAGGACAGGCTTTGAGACTGGGGCGTTCAAAAGCTTTCACTAGTTTACCAATAAATGTTTTTACTTCTACCCCCAGGTCTGCTACAGAGCCAATCCTGGGAGGAGAACCTAAACCGTTGGCAGCTTCCCTCTTGAAGTTCTTTGAGTTGGTCTTTTTGGGATTGAAAAACGGTCAAGAAATGCAAGTTGAACTGAATTTTAGAGTGAAGCTAATGTATTCATGATCATAGAATAATGGGTTTTCACGGATACTCCAGTTCTGTATCAATTACTCATTGGTCCCATTGTGTAAAGTGATATCTATAATTAATAATAAATATATAAATTAGAATTATATTATGATTAATAATAGAACTGACTAAAGACTCATCTCTTTCGTTAATATGCTTGCTGGCCCAAACGGTAAGGTTGCGCGTTTGCATCCGCCCCTAAGAGCAGTAACATTTTATTGCTGAGTGACTCTGTGGTGCGTTTCGTTATATCCTTCGGCGGAGCGGCTCTATCATGTGCCATGTAGGCGAAGGCTAGAAACATATGCTTCTCTTTATTTCCCTCCCATGCTACGACAGGTTATCCATGCTGAAATTCGATAGAAGATAAGCGTGAAAATTCTTCCTCACCAAAGTAGCCTTTCTTATTCTTGTTTCTGCAGTGGGGAAGAAAAGACTGAAATGCCGTTACGCCAGTCTTGCAACCCGACTTTCCACAAAGATTGAAGGCTCCTGAATCAGCGCCACGTTAAACTTACCTTTGTGGAGTTTCAGCAGTAGTTCAGCCGAGGCCAACTTACTGTGATGCAAGTTAAGCTGCAGTATTCTCAGCGTCGGCCGCAAAATCCTCTTCAAACTGTGATTCGTCCTTTTGCAGATTGGTTGTTTTTCCCTGCGGGTCAACAGTGCCCAAATCCCTCTCGATCATGCTGGTCTTCAAAGTGTTTTCGTTACCATCGGGGTAAATGATGCCTTCGCCCCACGCCATCTTGCTAACACACAGGTAAAGCAGATCGCCAGACTCCTTTGTTCATCTGGAGTATGTAAACCTGCTCCCCCCTTTTTGTACTACCAGGTTCTTTACATCCAGTATCTTCCAATTCTGCGTCAGGACATCCGGATTCTGCTTCTGCAGCAATTCCAGGGCCACCTCTGGTTCCATTACCCACGGTGTTATTCCCTTCGCTCGGGGTAGTGTTTGGATGCTCCCATTGTCTACTATTTCCAACGGAGCTCCCTCCCATAGCTCAGGTAACTCCTGCTTCACAACAGCGCAACGTGAACTGGTCGTTCCACTTTATGATTTTAACACTGCTGCACCTGCCAGCCCCGTCAAACAATGGCATAGTCAGTTCAGGGTGCTTCTTCATCAGGTTAATTATCGCACTGAGCAGGCCTGACTCTACGATCTTCCAATTCTCAAGCGACAATTGATCCAAAAGGTTGCTACGCTTAATCAGTGCGACTATTAGGCGCTGTTTAGCCACATCACATCGCTAGCCGTCATGACCTTTCTCGGCTTAGAGGTGGCGGGCTGTTGGACCTCTAGCCGACTGCTGTCATCGTAGAAACGACGCAGGCGAGCCATTAGAATTAGAGACAAACATGTCATCAAGTTCGTTATCTAAGCCTGCAAATATAGCATCCATATTCATCGTAGTCGTAATTATATATTGAAACCAAAAAAGAGAAAGAAATGTGGATCTCGATCATGCAGGGGGGCCGTGCACTGAGCTGTGAGTTAACCTAGCTCTGAAACTGAAACAAATCATCCTAAAAGTTATACTAAAGACTAATACTAAAAAACAATCGTAAAAATTTCGATTACGAAAATGGAGCTCTAACAGCTCTAAGCCCCAAGATTCAAAATAGGTTGTGGTGGGATACTTTGTTTCTTCAATTCAAATAAATAGAATAGTTAAGTTAAAAAGTGTAATAATGTAGTATTCAAAGATCTGACGGGGCAGATGTAGTGAATAAGTGAAATACATTATATTTCCAAATAAGTGGAGCCATATTTCGAGCAGTATAAATGCATTGATGAAAGATTCGATTTACTAATAAAAAAAATGATTTCAAACAACAACTAAAACGCCATTATTTATTATCATTTTAAATTTATTATTTGTAAATCTCATTTAATGGGTGTCTATTATTTGAAAAAGACAAATCATAATTATCATTTTTTACATGGTACGCATTTCATGAATGAATTTAAAATACTATAAATACAAATATGCTTAGTTTCGCTGCTTATATGTTAACGGCGCCAAAGCCCGGACCTCACACGTCGGACCTTATGATAAAAAAAAGGGGAAACTAAAACTAAGAACAACTTTTTCATATATGTATAAATTGAATTTCCAAACTCCCGTATCTCTGAACTGATGATTACAATCTAAGAAATATCGTCACTATTCGGTTCGCTCGAGGCGGCTCGTTTTGAACTCTTCCTGCGATTCAATAGCTCTAAACCTACACATTCGATCAATCGATTATCTAATCGGACGAGGAACTGGACCAGCCACCGGACTGTGCCGACGATGTCGACGAGCTTGCTGACGACGACGAAGCTGACGATTCTGAAGAAACGGACGACGATCGTTTGCGTGTCTTACGCCCACGCTGTCGTTGACTACGAGCCTTCGAAGACGCTGTCGATACCTTCCTTCGTTTCGATTTCGAATTTGAAGAGGATTTCTTGCGTGCCGAGGACTTCTTGGATTTTTTCTTTTTACTACTAGCAGCGGACGATGCATTGCGACTGGATTGGCGTCGCTGTCGCTCATGTTTTCGCTTGCGATGGTTGGCCTGCGACCGGAGTTTACTTAGAGCTTGACTCGATGAATCCGAGTCCACATCTGAACACTTTTCAACCTTGTATTTCTTCCCGTATTCGTATTCTTCACTCGAACAGTCGTCGGTATCACTGGAGCTTTCCTCGTAGATGCTCTTCATATTTCGGAATCGTTTACTCGAGACTTGCCGAACAGGTCGCGCGTAATACTTCTTCACATTGCTGATGCCACTACTACTATGCTTGCTACCGCTAGACTTACTTATTTTACTCTCGCTGCTTTGTAGACCAGACGACGTTGATGCGCCATTGTTGTACTCGTCCTTAACACTAGTATTATTGTTAGTCCCTCCACTGTTCGCTTCAGGAACAACGGAATTCAAATCTTCGGCTTTGATGCGATCGGAAGTCTTATCCTCTCCATTTTCTTGTGCCACTGGTCTGGTCACACCTCCATTAGGCTCTGAGACTTTGTTGCTTGTTTCGTTTTCGCTATCTGAGGAGGCTGACGATGAAGGTGATTGCGACGCTGAAAGGGAACTAACGAAAACTCCCTTTGGTGGTCGACGCTTTCGAGAAGGTCGTCCATTCGCACCCTCCGCATGCGCAGTCTTTTTCGATTCACCGATGAACACTACGTCGCTATCTGACTCGGAATTCAAAGATACTAGCTCTGGAGTTCGCAAATGCGGCGCTTTCCGCTCGCTTACAAACTCACACTCATCACTGCTCGATGAACTTATCATAATATTTCTATCGATCTGAATCACTTGGCTTTCTCCTAAGAATTGTGGCTGCTGAACACTATCGACTGGGGCTGTAGTCACGGCAATCATTCCGGGTCGCGAGGTGGACGGGATCGTACCGCCACTTGCTTCCGTACTATTCGCATTCCCTCCAACGGTACCTGTTAGAATAAACGTCGAATTGTTTGTTCGTGTTTGAATTGTAAACTCAGTTCTACCCGAACGTCTGGATCCAGTTCTGGCGCTCCCATTTCCGCCGCCCGATACGTGAATGACATCCTCCGAATCGGAAAAACCTGACGAACTAGACGATGATGATATTACCACTTCTTCGTAGTATGGCGAGTAGCGAACTTCACGATCGTAACCAAACATATCGTACGGACTGCGGGCAAAGTTCAGAAGTTCATGGATGAAGTGTCCAGTTCGTTGTCGGAAATATGGCTGCAATCGACGCCGAAACTCTGGTGATGTCATATTGAAAACTGTGAGCAGGTCGCCCATGACGTTCATAACATAAGAGACATGGTGCTCGGACTCGCGAAGTAAACACACAACATCGCGATTTATCCAAGCCATTATACGATGCAGCTGTGCCGGGTTGTCGCTGAAAGTAGAAGAAAGGTGGCGTTGTTTAATGAATTTGTTATATTGAAACTTAAAAAAATTGGTTTAGGTTTATGAAACAGTTAGTACTTTATCATATTTTCTTCCATTTTTTACAAAAATGAATGTTTTCAACCACATTCTATCTGTCCGAAGCTGTAATGTATATTGACAAATAACAGAGAAAACATATGAAAGTCGTTTATTGGGAATGACGAAAATGCGAATAGGATCTGCTCTATAGAGAATGTATATTTGGCTTCAATTGTTTTTTTAAAAATAAGTGTGCATGAGGGATTTTGAATCATATTCGTACTTCTCCTGAAACTTTTTGTACTATAGATTTTTACAAATTTACAAAGAAAAGTAATGTTCCAAAAATATTTGCCCGAAAATTAATAAATGTATATGAAAATGAAAAAAATAAATAATAATCGTTTGAATAACAATATACTTTTTATTGAAGCCATAATTTGATTTATGAATTTTAACATAAAGTGTATTACTATAAGCTTATTATAAAAATGATAAAAATTTAAAAAAAAGAAGAAACAAAGTTAAGTGATAACGAAAAAGTCTGCGTACAAAAATATTTAGTTAATTGTAAATTAAATTTAAGACTGATCAATTTTAATTTATAGCTTATTGGGTATTCCTTCGCTTTTATAATTTCCATAAGCCGTTTTTGCACGTTATTTTGGTAAATATGTCCTTAAACAGGACTGAAAATGATGAATAGAAGACTCGTTGCGTCAGTTCATTGTGAAATTAAGGAAGCTGTGTTTTAAAGATTAAAAAATGGCGGAAAAACATAGGTTCTCAATTACAATTTATGCTTGAATTTATAGTTTATGGGAATATGAAAAATATTGTAGCTTTCTAAAATGAATACTTGTATCACCCAGGTATTGCTGCTGGCGTTAGTAAGCCCTGTGGGCAGCGTACAATACTAAAATATCAGGACATGTGAAATATAAAATATAAAAATATCAGAATATGTGAAATCACTGTCGAAACATTTGTTTGTAGTCAAAAAAAAAGGATAATAAAGACATCGGCTTTATTTAAAAAAGCGGATTTTCTTTCAGCCGGGAAATAAATAACGATTTCAAAGCTGACAATTAAGAAATTTTAAATTTTCAGATGTGGAAGTTGGTGTGCAGATGGGTTACAGAAGACACGTAGCACTTAAAAAACTACTCACATATCGAAGAATTGTGGGAAATAGAAGGGTCTGATGCAAACAATTCCATCGTGATTTGACCGATGAGTGGGAACGCGTATTCTCGTCGGATGATAGCAGTTTTTAACTTGTGCCTGGTTTAAAAAAAAATGATTTCGCAGACTTAGGGATGAAAAGTGTCTGCCGCATTGCGTCCAACGCCAAGTACAGGGACAGGATAGAAAAGTAACCGTATGAGGCTCTATGACTTGGTACAAGTATTCAGGATTGTTAAAGACCCTTTTAATAAAAAAAAACATGTAGGAGTATCTTTTGCCATTGATTGAAGATGAAATGTCTCTTCAGGGAACGAACTTCCAGCAGGAAAATGCGAGACTCCGTACAACCCGCTTCATGCAAGCATGGTTAGTGGAAATTATTAAGCGAATTATATTAAGCGTTAACATCAAAGCCCCGACAGTTATTTACGCGGCATATTTACGTGAATATGTTTGTGGTTTTACGTGAAAGACGAGCCGAATAAGAACAATCTATTGTTTCTGATGAACATCAAGATGAACATCTGGTGAGCATCATGGACATCAAGAAATCGATTCCTACAGGACGAAAACTGCGAACATGTTACGACTATGTGTCTCGCGAGTTACTACAGAAAGCACAAATAGTGCTTATGCCATACATTTACTTGCTTGATTCCAAAGCTTCGATAACATAACTGTGATTTTGGATGAGGATCACAATACGGAGAAAATGTATGAAGAAATCATCAAATCATCGGACATTACGCTTTGCACTGATGGACACGCACTTGTGATGAAAGCCTTATCGAAGCGAAGATGGGTCCAAAGTTTCAAAAGATTTCACAGTGTGCAGTTTAGCTCTGTTCTAGGAAGCGCTTTTGCATTTGGAAAAAGTTATTGACGATTTCGGAGTAACTCAAATAACTGGAGGCATTGCCTTCTCTGGAGGGTTTATGTTGCGACTCTCCTATATATATATATAGTTTTGTTGGTTTTAAATGTTGTATTTTAAATAAAACATTTCAATGGCGATGCTCAGTCACTTGCTAGAATCTGGAAGGAAATGAACGAGAAGAAATCAGCTACGAGTAAAGACGATTGGATAGCTTCTAAGACTGGTGGCACAGTAGCGAAGACTGTTAACTATTGGCGTTTCAACCCAGGCTACGGGTCCAGTTGGTATACACCTCATTATACATTATATATTGCTTATTAATTTTCCATGACTCAATTTTCTAACATGGAACAGCTACTAAATTGCAACATTTAGAACACAAATTTCGTGCCATTTAGCGACCAAAAATCCCCACATTGCCGAAAAGTATCAAGCTTATGTCAAAATAATATTATTCGGACCCAATAAACTTTCTCTTTTCATAGATAATTGGAAAATTGTAAATTTTCAGGGTCGTACCATTCTGTTCTTTAGCCCTATCATTCCCGATGGCTTGCTGGTCTGCTTTCTCTATTGAATGCGAACAAATGTATTGATTCGTGACGAGCGAGTGGCATTTCGTCGAAAATACGTCGCCACAAACCGATTTTCATAAAGCCTTGTGAAAAGCATGCTTTCACTAGTGTAATGGCAGAATACTACGAGAAAATCGAGGACCCGAGTAGTGATGTGGGAATGCGAGATATTTGGTTCGATTGTTTCGATTGACTCGATGGTGAGTAAAACATCACTCGAATTCAACCAATATTTTTTTTTCAAACTCTGATTTGAGAGCATCATATCATTACAAAACTCACAGAACGTATTGACTTTTATCAAAAACAAGCAAGTGTGATTTTTGATGAATATGCAGGTAACTACAGTAGGGACGTGATAAAAATTCTCCAAATCATCTTGTTCTCTGAAAAGTCTTAGCTTTTCAGAAAATAAGTCCAACGATATATCAATTTAATGCTTTGTTTGAAATTTCTAAACATCCACGTCACATAAAAAGGGTTACCCATTGCCAAATTATCAATTTTTTAGCACTAGAATTTTTAAAATTTCAATCATCAGATCAAAGTGAAGTTTACAGGATGTATTTATTTAGTTTAGGATTTGGTCCGATAGATGTTATTTGAAAATATGGGCACCCTTGTGGCTATAGTGCCATTTTAAAAATTACCCAATAAAAAAAAATGAGTATAGGTTAGAAAATCAAAACTTGAAAATCAGAATATTTTAGCACTTATAACAATAACTGAGCATAAGTGATATATTTTTAAATTTTGTAAAAAGTACAGCAACTGATTTTATTCGAAAGACCAATTTTTCTTTTTCGTTTTCTGCCATTTTCGTCAGAGTAAATTGCTCAGACCAGCATTTTGATAAGTCGTATTTGATATGTCCTAATTTTGTCATTGAACCAGTCAGTTAAACCAATCAAAAAATCCTTTAAATTTCTTGTATTGTTCATTTTAGACAGCAGAACATTTACTGACCATCAAACTTTGAGAACTAGCGGCTTCGGCTATGAGGTACAGTATTGTATTGATCTTAGCTACATTACTGGGCATGGCAATAACTACGGCTCCTGCCTTCACCTTTAGCTACACCCACAGCTACACATTTTCTTACTGCTATTAACAGATCTTCAACGATCGATTACAGCAATCGAATCCAGCAGTGGAACACAGCAACCTAGCAATCGAAATGAACAATCGAGTAAAATAATCGAACATCTCGATTGTTAAAACATCTCGCAATCGCCCCTCACTAGACCCGAGTACTAAAGGAGCCTGCTTCATGGCAGTGTGTCATGGCAAGGTTTCAGAGAATTTGAGATTTGCTATTAGAAACGGAAGAGCTGTACTCTCCATTGAATTGCCGTTTCCGCCATTGAAAAAACTACGGATGATAGAGGACAGCTGGTATGTATTAAAAGCGATTCGTGCCGTAAATCAGGCAATAGATCGTGTTATATGGCACAAAAACGACTATAGCGGAATTTTGAGATGCGATTCATAGTTCGCTTTGCCATCACAGAAATCACAGCTAACATCAACAATTTTGGACAGTTCGTTGGTGAAATTGTAGGATTTTTCCGGAATGTGTAGAATACAAGTGGGCCTACACGGCAATGTGGTGCGAAATCAGAATTCCAATACGATGGATTTCGGAAGTCGTTTGAAAAGAAATGTTTCGAGCGTAGAGCAACCAATTCGTAAACGTGATAAAATCTCGCCATCTTCAATTACAAAGCGGAAGTCAAGTTTTGAAACGTAGAAAACTGAAATTCGTTTCGAACAATGAACTCACACAAATCTCTAGAAACTCTTCTGTAAATAATTCGACTTCCAATAAACTCTTGCCCGAATCTAAAACCAATTATGACCAGTATGTGCCAAAAAATCGAACGGGACTATTAAAACTGGTAAAGATCTTTTAATAGCCATTCGCAACTCAATGACTAACAAGTTTATGACGATTTCTAGATCAAATCATCCGTGTCTCCTTTGTTATACAGTGACTTGGCCAGATATCTGATGTCTTTGGCAATGTCTAAGTTTATTTATATATTTATTTGTTTCACCAAACAAGGTATACAATTACTTATAAATGAAATAAATACTAAAATAAAAATTGAAATTACAATTTAAAAAAATAAAACAAAACAAAACAAATTAATAACAGGTATAACATACAACTGAATGCAATGCAAATAAATAAATCAACATTCTATAAATAAATAAATACATAGCAGCAAAATTACATGTAGGGTACAAACTTATTAAATACAAAAACCAAATTAAATATTTTATTAGTCATGAAAAGGATGCTGGCCCGGTAGGCTAGAGAGGGTAGGATAATAGAGCCTTGGTAACTGTGTTTTTAAAGGACACCTTCGAAATCGTGGGGGAAAAGTGTTGACTCATGCTGTTGAATATCTTGCAGCATATATTTATTGGTTCAGTATCAGCATATGCGCTCTTATGCCTATATTCAACTGGCATTTGTCGGGATTTAGTGACTCTCACGGTCTGGTTAAGCACAAATCTTTCCTGTATGTAGTCGACATTAACAGCGTCTCTAATGATATCGAAACTGAAGCAGGCAGATAACATTAACCTTCTGGATGCAAGTGGTGACAAATTTAAAAGTCTAAGGCTAGATTCATATGGCGCTAAATTGCTATAATCACAAGGATGGTAAAGATCTCTGGAATAAGTGTTGAAGAAGGTTTTGAAATATCCATGCTTAGAATATTTACTTAATCGATTTATTAAGGCTAATCATAAGAATCAACTCGATAAATGTTTAGATGAAAATACAACATTTATAGGGTGGTTGTTAGTTTTTTTTTATATTTACAAACGTATCTTTTAGAGCAAACATAAGCAGACTTTTTTGCTTTTACATAAAAATACAACATTAGAAAAGCTGTGTTTAGGAGGTACGTAAACATGCGATGTGGACACGCTGAAAAGGTACTGGAGCAACAATGTTTTTGTTCTTATGGGTAAGTGCATATTACTGCAGCAAAAAAAATAGAAACGAAAATATAGAAACAACAATGGAAACAAATCATTTTAAATATGCAAGGTTTTGATGCAGGTCCATCCTGACGCTAGAACTTTGCAAAAGGCCGTATCACGAAAGTATTTGACAATTTTAATATGTAACTAACAATAACAATGGGGTCAGTTTCATTATAGATCCTCTTCTTCTCAGCAGCTATAAGCCGCTTAGTCAAGAAACAAGCTACTTGACTATCATCCTCCCCCGAAAGGAAACAAGATAATCGAAGGGAATCTCAAACCACACTCTCAACACATTTCACTGAAAATTTTCAATGTTAAAAAGAAAACATAAATAGGATAAATGGAGAATAAAAATATATAGTAAGATGAAGTTAGTTGATGGATAGTTAGTAGAAAACAAAGAAAAAACCCTTTTATATTATTAATCATCGATTGAAATATTTTTTTAAAAATTTAACCAGACAAAGTGCTTCCCAGGCAGCAACGTAGTGCTGGTATGAGGGATGCATAAGTTTTTAATGTGTTTAATTTTGATATAACTAGTAGTAAACGGCGTTTAATTGAATTTACTGGAGTCTAGTGCAATTCTTCAATAGTCTTTTAAAAACGGGATAAGCTTCAAAGTGACGCTAGCTTCAAAACTGTTCAGTATTTTATTATAGATTTCCATTACTAATCTAATAGGATATTTATGCTTTCTGTTCGTTTTAGCGACATCTACATTAATCTTTTCTGTTTGTGTCTATCTTATGTCAGTTGGAATCATTCTATCAAGTCCATGCAATGCCTTAACTATTCTGTTGTGTATTTTATGAATTGAGTCAATCGTCAGGCGCTTTGTTCAAATGCTATCATAAAATTTTCAAATTCGTCAATGGTCAACCGATCTTGAGTATGAAATTTTGTTTCGTAAACAGTATAAAAACTATATAGAATCAGGAAAAGATCGGACATATTCAGTCTTTCTAACGGTTTATAAAAGTTCACAGTTCTTTTCATATTCACCAAAAGCAACGAAGTGCCTTAGTTCCCAGCGAAATTTTTGCATTCAATAATGTTAAGTTTGTAGAACATTAGCTTAGAGTTATTAGGAGAAATTTTACTAAGAGATAAATCCGATTGTTATCCATATCTTGAGGTTAGTCATGATTAACTAAATTCTCACCTAGAATTAAGACACATATAAATAATTCAGAAATGCTTTCATAAAAAACTAATACTTTTTTTAAGCACCTAAATCAGCACTACAATTATCAAAGTATCTCTGCTGATTTGAAACGCAATCACACAAACCAATTTCACGGTTTCAGATACCTCTAATCTTATCAATATAGAAATCTAGTGTATCATCATGTCTATAAAATCAGACTCTTTCGAAAGAAAGTTGTATTACAATACACAACAAAGACCTGACTTTGGGAAATCTAAATGACCGAGGGAACTGATCTTAAATCTTGTAATTTATGTTATTATCAATTAATACGTGTCATAATCGAACTTTACTTAATTGTATCATTTAATTTACTATTTCAATTAAATTAACTATGAGTGAAATTCTACCAACTGTATCTTTAATTTTAACCTAAAGAGCAAAAGAATTTATTGACATGGGTGCTATTGAATATATCGAGGTACATTTCACTACTTACCGAAAAAATCTGGCCGAACAGTCACGATACCGTCCAGTAATATCTACAACAGGCATAGCGTACAACCGTCTGTCATATATGTATCGGCGCCACAACTGGCCTAAAGTCCCCGACGGAATTATCCCGTCGGGATACTCTTCTCGCAGTCTCTCGACCAGCAACGACCGATGCAAGAATATTTGCTGGAGTGTCTCGTTGTCCGTCGGATGAACCTGTACAGTTGTGCTAAATCCATTCCTACTGCAAAATAAAATAAATACAGCTGAATATGCTACAGTCTACCAAGTGGAATGTCCTACGTTTCTGATCGAAATCTGGGGTAGTCACCGAGAAAGACATCGAACCGATGAGGATACAAGGAATGTACCGCTGCCGCTACTGCCGAGGCCGAGCGGCTGGCCATTATGTGGGCCGGGTCGCGTTGCGGATGGTGAGTCAGCGGTGGCATCGGAAGCGGAACAGATGGAATGCTCGGTGAGGAGTCCGCCGGCTGTCCAACCAGGTACTCTTCGAACTGGTCGATGGATTTGACATTGTGGATTATGGAGTTGAACGGCTGCTTGCATAGCGGACACTCTGCTTTCACCTGTAACGGGAGAATATTAATCATTAAATTATAAAAGGGTCATGATTGCGTCAGCTTTTCACCTTGCTCCACTCCAGCAAGCACTTGAAGCAAAACTGATGCAGACACGAGTCCGTGAAACATTTGTTTTTGCATCGTCCCAGACAGATTGCACAGTTCGGAGGAGGCGAGTTTGTGTTGCGTGTCCGCAAATTGATTGTACACTCGTTATCTGAGCTCCCAGACGAGTCTGGCGATTTCAAATTTAGTAAACGATCCGGTGTTTCGGGACATTGCTCAAGACGTTCTGGAGTTGCCGGACATTCAATTACACTGACACTTTCGGCCATTTCGTCTCCAACAATTACTTTTCTAGATCGACCACCACCAACTCTACTATACTACTCAGGAAATCAACGCGAAACTCCAGGCAAACTAAACCGAAAATTGAAACTGAAAGTAACTACGCGTATCACAAAAATTTTCAACAGCCGAAACCTTATTAAACTGTGCTCCACCCGTATTAAAAAATCAACTTTAAAGGTGCTCAAAATGACGACCGTACGGCCATAAGTTCTGCTACTGCAACCAATCTGACGTCGACGACTTGTATTTTCCACTTTACTACAAACTTTTCAAGGTTCGGAACGAACGGAAACATTTTGCTCGAAAATAACTAGCTAAATGCTACTGAGTTTTTCCTGTAAACGCACAATCCAATGGGATTACCTGAAAGGTTTTTGAAGGAAAAAAGCAAAAACTCGGCCCTGCGGATGTTTGACCGAAGAGCAATTTTTCCGTGTTTTGTTCAGCTGAGCTGCAGTGTTCGAAGACGTACGAAGATTGATTTTTTGGTTTTAGTACGACAGGGTTTGGTAGAACTGAATCGAAACCGAATTCGAAGACAGTGGAGACTTTTGAATGATTTGTTTGTGTTTTTCGGATTGTTTGACAGATGTTTCAGTGGCAGAAGGGGATATTTTAGTGGGCGGGAAAATAATTTAAAGTGATATTTACGTGATGCAAGATTGTATCAACAGGGATATTTTGATTTCACTCACATTTTTTGGACTGAAAAAGAAACTTAGCTTATGTTTTAAGTGTTTTTTTTAGTGAGTTCTTATCAATTTTTCGGGTATTTGAGCGTTGTTTTATATTGTTTAAACTTCTAATGTCTTTCTATCTTATCAAAAAAAATGGTTCATCCCCAACAATTTTTCATGATTTAAAACACTTATGTAAGATGCTAAATCCCATAATGCGAACCTTGCACTGTTAAATGTGTCTGCAACTGCTAGCTCAAGACAGCAAAATTAACTAAATGAATGAAATGAAATAATTAGCTTTAGTCGAGACAAAATTAATCTACCCGATAGAATCATATCACTTATGTTGACTGAATGCAATAATGTTTGCATATACATCTTCTCAGAAATAATAGGTCTGTTCCCGTACTACAATTAATTGCGATTAATTGCAATGAAGCCGTTTTTTGTATTCCGTTTTAGTAGGCTTCATTGCAATTAATTGCAATTAATCGTAGTACGGGAACAGACCTAATATTTCACAAGTGACCTAGGATAAAAAGCATGATACATTGCATTGACATTTAAATTCAGATAAATTCATGAATATACTCACGATTTATTTCAAATGGAAGTCTTATGTATCGGCAGAACAGCATCATCACATAATGCTTTTCTTAGATACCATTTCACTATAGTCGAAGTTCTGGATAATAATTAAATAATTGTTACCGATCAATTAATTTTTAATTTTCATTGAAACCGGAATCTCTCCACTTCCGGTTGATATTAACCAACGCACTAAGTACTAAATCAAAAAAAAACTTCATGCCTTTGAAAAATTTCCCTCATTTTCGAAAATCACTGCAATTTACCTCCAGGTCCCGGCGGCCCGGGAGAAAAGTCCCATCTCATCCGAGCACGAATCGAACAATTTCGAAATGAGCTTGTCATTCGAGTTTTTCGGGTCGTCTTGGCGGTGACTTTTGAAATTACGGTGCAAAACGATTTAATTTATTCTTCAAAATATCGTGTATTATTTTTTTAAAGTACCTTTGAATTGCAAAAGATAGAAGCTTCGATCGGCATCGACCAATGTGCACGATAAGGTTGTCAACGTGAGAAGTTTTCAAAATTGTTCATCTACCACCAGAATAAAATAGGAAAAAGTGCATAATGTCGGGCGATGTGCAGCCGCGCAAGAGGAAAGACAAAAAGAAAACGAAAAGAGGTGCTTAAATAGTTTTCTTGTTCTTGGAATAATCGTTCTTGTTCGAAAGAAACTTGGTGCAAAAAAGCCAAAATCTGATTTTTTTTATTCGAATTATCTAATTGTGATTGCATTTAATACTGGAGCGAATGTGCGGTGTTTTATTTGTTTGGTTTAGTGTGCCTTGTGTTGTAAGTTTCTTTTCATTGTTCTGAGCTTGGAAAAGTAAATGCTTAGTGCGGAGGACAATGTGAGAAAAATATTAGAAGTTGCGTGAAAACCGGCGAGGCCATGTAGTTATGTTCCTACTACGAACTAAATGAATGAGTGTCGACGACAACGAGCTGAAAATATGATTGCCGAGGCCGTTCGTGGATAAATTTAGCTATTAATAATTTAGGTTTTCGTGAGTGAGATGAACTGTTGTGAGGTTAATAGTGTTTATTTTGTTCTGTAGTTGCTGTTGAGGAAGAGAAAAGTTTCGTCTTGTAGAGGTATTTTTATTTGACAGCTACCATGGAATGCTAGTTGAAGAGATATGTGTTCAAGGAGCGGGCGATTTTTTCGAAAGTAGTGAAATTATTCCTTTAATTTATTGGTGTAATGAATTAGAGCTAGAAACAATCAAATTGGAATTTGTTAAGCTCACGACTATCAGAAATAGTTCAAGATGCAAGATAGCAACCATCCGGAAGATAGTATGCCGGACAAAGGGAATACATCTTGATTAAATAATAGGCCTGTTCCCGTACTACGATTAATTGCAATTAATTGCAAGGAAGCGTACTAAAACGGAGTAAAAAAAACGGCTTCATTGCAATTAATCGCAATTAATTGTAGTACGGGAACAGACCTAATGAGAGTGTGAAAGCAAGAAGATACAAAATGAAAATTTTTGCTAAATAGATATCAACTATTGCATATTTTTTCCCCCTGATGGCTGCATATCTAATTGCAGTAAGACATCTGAGTTGGTGCTTTCAACAAACACGGAATACCAGCAAAAACCCAGCATCCGGGTTTTAGTCAAAATCCACGTTTCGGAACAGTGCTAAAAATAAGAATGTTTCCTTAAATTTATAGTTAATCATAACGGTAACGAAAGTAGTATACCTCGCCTCAGTAAAATGCTAACATAATAGAGTCTCATATTCTGAAAGGCTCTTAGCTTAATGAAGAAACGTCTTCACATAAAAATTTGACAATCTGATTCAAGTAAATTTGAAATAGAGTTGATCTGCAAGAGACAACGACCTATACAGAAATATAAAAATTTGTACACCCAAGCAACTAATCATATATTTTCTGTTTGTAACAAAGACAACATACGAAGATTGTTTTTCCGAGCATGTATTGTTGCTTAGCTCCATCTATTTTTATAAAAGCTGGCGTTTATCCAAACGCGTTCTACTATTATTTGGGGATTCCAACAAAGACGAAATTATAAAGATGAGATGAAATTTTCAAGTGAATTATGCGTTTGCACTTCGTTTCATATTGCGCACTTGAATTTTTTTGACATTTTTATGGAGAGGATGATTTATTTAACAAAAGTTATGCCATATAGTTTTTATTTGCCACCAATTTATTTATGTGTGCATATAGCAGAATATGTTTTCCATACCGTGGAAATATTAATTTACTTGCTTGAAAATTATTTTACTTTCTCATTACTAAATATTTGCCGTAAATTCAGTTTTTCCGAGTTCACTGTATCCACTGCAGTTGCATGGAAAGGGTAAAAGTACTTTTGTTCGCTCCCTATTTTTCTGATGGTTGTCACAAAAAGTCATAAAAGTCTACATACACGCGAAAAATCTTTCATATTATTTTAGTTTATTTTAATGATTCTTACCTGTAAATACATATATACATATTGTGAAAGTAAATAAAAAAATTATTAAGTATGTAAATAGAAATTTAAGAAACATAAAAAAATTATGCCACAAAAGTCTACATACAGCAGAAAAATTATGAAAAAAATGATAAAATGTACCATATGTTAATAGATAATTGTAAATTAAACATCGTATTGGGCCACCATTCGCCACTATAACAGCTTCCAATCTCCTAGGCACCGAAAAGACTAGGTTTTCTGTAATGTCTGGACTAATTTCACTCCAATCCTTCAATAACGCATTTATTAACTTCTCTTTGTTACTGACGTTATATTTTCGTACTCTTTTTTTCAAGTTCATCGCAATGATGTTCAAATGGATTAAGATCAGGCGATTGTGGTGGCGAATGCCACTGTTCCTGAACGTTATAAAGGTTCCACTCCCGAACGACCAAAGCAGTGTGCTTTGGAGCGTTATCTTGTTGAATTATCCAGGTCAGTCCGAGCCTTAAGGGCTCAACAGATGGTTTCAGGTTAGCTCGCAGTATGTTCTGGTATTGGTAACGGTCCATTATGCTGAACATTTCTTAGACCAGCTGCTGCCATCCCATCCCAAACCATTACGTTACCTCCTCCATATTTAACAGTTTTGATAACATTTTCTTTCTGCATCTCCACATTCACTTTTACAAATATGTTGAAGCGACTTTCGTCCGTAAAAAAGACTGTTTTCCAAAAGCTGTGGTCCTTACCTTGGTATTTTTTCGCGAACTCCAATCGCTTTATTCAATTTGCCTCTGAAATAAATGGTTTCTTTCTTGGCACGCGTCCGTGAAATCCTGCGGATCTCAAAGTTCTACGAATAGTTTCTGGATGCACCGCTTTTTCCAATTCATTTTCAATACATTTGCTTATATTTGGAGCACTTATTTTTGGATTTTCCTCAGCTTTTCGTAGTACTGTTCTGACGTCACAGTCATTCAAGATGTTAGGACGACCAAGTCGATCTTTACTTTTCAAACTGTTAGTTAAATTTAAGGTTTTCATTATTGTTTGTGCAGTAGCCGGCCACTATTTTTGCTATTTCGCCTAGTGATTTATCCTCTTGATTTAATGTTATCCCTAAATTTCGTATTTCAAACGAAACCTCTTTTCGCGCAGCCATTCCACCTATTTTTGTATTTGAATATTGTAATTGCACTAACTCACAATATAAACTGAAACTGCCGTGTTCCATTATTACTAATTAGTACTCCCAAGTACTCCCAAGTAGATCACAAATGGAACGCCACCTTCGTTCATACCAGCAGATTCTGATCTGTCAAATTGTATACAGTTTTCAAATGTAAAACAGTTGAAAATAAAGGGAGAAAATAACGAGTGTAAACTACCACAATCGATAGAAAATATAAAAGGAATTAACAGAAAATTATCTCTTTGAACTTTCTACACATTAGGTCTGTTCCCGTACTACGATTAATTGCAATTAATTGCAATGAAGCGTACTAAAACAGAGTTTTTTAGTCCGTTTTAGTACGCTTCATTGCAATTAATTGCAATTAATCGTAGTACGGGAACAGACCTATTATGAGGGCTATTTCTAATTTCCTAACTACGAAAACATTCAACATAGCCATGAAAAAATCAAAGCCACCTATTGACAATTAAATAGCCCCCTCACGGCAAAAAAAGGCGTAACTAAGGCGTAACTACCATTAAAACATTCCGCAAAATCGAAGTAATGATGCTAGAGAACCGTTATTCCTAGAAATGTACTTGCTGTATGTAGAATTTAGTGGCATAAATTTCAAGGTTTTTTTTTTGATTTCCTGGTATCAATTTTTTAGAAACATTATTATTTCGTTGCCCAAACACTCGTTATATTCCCCCTTTATTTTCAACTGCTTTACATTTGAAAACTGCATACAATTTGACAGGTTAGAATCTGCTCGTATGAATTTGTGATCTACTTGGAAGTACTTGGGAGTACTAATTAGTAAAAATGGAACACGGCAATTGACAAAACATTGTCACAATTCAAATTTTAAATTTTCAAACAAAACTTTATATGTATTTTCAAACAAACAAAAATCACTTTCAGAAAAAATAAGCTTTAGTCGAAAAAGTGTTAACCTTGACAAACATTTGATGAAAAAGTCATAAAAAAATCATAAAAAAAGTTGCAAGTTGTATTAAAATACAAAAAGTTGTATCAAATTACAATTTTGCATTAAAATACAAAATCGTTTTGTCCCTGTTGAAAAAAAACATTATTTGAAGCAAGCGATCCGTCACAGCCAAAGTGATTTGTTCATTGCGCTAAAGTTATGGTTTGCATTTGGTGAGATCAGAGAGGTATGCTCTATTATGGGTTGCTGAAACCGTCTGAAGCTATTGCTGGCTATATCTACCGGTGATAATTAATGCTATTGAAGCGAGCAATGCAGTATGAACGACCAGAATATGAGAACAGATACAAAACATTAATTTTTCACCATGACAATGCCAGCCCACATGATACCAGTTTAAAACTTCTTAAATAGACAGAACTTGGAAGCATTACTTATTGCTTCAGTGTCATATTCGAAGTTCTTGGGAGAACTGAGAATTTCTCATTGTTGATAGTATTTTCAGTAGGATCGTAAGATTCATTTAGGTGTCAATATGAGTGAGAATTGTTAGGGTAAAATGGCTTTTGAGTAGAAAGAAATTGTATTCGTAAAAAGTACACTCTAAGACCATAAACGCATCAACCCGAACGACAGGTCGTGCAAAGATTTATTGAATTGTTGAATAGCTTTTTATTTGACCAGCTTATCATCGTTCATTCTCAAAGTACCCTTATTTATTAGGACCGGCATAAATTTATTTGCAAATGAGAAGTTTTTCTACTAAAGAATACGGCTCCAGAACATATAATACTGTCCTCGTATTTAATTCAATTAACTCTAGCATATTTTCGTACCTCATGCTCCAGGCACTCTCTTCAATCTAGCCGAAAATTATCACTATGCATAGAGTTTCACCATTATCTTAGCAAAATAATCGTGTAGATAAGAACATTCTTCATCTGTGCTCTAAGCATTATAGTCGGAAGCGATGCTCACGACGATCTGACCTAAAACCTTTCTGAAAAGTTTTTCATATCAGACAAGCAATAGCACAAAAGCCAAAAATACATTTTTTGTTCGTTTGTCAGCTCACCGGCTTCTTCGAGCGCACTAAAAGCGTATGTATATTTTAGTGGAAGCATGTAGTGATAGAGTAATTCTTGGTATCTTCTGGGAGTCTATATATACTATAATACACTGAATTTATGGCAAGCATGCTTTCACGAGCGCACTATTTATAGACGAACTATTAACAAACATGTGAGAGTTTATAAATATTTAAGGGAACTTCTCAATAAAAGATGTACGATTGATAGATTTTATATATGTATATTTGACTTAACATGTGATTAATTCACGGGTGAGGATGATAGCTTTGTAGTTAATCTTTTTGGCATAGGTTTCTTTCATAAAATACTATGAAAATTAAATACCAAAACGTGAAACGATTTTGAAAAAAATGATTTGCTCATAATATCGCAGATGCTTCTTGAAATAAAATTAAAAACACTGATTATATATAGTTACAATAATTCTATAGCAATTCAAATATTTTAATTTAAAGTCATTTTTCTTTTAGATGCAAAATGTATTTAAATTTCGTGACAGATATTGATATCTTGTGGGTAATCCGCCCCCTTCTTCAGAGTCTATCAGTCTAATCCTAATGTAAATATTAAAGAAAAAGATGGATATCTTTTAAATATCGATATAGGTAGGAAATTAAAATATATTTAGCTTTTAACGGAAAAACTGGCCTTTAAACTAAAATATTTGATTTGAAAGCTAAGAAAGATTAGAAAGCTAAGAAAAAATTAAATCAAATCGAATCAATTGAAAAATAAAGCATTTAAGGATCTTATCTTATCTTAAGGATCTTATCCCATGACGATTAGATTGCTCTTAAAAAGCGTGTGTTATGGTTGCTAACGTAGTCTAAAACTGTCAATTCAATAACTTAATATTAATGCAATCGCAAATTGTAATAATCAATTGTCTCAGCAAATTGTAAATTTGTTCAAAAACATCATTTGCCGAAAAAAAACACTAACTTGTCGAGTGCTCTTACTCTTTAATATTCTAAAAAATTAATTTTGTGTCTAACTTTGTTCTATGTTTACATTTACCTATAGAGTCTCTTGACCGCAGGTCAGAAGGTGATATATTCGCACGTAAATCAAGCTTACAAGGTAGATCAGCTTCGCTAATAACTAACGCTTAAATAATCTTTGTTCAAATTTTTACACTATTACTATTTTTTCGGTTACTGTCCAAAGACGAAGAAGACGTAAAGGAGCATCATCATGGCGTGCATGCAACGAAAATGGGCAAAGAAGACTTACATTTACACGTGCAAAGTGATCATGATACCGGAGGTCACTGGTGTGCAAAATTGCTTTTCTTCTCGTTGCTGGCAATAATATTTGGACTGATTGGTTTGATTATATTGGAAAATCGTGGATCATCTGATTGTAAGTATTAGCTGCATTTATATCATTTAGTTCCAGAATTTTTCATGTTAGAAACATATTTCATCTACATCTTTCTTTCGAAGGACCTTGCAATATTGCACAAGAGTTGAATTGAACTGTAACCTCGTTGAATTAGTTTTTTTTTCATATTTTATTGAATATGTTATGTCGTGCTGACATATTTTTTTTTATAGATTAGAGAATATTTAACCTGATTAAATTAAACCTTCACCTTCCTGAGAATGAACGAGAAAGAAATACGATAAAATGTAATTCACTACGACTTTTACATAAAAACAATCCCACCGTATTTCATTTCTCAATGAAATTCAATTTGCTTTCATCTTCTACCAGTGTTAAGACTTTCATCATCAATTTTTACATCTCTGACCTAGTCAATGCGTCCAAATCTAGATTCATTCTCAGATCATCGCGATCGTTTACTAGAATCCAGTTTTCCTTATTAAATGTGCTACAACCAATAGTCCAGTCAAGGTCTGCTCTAGATTAGAAGTTCAGTCGTCCAGATTTTTCTCCAGTTTGATATTCCTAGCATTTCTTTGGCATCCTGTTGTAAGCCATAGATCCTTGGCTTCCCCGCCAAAGAAGACAATGTCTGCTTTGGCGTCTCTTTCAAAAAAGCCTGTCTAGATAGGACTTGCGAGCCGGATCAGCAAATTTTCAGCACACCGTATCCTATTATAATTGATTTTACCGGTGAGTTCACGATCTTAATATCATTCGTGTACTTTTTTTCTTATATAGAAGACAGGATTGTCTTGTCTCAAGTCGTGGGCCTAATACAGGATCCCCGTCTCGATCAGAATAGTTTTGATAGACTAAAAAAAGCTGTGTTGGCTCTCAGCAACCGTTCACAGATTTCTTCGTCGTAGTTGTTGTTGGCTGTGATTTTCGGCAGATAAATGATTAAACTTCTTTGAAGCGCTATTCGTGTATCTCATTCACATGCACGCTTCTAGGTGTCTTGTTTTTCGCTGCTTTTGACGTGATGCTGGTCGATTTGGCGGATATATTTATACATTGTGGTTGGTTTAGGTTCCGCGGCTACCTCTTTCAGACATACCCCGGAGAACGAATACATAGGCAAACAAGGGCACATTGTGAACCATATTGCGAAATATACAAACCTTACTAAGAGGAGAGCCACCCTGAGTCTTTGAATAACTGGATGATCTCCTTCAGATCCATCGATCCAGTTAGGCAAATAAAGAAGTATGAACCAGATATTTCATAGGATGGACCCCCATCTTAAATCAAGAAGTTCTCTAGTACGGCAAATTTCAAAAGTTTTCCACAATTGGCTAGCGATCGAACAGGAAAGTTCTTCCATCCTGTCTGAAATGCCATATAACTCATTATGTGCGTTCGCGTCTGCACCTATTATTAGCAAGATGCACCGTTGCTGTTAATGGCTGCTATTTGCGGCTGCTGTTGACTCCCTAATAGTATCGTTGGGGCGTAGCAAGCCTTTATCGTGTGCCATCTAGCATGAAGTGACCCAAAATAATTTCGGACATTTATAGCCTTCTTGATAAGGATGCAGGCTCTTAGTTTACTCAAGGATTCAATTAGCACAATTTTGTACCCGTCAATGCTTAGCCTACAGACCCGGTCTTTAACCACCCATGGTTCTTAGATGAGAACTGTCTTCTCCGCATGTTTGTACAAACGAAAGAGAAGAGGAACCGGAGCTTCTTTGGATTGGTGAAGCTTAATGTGAAGAACCTTCATTTTTATCGATTACGGCACTGACATCACCCATCCTTACTCGATTGATGGTCCAGGAGATTAAGATAGCCACCAGAAATGGTAACTCCATGAACATCTGAATCCGCCGATGCAGATGTTCATGGAAAAGTCTTGGGCGCATCCAACGGCTGTTTTAACTCAGCTTTTTCATCCAATGTGATTCTTATCTCCTCTTATGCCCCCTATATACTAAGCGCATTCGTCGATTCTTCGTCATAAGCTCGATTTTCAAGAAGGATATTTGCTCATTCCGGCTCATAATAAATGCGTTTTTTTTTTGGCAGGGTAAGTTAAGGTAAGTTAAGCTCTTCATGACAGAGCTTTAGGTAAATACGTTGGATACAACAACAATCATCTGTAACTTCACAGTATAATTAAAAATAGGTCATACAACACATTAAAAACGTCTTTTTTACCGTAAGGATAGTTTCAAATAATCCCAACTGAATCCAATAACAAATAAATACCCAAATATGTCATTGAAAATCTCTTAAAATTTTTTCTTACTTTTCAGTGGACACTCCATTATCGGAATCACGTTTCTCAGAATATTTCGAAGGATGGGTCGACGAACATCGGCCGGGTCATGACGATCATCATGAACCCGATACTGGTATAGACGATCATGACGGAGAGCCATTCGAGGAAGAAGAGGATCATTCGGAACAAGAGGAGGAAGACACTACTGAAGTTCTCGAAGGACATGACGATGAAGAGGAAGAAGATGACGGCGATGAGGAACAGGAAGCGAACGCTTCGAATAATGATGATGATGAAGTCGAAGGAAATTCGGAAGATGAGGAGGGCGAAAACGAAATAGTCGAAGATACGAACTCTCGAAACAAACGAGAAGTGCTAGATGATGATGATAATGATGATGATGATAAAGATGAAGGTTTCGAAGAAGATTCAATTAACGACGATGGTAATGAAATTAATCAGCAGGATGATGACGAAGAGAATGATAACGATGATGATGCTCCTTTTGAAGAGGTTAGTTCTTGTTTGTCTGTACGTCTTGTTTGTTACTTACTTTAACTCTAAATTGTGTCTTGCTTCTACGTTTTTTTCTTCCATTAATTGTTATTAGAACAATACTAACAAAGTAACAAATCGTGTGACAGAAGACACTGCAAGTAAAGCTGAAGCTCCAAACGAAAACAATGAAAGCTCAGATAAAGTGCATAAGCCCCATGTAGATCATGAAGGTAAAAATGATAAGCTAGAAGTCGCAGAGCCACCAAAAGTACACACTACTACAGATTCGGTAGGTACCAGATGCTTTCCATTCA
This sequence comes from Nemotelus nigrinus, assembly GCA_947369275.1. Lineage (NCBI taxonomy): Eukaryota > Metazoa > Arthropoda > Insecta > Diptera > Stratiomyidae > Nemotelus > Nemotelus nigrinus. Next base: position 17,912,323 of record OX376372.1, read on the forward strand.
CTATTTGTTGTTTTTATCCACAAAATTAGACTGCATGATTTTTACACTTTGGTTTTTAACAATTATTGAGTGGTGTCTATGCATTCTCTAAATTTCTATAAAATTGTATAGTGGACTTTATTGTTTAGGATGACGACTTCGATGATGCTGACGAATCACTTGAGCAAGTTGTAGACAACGATGCAGGTGAAGAGCTTCACTTGCGACGAAAAGCCGAAGAAGAAGAGCTAGCTGCTAAAGCTGCCAAACGAGTGGAAGAGGAGAGTGACTCAGCGCCACGTAAGTATTATAATTTGAATCTTTAACAGATTTATGTTTATTTTTACTCATTACACTTCTAAGCTGCCTATCTGCCAGGATTAGTTCGTGTACTTTTCAGACGTAAATAAGTATTTAGAAATAAGTTTTGAATAGAACAATCATTTTTTAGCATTAAGATATGAAAATATTATAGGTTTGAGTTCGATGAAATATGCACCATATTAAGTTAGACGTTACATGAAATAATATTTAAAAACTAATTTGTTAAAGAAAGTGCAAAATGAACATAATCCTCAATATGACTTTGAATTTTTTTCTCTTCTTGTTCAATCTTGCAGTTGCAGTTAAGGTTGCAGTTGGCTTGGCTCTAGCCTTTGTAGCTCGTTTAGTTTTGGTTAAAAAATGTGAGTTACAAACATACAGAAATGAAATCAGATTGTTGTTGTAGTGTTTCCTTCTCACTAATTGCAAACATCTCGAATGCATACTAGTTCATCAACATTCGTTCAAACGCTAGCGTTACTATAGTTTCGTATGTCGTAACTAAAAATTCTAACTGTGAAACGTACTCCTGAAATAATATGAGGGTTGATTTGCAAGGAATTCAATTTTGAAATGAAAATCTAAGATATTTCACGTCGAATTCTCGTTTTTACATTAGATTTTGCTGAATTTTTTCATTGTGTATCGATTTCTTTCTGAGGTATTCCTTTTTGTACACTTGACCAATCAAAGTTCATGTTTATGCAAAAGCTAGTACAGGCTGCGCGAAGTACTGTTGAAAAATAATTCTAACTAAAAAAAAGCGTTCAATAAATATTGCCTTTAAAAATATGTATGGTTTTTATATCGAATCTCTCTACGGAGCAATGAAACTAGTTATTTGCAAAATGCAGACTATATTTTAATAATTTTCACATCACCAGCAAAATGTAAATCTATTGAATTCCTCGCATTTGATCCTTTAATTTTATTTCAAATTCAAAAGTCGTTCGTCTGAACGAACTAGTTATTGGTACAAAACTTATTTTTTTCGATAATTTGTTACTCTTTTTCAACGATTGCTAGATTGATTTTTGTTCACGCTCTTAAAACTCATTCGTTTAGCATGTCGAGCATGATTATTGGCAATTTTATGGACAATATTTTGCACTTTCTTGTTTATTAATTAATAACTTGCATTAATCAAATTGTATACGTTTTATTTATAAGAGCTTCATTTCTTAAGTTATTTTTTCACGAAAAACTGGCTTTTCATGTGTAAGACGTGTTTATTGTTTGAATTTCGTATTGTAAAATTAGAGTGGTTCGAAAATTGTACATTGTACATAATAGTATGTAAGGAATCTATTTCTATTCGCTTGTGTTAATTACTCTTGGTTCATTTCAATCAAGTCTGGTTTAAATGCTTACGTTTTATTGCTCCTTTGAATGCAACATGATCGTACAGTTAATTTTGTAGTATCTACAATGCCCAATATTTTACTACGTTTCATCGATTTTTATTGCTTTTTCTTTCAACTTATTCATCACAGAAATTCTTTTGAGATTCTTCATAAAATAAATCACTCGTTTGTGATCAGTTTGGTTGCTCCATTGTGAACCTCTGGGCTTCATATGGCTCATTCAATTTTTGAACTTTTAGTCTCTTACATCTGGGAAGTAACTTGTTATTCTCTGTGTGCAATCGATATTTTGTAGGATACATAGTTATCACCTATCTTATCTGCCATTTCTTGCTTATTTTCGTCCCATTCATCTTCGTTTCCTCATACTTCCTGAGTTTTCTTGAAACTAGATTACTGAAATATGTTTTGAGGGTCTTGCATCAACATTTTACATGCCTTCGGAACCTCAAGTGCCCCTACCCATATTTGGGGAAAAATATGAAGCAACGTACTGGAGCAAATGAGACTAGAAGTACTTTAATCCATCTAAAGAAGAACATCAGATAACTCTTGTAATCGATCTTGGGACCGATCTAAGACCGCCGACTTCACGTCCGGCTTCGCATGGCAAGCATGACTTCTTACATTGTTGGAAGGACTATTGGGACTTCATCAGAGACGTCTATTCGTTGTGATATAATTGACCCATATGTAGTAATAAGGTGTTCTTTGAATACGGAAGCCACCTCTTCTTAATCCAGCTATCTTTAGTGATGGTTTTGACGATTTCGTCTTTACAGACTGTAGTATTGGTCTGATATCCGCGTCTTAATCTTTCCGCTACTTTGTAAGCATGTCTAGTTATATTACTCGCTAAGTTTTCATCGATGTTTTTCAATTGCTCGTCATAATATTTCCGTTCCTTGCATCTAATGACCTTATTCACAACTCTTCAGAAGTGTTCATATTGCTCTATTTTCGTCTAGGTGTCCCTTTTGAGTAAATGCATGTAATTCTGTTTTTAGCTCCATCCTCTCATTCTTCACTTTTCTTGAGCGGTGCCTCATGTCCAACCACAGGCACTGTAGCGATTTTGATTACTGTTTTCATCTCCATCAAGACCTCGTCAATCGGCCTCACTGTGCTATTTTGTAGGATTAGGGTTAGCTTCGTCTCAAGAGCTTTTGTGAAGTTTTCTGCTACTGACGCCATTTGAAGATTTTCGATGTCAAACGTACGAAGGAGGCTGAACTTCGTCATATACGCCTTTGACATACGACACTTAAAATGTACGGACGTCAAGCATGCTAGAAGATCATCTTCGCTAAATATTGGTCAATTTGGCTGAAGGTGTTGCATTCAGTTTGTTTTTACTGGTCTGTTATAATAATACTTTAACAGCGCCAGGCTTATTAGTGATATAGCTTATCCAGGCTCAGTGATCTGACATTCCAAGGCCCAAATGCGCAGTCCACATTTCGTTTGCAGGGTCGTTCCTGTTCGTTCAATCCTATATGAGGCCTCTCCGTAAGTTCTAGATAGGTTTAAAATTTGGCTGAGGATGAGGATCGATTTATTTATCTTTTTCTTCCATCAAGTTCAAGTGTTCAAGTATAAATAGTACTCAATAATCCTCAGTTTTCCAAATTATCTCAAATAGACTACCCGTTTATAGTATCTTTGAATAGAGAGATTCACCTCCCACTTAGAACTTATACCAAACTTTTGGTTTAGCTTAGGTTACGCAAACTGAACATATCCTTATTTTTGCTTTTTACCCTCAATCTCTGGTTTTGAATTGAAAAATAAAACAATACTGTTATGTATCATTTGCTCTAGCTTGAAATCATTTTTTTTATTCACTTTTAAAAAAAAGTTTCAAGACGTTTTAAAGCAATATCTTTCTATGTGTCAAGCCATGGTCATATGCACTCTATGTATAATTTTCGAACTATTTTATCTATAGACTTCAATTATTGTATTGAAAATTTAATACGAAAAAAAATATTCAATATTATCTAAAGCCGTACCACGAAAATCAGATGAACCTTTTCAAGGACCACCAGAGACGAGACGTCGCTTCACAATGATTTCACCTGAAGATGATATTCCTGTGGAAGACGCAGAACTCTTAGATGGTTGTAACGATTTACCCTTGCCATTCTAGAATCAAGCTAAATTCATTTAATTTGTCCCAAAGAGGAGATCGTCGAGGACTACGTAGAAGATGAAGATGTCGAAGAGGAGGAAGAAGAACCTGAGCTACAATACTCCGAAGAAAGTGGCGATGAGGACGAAGAACAAATAGACGAAGCGGACGAAAATGCTCGTATTAAAAAATTCATTCCTGAAACTTTCGAACAATTGAATGCAATGTATCGTCCAAAGGCACCTCAGCCGCCAGTTGCTGAGAGTGTAGTTGAAAAACCAGCGGTGGCAACACTCGCAAAATCCCTCGATACTAGACCTACAGTTCCGCCTCGTCGGTCGCCTGCATTGCAGCAAGAAGAAAGCAAACAAACAGTATTTGAACCAGTCCTGAAAGCAGCTCAATTTTCAGCCCAAAACTTTCCACGAGATCCCAGTCCTCGAATGTACAACGATCAAAGCGAAAAATATGACAGTAAAGATATGGAGGCCGACGAAGAACTGGGTGACGAGGAGGAATATGATGACGAAGAAATATATAGTGGGAGTGACGAAGATGTTGAAGATGAAGAGGAAATTTCAGATGTCGATGATGATGACTTATTGCAAAGATTGGAAGCGAAATACGGAAAACTGCCCGAACGAAAATATGGAAGTGATGATGATGATGATGAGTTAGACGAAGAGTCATGGACAAGTAATATGAAATAGGATAAAAAAAACACGATTTCTAGGGTAGAATTGCAAATTTAATTTAAGCATAAAATCAAATTTCTTATTTTGATAGAGTTGTGTATCTATAATTTTATGGTTGGTGAAAATACGAAACTCATATTTAAAACAAACTTAAAACACATATCTTATGTTCATATTTAAAATCCAAAAAATGTAAATCATTGATATTTTTCATTGGTGGATTAGATTAAATCAGTCGACAAAAGGAAATTTTGGTTTTTCATCTTTCGTCTTTATCACTGCAACCACAGATTTATTTGAACAACAAGCAATTGACTGATGCAATTTACACAAATTATTTCAGAAGTTCGTGGTCCAGAGAATTACGTTGATGACGATTATCTCGACGAAGAAATCCGCCGCGCTAACGACGAACTATTTAACGATGTAAGTGCTATTGTAAAAATTTTTTTTCTTATTCCGGAACAATATTGAAAAAATAATTTTTTATATTCTTTTCAATCTAAAAAAAATTCAGCCCACTCCTTTCCGCTGATGAACGTGTGTAAAATATATTAAGTCCTTACAATCAATTAATTTATGCTAATTTTCATCGGTCATATATTTTTTTGTTATTCTCATCAGCCTCTGAATGATTTGTTTTCTTTAAAAAAAAACATGTTTTTGTGGTGTAATAGTGTTCTTTGAAAAAGTTGCATTTTTGTGATTAGAGCTTGAAAGTTTCTAGTTCTTGTGAATCGACGTAATAAGAAAATTGATTAAAATTAGAAAATTTAAAATATTAAAAAAGAATTGAGTTAAATGCGAGTGTTTTCGATTATAGTTCTACGTTGATGAGTGTTTATTCGTCCTTTGAATGTCGCAATACCCACATGATATATGAATTTCTACACGAATATTTTCAAAGGACGAATGAAATGAAATGATCGAAATAATATTTAGTTTTTATTGATAATAGAATTGAATCTAATTGTTTGATTTTTATTTACTCTGTACATTTTGCGTTTGTTGTGTGTGCTTTTAACGTTTTTGCTGCGTTCTCCCTAAAAAAAAATCCACAAAATAATGCTTGTGGCTTATCCTAAATTCAATCTCCAATTGAATTTCATACATCTCCTTGAATTTGACCCTTCATATCTAATGTTGTGTGAATTGTTAAATCGGTTTCATTGGTTGAAATTATTTTTACAATCATAATTATTGCAAATTAAGAACCTGAAACCCGCCCTCCAAATCTTTGATTCCTTGATCCTTAAATATCCTGAAAATCCTGAAGCACTCTACGGCAAAGCAAAAGTCTTAGATAGATTGTCGTCAAAGTACAAGAACAACCAGATGTTACTAGACACCATTGAAGCATATCGTGCTGTTGTAAATTTGGATAAGAAGGTTGATGATGAAATGTTTAAAGAAGTGGCTGAACGATGCGTGGATCGTATGCGATTTAAAGGTATGGCTTCTGTTGCTTATTTTAATTTTTTTCTTCTAAATTTTCAAACTTTAGGCATGCTTACTGAAGCTGTTCCGATTCATAGGAAGCTAATAAAGAGGTTTGATACTGATCCGGAACCTCGAAATCAACTGGCTGTTACGTATTTGTTGCAAAATCGGTAAGTTAATTTTCTGCTTGAGCATGCTGTTGAGTTACTAAATAAATATTTCATCAAAATACAGTTACGCAGAAGCCAAGTATATTCTTCATCAAACTCTTATGCGCTGGCGTGAAAATGGTTTCGCCCAAGTTCACTACGGTTTTATTCTCAAAGTGCACGATAATGATATGAAAGCAGCAGCTGCACTGTTGGAGGAGGGATTGAATTCGGGTGCGAATGGTACACAAGACGGCCGTTTCTATTTTGCACTAGGCGACGCTCTTCATCGACTTGGACGAAAAGAAGATGCCAAGCAGATTTATCAAAAAGGAGCTGATTTGGGTTTATTTCCTTCGGTTTATCAAAGATCTCTGTACAATGTTAAAGGCTTGAAAGCTAGACCGTTTTGGACGCGAGAACAAACTACATATGAATCATTTTTCGCAATCATGCAACTGAATTGGGAGCTCATTCGTAAAGAAGGAATGGCTGCTTTGAACTCGAAAGGCTTGTACGTTGATGAGGCGGAGAGTCTAAGGGAATCGGGCGATTGGAAACAATTGGAGCTCTTCGCTCGAGGATATAGAATAGAAAAGAATTGTGCAAAAGCACCGATTACTTGCAATATAATCGAAACCTTTCCAGCTGCAAGAACTTGTAAGCGAGGTCAAGTGAAATTCAGTATCATAAACCCAGGCACACATGTATGGCCTCACTGTGGACCGACCAATTGTAGATTACGTGCGCATTTGGGACTAGTAGTACCGCCAGGAGCTAAATTGCGGGTTGCTGAAGAAGAGAGGTTAGTTTTATTAAGTTTTAGACATGCACGAAGTTTTCCTGAGTGAATACGCCTAAGCTCTGCGTTTGAGATGAAGGTACTACATTTCAAGCCCCAGGGGGCCTATTATGATTCAAATTTCGGTATGAGAATTCGTATTTTTTTTTTTACGAATCACCAATGGTTGAAATTTTGTTATATGAACTATTCTCAAATCGGAATTGATTTACCCTTTTAAACTGCAGCTGCTTTTAAACTGCGAATGAGCTAAATCGATTCCAGATTTCCAGGGTATACCCAATCAATTATTAATATAAAATGAGATGAATTTTCATTGTTTCTTTGTGAAAATGACTCTAAGGCGATTTATCTTGATTCGCCTGAATTTAGTAAGCCGAAAGAAACAATAAAAAAGGCATTCAAATTTAATAAACCGAGATAAGTCCAACATCTAACCAGATTCTTATAAGAATGATAATAGGGGGTTCGATGATTTATTGCCGATTTCTCATTAAAAATGAAAGTCGATTTTCTTATATTAAATAAAAACTCTTTTCAGTACTGCATTGACTGTTTTGTTGCACGAACTTTTGCCATTTTTTCGATAGCAATGTAATTTCGCGTTTGAAAAACTTCTGACATTTGTCAGCAAAGGATTGCTCCAAGTGATGTTTAAAAGCATCATCTGAACTGAAGTCTTTGCTATTCAAGGAGTTTTGCAACGATCGAAGAAAAATAGTAATCAGATAGTAGTCTAAAAAGTACTAGTGAGGTCTCGAGAGTATGCACATCCAAACAATTTTTGGCGATTGAACCAAGAAGGTTGTGGTCTAGCGTTGTCACGTTATAACACGACTCCTTTACTATTGGAAAATTCTGGACGCTTAACTTTGATCGCGGCATTCAATTTATCTAGTTAGCAGCAGTATACGCCTGTATTGATTGTTTGGTTCCTTGGGAGCAGCTCATATTAAAGCACTCCCTTCCGACCCCACCAGATTCATAGTAGAACCTTCTTTTGATGCATTTCTGTCTTTGAAGGTGTTGCAGCTGATTAAACCGACATGTTCCATGATGTTTTTCGCTGCTGTCGAATTAGACGACTTGCCTAGAGAATTTACATTCAGAAGTTGGCAGATTCTTGCAAATAACGAACCATAATACGGATAAATAAGATGCAGTATGAATCCCGATATCGGAATTTGAATCATAATAGGCCCTGCCCCTAGTAAATGGAGCGAATTCTTGCACGTCCGTTATCAAAATGTTTTTCTCTAATTAATAAACAAATTCATTTAAACTTAATTTAACTATTTTTTCTCTCTCTACCTTTCTCTTTCATCTAGAACATGGAAAGCCGGCGAATGGTTAATATTCGATGACAGTTTCGAGCATGAAGTCTGGCATAATGGGACCAGTCCCCGTCTAGTACTTATCGTTGATGTCTGGCATCCAGAATTGACTGAAAATCAGCGAGAGAGTTTAAGTCGTATATAGTTGTTAAAACACTCATCCGCAACACACAAGTTCCATTTAATATGCAAACATTATGGTGATTTTTTGTATGAAATTCCTATAACGACCATGACTTCCTATTTCGTGCCAAAGCAATATTAGTTTTTTCCTTCGCACAATTGTTATTATTGTGTTTTGACTAATGCTAGTTGATAATATCAAAGTGAGATTTAGATTTAGAACAAAAAAGAACAACTACTCATGAATATTTTACTCTCGAATGTTTTTTTTTTTTTAGAAATAATTCATTAATGACATCAATTGTTATTCGTAGTTAATGGTATTTCATTGTACATTATAAATTTTTGTTTTGTGTGTTTTTGGAATTGTTCTTGAAAATTAAGATCATAAAAAAATTATTATAGATGATATTTTTCTGTTGAAAATGATACGATGGTTTAATGAAAAAAGAAAACAAGATTTTTGTATCTCAAAGCTTATATTTTTGTATGAATGACTTTTAAAAATAATGAATATAAAAGAACATCAATTTTATAATGAAATTTGTTAGTTTCATTGCTATGCATCGTACTAAAATATCATACTTTTAGCTTATGTACATAAAAGTCGAACATTAAAAAGATAATTCCATAATTGAAGTCAAACAAATAATCGGACAAGGAAGAAAATGATCGCAACACCTGTTAAATTAACGAGGGCGTTTGGGAGAAAAAATTATGATCTAATTGTCTTAGTTTGAATAGCCAGCAGTGTGAACCATCAGTTTGAGCTTAAAAAGTGTGAAAGAAGATAGTTATAAATTCAAAAGAAAGCTACTTTCGAAACTCGACAAAAACTCATTAAGCTTTAAGAAAATAGCAGATATAATTTTCAGAAGGCATTATACTATTCATGATATTATAAAAAGGTATTGTGATGAAAATAGAACAGCAAACCAAAGCGAGAAGTTCAATTAAAAACTTTAGTGAATGACAATTTTAAAAAAGACGCATGCGCTGAATCTGTTCGAAATATTTTAAAAACAAATGCTAACCATGGCACCCAAATGGTTAAAAATAGGTTATGTCGCCAAAAATTTGCAAATAAATATTTGCTGAAAGACTTTGAATAATGGAGAAAGGTAAGAAGTCTTTGTGAATAATTAAATAAGTCTTTTATTAGTTATTGTTATAATTTATACGTACTATTTGATGATGAGATCAAATTAAACTTGCATTAGTCAGATGGCAGGATGTACGTAAAACCCAACCCTAAATTTCACGAAAAGAAGCACTCTTGCTACTTTGAAGCACGGGAGCAGACGAGTAATGGTTTCGGGCTATATTTCCAGTGCGGGGGTGGGCAATTCGCATTTTATCGAAGGTAAAATGGACAAATTTGTATATCTGAATATTCTCAAGGAATACAAAGAATAGAAAGCAAGCTGTAGATCTAGATCCATCATTGAAATTTCTGGCCATTTTAAATTTTAAATTGGTGGGAGTTTTTTTTTGGTGTATTTTTACCTCGTGGTGAGCAACGCAAATGAAAGAAAAATCATGAGAGTGTTGTGATGCTTACAAAGGCAGCACTGAAAAAAGGTGGTTGATGTCAGAAATGTTGAAGTTAAGCTAATTAGCTCTGGTTTGTCGAAGTACATTACTCAAACGGGTCCTGCTCTACCTACTCTAGGGTTATATATACACGGGTTATGGTTTGACTGTAGATTCAGTTGCCACAGAAGCCGATACAAAAATGAAGTATCCGGTCATGGTTGAGAGAACAAATGGAGATAGGACTAAAGCAAGGCTAGATGATATAACCTTTTATACACTAACAAAAAAGACAGTAAGCAAAATTGAGAACAGTGATTTTGGTCAAACTAAGATTATTTTCAAGGAGGCAGTAATGCCAATTCGTTGCCTCTTGGTGGTGTTTTAGCTACAACATAAACGGCTATATACCTAACAAATTTATCTTCAGTTCGTCATCCCTATTAACTTTGATGATGATATGAGCTTTGAGAATAAAATAAATAATCCCACCAGATTCTTACTTTCCCTTACTGTGAAATGTATTTTGAAGGAGAGGACTTCCCAGACTATGCTAAAATTGATTACGTTAGAATAAGAGTGGACTATTTCGTCAAAATCCAGGAAAAGCTTAAACTGTGTCAGATTGGGCAACATTGGAAAGTTTTGGAAAGTTGTGGAGAAATGACATGTGCTGGTGATTGCTCTTAACAAGTTTGCAAACGAATATTCAACAGCTTAACATACATGGTCTATACAGGAACATCTATTAATTGACCCACTCCCAGACTTGAATCACGAACTTTTTTTTATGTTGAATTAAACAAAATCATTATCTTAGGCTCAGAAACCAGAAAGTTCATCGTTGGAGATGGTCTCAATGCTGGGAATAGGTGTTGGGGCGACCATCAAAATAACTCGAAAGGAAAGGAACTTCTACATGACCACAATGTGGTTTTCTTTGACACCTTTAGCAGTATCATGTCTACGAAAAATATGGAACATAAATTTAAATTACATACGCAGTAGTTGTCACATACTTATTACTATCTCCGTCAGAACTAAAAATATTACAAAACCTAATATCAAAGAAAATTCTAGACATCATTTCGAAATGTATCTTTGCAAGAAACTGGCTTTCCATATCTATGGACTTATTTTTTTAAAGTCCATGGATATGGAAAGCATATCAATGCACTTTAAAAAAATAGTAACGCAAAATCAAATTAACAATCCCAATCTTAAATACTGAAATAAAAGTTGGTGAGCTGATGACTTGATGATCTTTAGCGTTTGTGGATCGTTAAAAAAATTTCGCCTCAAATTGTACAAAGTTTTTAGACGTTTGGTTGATTTTTATAGATTCTTGAGCACCAAAACGGAATGGGAGGAACAAGTTAAAGAAGCCAGAAGAAACAACTGGGTGGGCAAAATAACAGAAATCACACTTAGGGGCAACGTAAAATAATTTTGGAACTTTGTAAGGAATGTCAAAAATGGGTCTTACGGCGCTTCATCCTAAAAATTATCTGGAATATCTAACCATGATCAAAAATAAATGCCTTCCGAGCTCACCAAATTTTGTACCAGCAACAACTGAGAAGTGGCTTTATTGAACGCATTAAACGAAGTAGTCGACCCAAATTCCTTTCAAGCAGAACTCTCAAAGATTAGAATCACCCCGATTCTAAAACCTGGGAAAAAGCCCCGACTAATTGCCATTGTCCGAACAATATTGCTGCTCAATGTCAAAGCCAAAATAATAAATATAATCGTCAAAGGACATATTAATAACGAATTTTTTGATAAATTTCCTTCCAGCTTTCATGCATACATAAAAATTAATCGATAAGTACATGTCTTAACTCGATAGATCACTGGATAGGGCAGGCAAAAGGAAACCATCATTGTGTTATGTCCCTGAACCTAGACATATCGAATTCATACCAATTCAGCATTCCGGTTGAATATAGTTTTTGGATCCTGTCTTTTCTCAACTTCAGAAGTTTGCAATGATGTTCCAAAAATGTCAACATCAGAAACTGCATCTCCAAAGGGAATGTTCTGAGTCCACTCCTTTTTAACATGTATACTACCAAAATCCACAATAATATAAGCAATCTAGTTAACAACAAAAACAAACAAGCATAATTGAAACAACTTCAAGCTGTCTCAAGTTGCGGCCAGATTTCTAAAGGCCTAAAATTTGGTCTCAATCTCGACAAGTATAAAGGAATACTTTTGAACAGGAATCAAATTTTTAATCCAAAGATTAAACCAGTGGACAACGGAAATAAAGTTCCTAAAGAGAATTATTAAATATTATTATTCCGACAAAGATTTCTTAAATACGAAAGTTGAAGCGGCACTACCAAAAGTCAATGCAATAAGAAGAGGCACAAGAACCAAAAGTAGCCCCCACCGAACAAGAGCATTATCCTCTATAAGTCGTTCTTAAGAGAAAAGATTGAAAACCACCTCTCCACTTATATATCCAGATTAAGCTCTAAAGAGTTTTGATGGACAGGAAGCCAAAATAATTATTAAAGAGATGCTCTGGAATTGCCAATCAAACGTCGAATATCATAGCCTTCGATATGACGAATGAACTGCCCACAGTATGTAGCGCACAGTCAATGCCATCTAAGGAACTCATCAAAGTAAAGATGATCGATAACAATCTATTCCTAAACCTGACTAGATTTGACTGCAATTTCAGACATTCAATCATATACAGAAGGTTCAAAAAAAGTGTTTCATAGAATGTAGAGATGGGCAAAATAGCTCTTAGCTCACCACTCATGACTCTTTATTACAGTGTTGCGCCGTACTCTCAGTATACTTTTGGCTGCACATTTCACTAAGTTTAGTCAAACGAGAGCTTTCGTTCGCAGACTATGCTTTGCTTTTTTCAGGCGCTGCACTGTAAAAGTGAGTGGTGAGCTATGAGCGCTTTTGCCCATCTTTAATAGAATGCAACCATTAGCCCGTTCACCTTCTCCCAAAAATTTAGCACTAAATAGGAAAAATAATATGATAACTGACCAACTCTAATCAAGCCTGTTTAGACTTTGTTAACACTTTGAATAAAACAATAATAAACAAAATCTACAGTGTGTGTGGACTGGCACTTCAGGTCAAGGTAAATATCATTTGGCACAACATTGTAAAAACATGGACCTAGTTGACTGTGATGTTAGTTGAAATTCGTTCAAGAAAGGATCTTCTGTGGGTACTGAATTTGTGTTGTCCTATGAGCCCGATGAAGCTGTTCAGGAGATTCTTCCTCTTATCAAAATTGTTTGGCAAGTCATTGGAGAGGGGAAATCTGCAAACTCAAATAGTGTACCTGGTTTGTCAACGAATACTTCCACAGCTAATAGATTACCTGAAATTTTTTCTACAACGAAATGGATGATATTGACCATCAAATTATCCACTGCCCCGAATTCAGTAGCATTAGAAACAAATACCATATTTTTCAGCATTATTGATCAGTCGACTCAATTTTATCAATCCATAACAAGAAGCACATCACATAATTAGCCAGTTTCTTAGAGTTAGTATGCCTAGATATATCAAAAAACTGTTTGATGTGATCATACCAACGCTTATGCTTAGTTTTTACCTGTAGTCAAACTTACAAATCATTTCCTATTACTTCCTTTAGCGAACAATCATTCTTAGTTGCTTGTAAACCTTGTCCTTTGATGAGGTTCAAGTTCTGCTATGGCTTTAAAATTTAAACTTAAAATGTGTTTAGTTTTTTCGTAATTTTGATCTCTTGAAAAACACAAACAGATAATAAATATCCTCCTATGACAAAGTAATGGCACGTACAACTTTAATATTTTTAGAGCAATAATTTATTAAAGTTATTATAGTCGTATTCCTAAGGTTAGTCAGCAGATTATGCATGAATCCAATTTGCTATATTTTTAGGGCAAAACATACCTGAAGACTGAATAATTAGTATTATCTACCTAACTCAATTTTGAGTGTATGACTTCCTATTATTTACCTGCGATTACACAATTTTTATTCATTAATGGATCAGATTTTTAGAAACTATAAGAAATAAGAGTAGTTTGTTAAGAGTTTAATATACTCAAACGATGACACCAAGACTTTAATGAACTTCATGTATTCAAATGAAGCTCTAACCTACACAATGATGGTATCGTAAAGCGATGGCCGATACGTATCGTGATAAGCCAAACAAATCCTCATTAAACAGATATCAGAACACAAAAAAAAATCCTTTGATTCGCTTGTTCAAAGTGATTGCCTCAGTTCATCGAGGGAGTATTTATAGGCGCCCGTTTAATACGTAAAGTAGTCCAAAACCGACGTGCACTCGTATATCGATTCGAACGGCAGAAGAAACATTCACTTGAACCGAATCAATTTTCTGAACCGTTATAGGCTAGTATGGCTCATAAATCATGCCGATAATCCACAATCTAATGCTTTACTTAAGATTCTGACCAGATGTGATGATGAAAACTCATGTTCTAAATAAATACTACAAACTGTATAAAAACTTTTGTCCGTATATTTTTTTCTTAAATATATGGATTAAAATTGCATGCTCTACATAAACTAACGCGATCCTTACTAGATTTTTCAAACTTATTCGACTAAAAAAATAAAATCAATACTCCCTAAATCTATTTCAATGTACGAGTAAATAATCGTGTGCTGGGAATTACATTCATATGTAGTATTTTCGTTACATCATTAGTGGATCATCAGTGACTGATGAATCATTACCATTATCATTACCTGTGGGAGGAAGATAAAAATATAATTTTCACCTATTTATGGAAAGCTTACACTAGCAAACATGTTACTGTATTTCAATTATACATACTTGCAGAAGAATGATGGAAATTGTACTCGAATCCTGGATTCCTAAATTTAAATTTTGCTATTTCGAACTTCAGTTTTTCTTCCTTTATGTCAGCGATTCTTTGTAGCTGAGTTGCAATTGAATTTATATCGCTGCTCGATAAACTCCGTTTCATTTTTACTGAAATTAAGAGTAAAATATTTTGGTTAGAGAAATGTGTGGAGCAGTAAAATTAAAACGAAATTTTGGCTGCAGAATGCTTTTTTTGTGACTAAAGGCTCGTATCCACCGAAGCTCGCGCTCATATTTTACGTCATTGATGCTTGTACACGAGCTAAACGCGAGCAATGTACACGCTCTCCATCGCAAAGAAATAACCAAAATATTCACGATGTTGGGCTCGACCTTATTTAAAACGCCGCTCTGCTGATACATTATTGAATGATTTGAAAATTGATAAATTAAGTAGATTTCACCATTTTACACGTACTTCATCTAATTTAGAATATTTTTTTTCTCCTTTTTAACATATAATTGTCCACTTATCACCTTCCATGTTCTCTCTACTTATATCCCATTAATTTGCATAATTTTTCCGATTTTCAAAAAAAAAAAATTTTTGCTTTTTTTTCGTTCGGCATTTATCATCTTTGTTAATGTGATCCCAGAAAAGAGGATATTCTTCTTCTTTATTGGTTAACTTAATGACTAATTCATTAATCCATTCCATGGAATTTTGTACGTCTGCTTTCCAACGAGAGTGGAAAGCAAGGAAGCAGCTCGAAGAGCAATCAAATTGCAAAGTATGTTCGCCCACACCAAGCACGTCTGCTCGTGAACAACGCATTGTATCCGAACCCGCGAACATTTTCGATGGAGACGTATCTCAAATGCAACCCACAGCTTTCCTGCTTGCTCGCGTTTAGTGCGCAAGTACCTTTTGGTGCAGACGATAGCTTCCTGGCTGTGCGCGAACAGCACGCACGCAACGCGTTTGGCAGATACTAGCCTTAAGAGGTTCATTACTATATACTAAGAGGCAGGTATGAAAGCGAATAGGAAAGATTTAACGATCCTCAAGTGGGCTTTGTTGACTCTGGGACTAATGACTCAACAAGTTTAACTTCATTAGAAATGGATTGTTCATTTTCAGGTCCTTCCTTGGAATAAAACACTTACACATCCCAAAAGTTTGATCATCTTCGCTATCATGTCGTTTTCGTTTAGTGCATTTTATATTCTCCTCATGTTCGGCTATAATGGTTTCAGTAGCCATTTGATGTTGGGGTGACGATACTACTTGTGTCGACACTACCTCGGAGTGTATTGTTGTCAACGGAGGCAAGGATAGTGTTTGAGATTGAATTGCCACTGGTTCGATGATAATTTCGTTAGTATCGTCCGATTTTATAGTTATAATGTCAGTCGATTTGATTTCGGTTTGCTGTAAAATGAAGAATAATACAGAATTAGAGGCTAGTTCGATAGAAGGATCAGATTTGTGAGTGGAAAGACTTACCTCAGGCAAGATATATGTTGTACTTTGTTCATTGTTGACGCTGCTCAGAGATTTGTTGCTTAGCGGACCCCAGAGAAGTAGTGCTCGTTCTTCGAGCGGTGTCAGTGCCAATTCAGTTCGTTCGCTCTGCTTGAACTGTTCCGCTTGGCATTTTCGAAATTTGGCTCGTGTTGAGTTTTTCCAGTCGTTAAGACGCTATAATAGAATTCAAAGCTATTCCTTAGTTTTGACTTTTGCCGAAAAATAAAAATTTTCTAGTGACTCTTCAACAGTAGAAGCATTTAGACACATATTAAGCATTTTAAGGAGCACTAAGCGGAAGTAAAAACTAAGTATTATTTAAAAATATAATAAGATGAATGTTATTGATTTATGATCATGGTTCCCTTCTTGTTTATAAATCAGCATAGACAATGTATATCGTCTCTAAAGCTTATCAAAGCAGAGAATAATTGATACGGGAAACTCGATCGTTTTGCGGAATATATTTATATTATATTATAAATTAATCATCTCCCACTGCAAGTGGTCACATCAGTCAAGTATGCAATATGAACTGATGTCTGATGAGAATCAGTGCATACTTTCGAAATCACTTAGTTAAAAAATATTTTCAATTTGAATCATCCCACAAAAACAATTCCATTTATAATGAGATGGTTTTTTTTCTGTGGAAGATTGGATAAATCTATCCTGTACCAAATAAAAATATATTACAAACTAATAATCAAACATTTTCTACCAATCATAAACAAATAATCAAACACCTACCTTTTTCCATTCATCTGACGACATAACCGGTCCATGACCACAGCTATTCAACTTCTCTGCCAAATCTTCCCATTTCTTCGTCAAATAGTTCAGCTCAACGTCACGCGGTATAATACCCGTCCGAAAAATCTGATCTTCCTCGAGCATTTTCAAGTAAATTACATATTGCTGATATGATGTACGCTTTTTTCGCTTGTCCATTTTCGAATTATCCATTTGTGTTTGTCCGTTTGTTGATTGTTTTCGTTTTCACTGGTACCGCGGATGATTAGACATCTATACTCCACGTCTTTTGCGTTTCCATCGTAGGAAACGTTGAAAGCACGATCACAGTAGTCTTTATTTTGAGGAATTCAAATAGAATTTCTTCACAGATATTAATTGTTCGACATGAGAATATACTAAAATAAGAAAATAACGCGGGAAACCGAAGAAATTGCCTATGCGCCCAAATTGATGACTTTCCGAGCACTTTGTTTACGACATTTTGACATGTGACGTCTTGCAGGGAATTCGACTAGTTGAGAGAAGATACAAGAAGCACTGCCAGAAACAAAAAGTATTTTCATTAGACGAGTCTAATAGGCGCGAAATTTTATTAAAACTGACGGAAAAACATATGCCGAGTAATCATAAAAGAAAATATGAAAATTACACAATATAAAGTTTTTATGCAACTGTAACTTTTCTTTTTGGATCAAAATTTTAAATTAACGAAATTTTCTGTCAAGGATAATACGTCCGATCTGTATACCCATACAATGACGAAGAATAAATAAATGTAATGAATATTGTTTTGTGTGATGTGATTATTATTTTCTTGAAGTAATGTATAGGTAACAATTAATAATACAAATAATATTTATTGCCATTCAAATCTAAGCACAATGCCAAAATGAGATTACGATTTTTTGCTTAGTAATTAATTCAGGTTTAAAAAATCCTTCTAAAATTAATCTATCTCAGAAACTACAGAAATAGGGGAAAGAAAATATTAAAAGCACAACATGTGTATCAATAGATGTATTAAAAATATAAAAACAATCTCTTCGGTTATTCCATAAAAAACACGAGAAAACTCGTGAAAGATTTTGAGCCCTCATGTGACAAAGTCTGTCCTATTTGCTGCCTTAAGCCACCCTGGTGGAATAGAGATCTGGGTTATTGCAGAAGATAAGTAAGAGATATGTTCAAATCAGCCAAAGCAACTGATTGCAGGGAATGCTGGGACGAACACAAGAACGTTCTAAAAGTCTATAAATCAGAAATAAGAAAAGCTAAGAGGAGGTCCAGAAACTAGTCCGGGAAGTCGACAGCTTCTAGTCGCCAGGTCTAAGATGATATTACATGTTCCAGATGACGGAAATGCACATCGTATTCTAGTTTATACCAATTTACAAATGTTGCCTAGTGATAAATCATGTACCTGCAGCCTGGAGGACCACCAAGGTTGTATTTATACCCAAAGCAGGTAAAAGCAACCATACACACGCGAAAGACTACAGACTAATTAGCCTGTCTTCCTTCCTTTACAATATTTTCGAAAGACTTTTAGACCTTCACATTAACCAGAAAGTTTGGTCTCAACCTCTACGGAAGGCCTAGAACACGTGTACGAAAGGGAAAACTGTTGTGACATATCTTCTAGGGTAGTTCTTAAAGTAGAAAAGGTTTTCCTTTAAAAGAGTACACTTTGGAAGCCTTTTAGGACACTGAAGACACCTTCAATAATCAACCAACATCCATCCTGCTTTATATAGCTCATGACGGAAGGAAACAGGCTAAAGTAAAAGTTTATATCAGCGGAAGTTATAAAAGTAAAAGTTTATATCATAAGGAAGTTCCATAGAAGCACACCGTAATAGGGATTTCTATCTCATCTCTTGTGGAACCTGGTAACAAATACAATTTTAAAGATGTTGAACGGAAAGGGAATCACGGTTGTGTCCTATGCTAATGACATTGCAATCATAGTGTCAGGTAGGTTCCCGCTCATCGAGTATGCTCTGGAGTTGGTTGATGAGTGGGTTAGAGTGCGTTCTTGGCATCCGATAAAACTTACAACGAGGTCCAGTTTACTTCTAACGCATTTGCTTATCTGATGAATGATTACGTAGTTCATTATTGTTTTTTTCCTTTGTGGACCCCCAAAATGCTCGTCAGAATAAAAAAAGCTTCCGGAATCGTGTTCTACCTTTCGCAAAGCTGCTCACAACTTTACCGATTTCCGATAATCCTCTTATGTTTTAACTTTACCGATTTACCGATAATCCTCTTATGTTTGAATACCACTCTATCCACCATGGCTCAGACTATGACTTACTTAGAAATATCCAGACTTTTGTGAAAAGAGAAGTGCAAATGTGTTCCAGCTGCGACAGAAAGAGCTTGACAAAGGACGTAGCTAAAACCAAGTTGTGTAAAGCCTACAAAGAGAGGCTCAGCGCTACAATCTACAAGCCAGGCCACGCATTTTCTTCGGTGGTCAGCGAATTTTCGTCTGCAATTGCGCAGTCAGCCGTGCGACAGATTGCTTTGCTGCAAAGTACACCTCTCGATTTATTCCCGCAACCGCGAAAGGAAGGATTGAACAAGTGGCTTGTTAGTTGAAAGATGCTGGTTCGAATGGACGGATGGGGGAGGGTTGTGTTAATGCAGCCAACTCATTGTGATTGTTTCGTCAGATAACAATTTATTGTCATTTGCCAGCGGGATGAAACCCTAGGGTCAGGGTCATCCCCACGAATGTTGTGTCGGTCGCATATAATACGGAAACAATAAGTGTCATACTGGATGCAAGGCAAAGCCTATTAGGTCCCAGCTAATTTCCGTTAATAATTTAAATTTTTTTGAACCGGCTAATTTCTTTGACGCATAAGTACTTTGCAGAATTTTTGATGATCGCTCAATGCTTTGACGGACCGATAATATTGTGAATAAGTTTACAATTTAGTGTTTGTACAGATATGCCAGACATTTACAAGGTTGAAGACTTTTGAATAATGGTTTCGGTGCAGTAGGTGAATCAAACAGTTTCAAATCTCGCGCTTTCCTGTACGACTGAAGAAGCATATAATTAAGTAATAGAAAATATTTTATAATGAAAATGAATGAACATAAGCATACGGCTGCCACCTCGCCGGTGTCGTTTCATGATGACATGGTGTTCCATAGCTGATTATTTGCTGGTTGAAATATTCGATCAGCTGATGATCTACACTACAGGAAAGTTTCTGGAGCGGGAAATGTGGTGAAACGGAAACCAGATATACAGCTCTTGGAAAATCTTTGAAGATCAACGAATTTTATTTCCCGCCTGACTACAATATTATTTTGAATATTTCCTGAATACATTCATACATCTGTTTACAATATATTCCGTGGAAAAAAAGGAGTGCAATATTCCATTCAACTTAAAACAAATGCCACCAACTAAATTTTCCGACTTGATTTTCATGGGATTCAGCCATTCAGCCAAACCAAAGTATTATGAGCAGAAAATTACATCATACAAAATCGTAGAATGAAAGCAACAAAAGGTGTCCAAACGATCAATTCGATCTTGCCTCTATTACCCAAACAACTTTCATTCCATTTTCATAGCTTTAGATGCTCACTTGCGCTTCAGCTACAGATTTAGCTGCATTATTGCAATCTTATCAGTGATAATAAATCTCAGAGTTTTGAAGTTTCCATGCTTCTTGTTCACTACCATCCTCGATGAGTAGACCGATGCGAAGACCCTCTCTGGCCATGAACACTAAGTACCTTTTCCTAGCAGCCTTTTAATAAAATTGTATGTTAGAAACTGCCAGGAAGCTGATTCGATACTGGTTAGTTGTTGTAAGCGAAAGGTTGCTTTGAAAATCTGTGAACAAAACTGAAATTAAATACTTGATTAGCGCTATTTGATAGAAGAATGGTACGATATGAATCGCGATATGCTCATTTGGTATTTAGACAGAAATGGTATGAAGTGTATGGAACAAATACAAGGAAATAGATAGTCCATAATGTGGTGAATGAGAGAATAATAAAAAATTCGTTTGTGATTTTCATTGATTGGATGGGTTTTTTTTAAAGTTGATTCAATATATATGTACCTATTTCAATGAGAATTTTATGAGATGTTAAATTGTTGCTAACTTATTTCAGTGATTTAATTTCAAATAAACTAGTGCACAAATTCAGTAATTACTAAGACAATTGCAAAGAAGGCCTGTGAAATCATTTTAATAATACAAGTAATGAAAATCAACATTTCCTTGTAGCTTCAGTAAGTCATTCAGCATACGATTCGTAACTACTTCTAGGTAATGGCAACTAATTACCAAGGTAAGTACTTCCAATATAATTTCTGCATTACATTTAACTCATTATGTCATAGGAGGTAATGTGTTGTGATTGTATTCTGTACTAGTTACGGAAACAGTTACATTGGAGTGCTTGCAGAAGTGATGATAGAAAATCAGTACAGTAAGAGATATGCTGTAATACATTACAGAAGTGGTGATATGGTACGTTGATATATAGTGAAAACTACGAAAAGTGTAAATAATCATCTCGAAAACGTACGAGTATGCGTGAGGGAAACAAAGTCTAATTCGGAGTGTAGTACACCAATGACGCTGATTCGTTTAGTTGAAAAATAGGTACAACTTTTTTACCTAATATATAGACACAGATTTCATGGATGAAAAAAAAGACAAGTAAAACAGCAAATATCACTATAAAGTTAATAAATTTTATTTATCAAAACAAAGATATAAAATCAAAATATTCCAGCATTATTCAAAATACACTATTTAAAACCTAGATTTCAATAGAAAAATCGAACACGCGTTCACATCACTTGCACAAACTCGCACTGTTGAAAAATACATTTTTTTCAGAACTTCGTTCATAAGAATTGCGCAGTATTTTTACAAAAATTGCGGCTACGCAGCCTCACTTGCTCGTAAAAATAAGCAACAAGTTACCTACTGCATTACTTTTTAAGAAAGGTAATGCAGTGGCTAAGTTGTTACTTGATCGCTTACTCGACAAACTCAATTACATTGTTAGTAATGGAGCTTCATGAATAATGTAGTACTTCCAGAATCAATTCTCAAGTAACGCCTTGCCATTTTTCCTACAGGGTTCCTGCTTTGATCCAAGAAAAAGAATAGAGACACAATGCACCGAATTTTTTTTTTAAATCTTTGCTAAAGAAAGAAAATACATGGAATCGGTGAGATTTAATGCCAAACTGTACAGTGTGCAAACTGATATACAGTTTGGTATTAAGTTTCACCGATTTCACGTATTTACTTTCTTTAGCAAAGATTTAGAAAAATGTTTCGGTGTATTTTAAAATTAAACTTTTGTTCCCATTAAACTTTCAACGGAAAGAATCCTCTCGATACCTACAGACAAATAGTCCTAGATCTCTACTCAATGCACATTAAATTCTCATTAATAATGACATCATACCAAAGAGTTCTGAAAAGTCCTTTTCAAAAATATAGTTCATGTACTGGAATTATGCTGCAAATAAAATGTCTAGAATAAAAATATCCTCAAGCTATGCATGTCGTGTGATTACCTTCAATCATCCTTCAGAAATATCTATTTAAAATCAATCGGAAAGTAATATTATGCCAGCAATTATTCGCTCAACTTTTATATGCGGTGCAATTGAAATTATTTATGCAGAGTTCTTTTGAGCGACACGTCGATGCGTGACGTTGGTCCTCGGGGTGATATTGTTTCATTTACCGGTATATCATTAAAATAATTTGTAATTCTCTCAAGACCTATTATCTACATGCGTTGCTTCATTTTTAAGTGACCAATTGCAAGTATCTTTGAACATTGATTCTCATATAGAGATTGTTTCGTGATTTGCAAGTAAATTTATTGCAGTGATTGTTTGTGTTAATCGATTTTTCTGTGTCGGCTGACACATTGGTTTGTATTAATAACTAACAATGTATATTTATTAATAATAGATGAGAGAAATATTTATTAATAATAGATAGAGAAATGTGTCATAGTATAACTACAAATGAAATGTGTCATAGTATAACTACAATATCATTTTTATATAAAAATTTAAGAATAAATAATATTTTTTTAAATATATAATTTGAAATATAAATTTATATTTTCAATAATATGAAAATTTAAGGAGTCATCCACACTGTCCATTGATGGGAATTTTTGCAATTAAATTTTTACAGTCATCAATTTATCAGTCATCAGTTCAAGGCTCATTTGTCGATCGAATTCCATAGGTAAATTGCATCAAAGCCAGTCTATTTATTGGTTGAGCAATTTTGCAATTTTCACTTTCAAACAGAATCCATTGAAGCTATCGATCTGACAATATAAAACTATGCAATATAAAATACCACAAGCCTGCTATTAGTGTTCAGGTATCCCAATACAAATTTCTGACAGATACATAAAGTTTTAATCACAGAAACTATGTGCATAATAATCGTAATTAAATGTCGATATGTGGTCCGATCGTTATGTTGCAGCTAAAAATAATGACACTGAAATTGTAAACACCAAATGTGTTAGTGCAGGTTTGAATCGTAAAACTATCAATGAGCCGTGAAATAATTAGTGAAGTGGAAAGTCCCGAGCTCAGTACACAAATGCGGTTTTGGTATATATTTTACTTCCTTCATTAGGGGAAAGTTAGTAGATACATTGATCCATTATTGGCATTGTCAGGTCGCAGTTTTACAGAGAAAATCTTCATTGTTGGCAATGAAATAACCTCTAAATGGCACTTTTAAGGCATAATAATGTGTCTCGAGTAATAATCATCAGGTATAATATGTGTGCTTTTTAAATCATGTGCTCTTTCGATATTGACTGCGGAATTGCACAAACTAATGACACCAGTCATAAGTTTGTGGTTCTCACAGAGAGCTTGCCAACCTATCAAAAGATGCAAAAAGGAAGCTATACGACTGGACCAGCGTGTTCTAAGAACAGTCTTGAAGGCCCGTCGACTGCAATAGCAGAGCACTCTTTTATCCACACCCAATGGATGCTGTGATACCGCTTTGCTAACTCTACTTTCAGGTATGACCGGGCTAAGCCAGACTCAGCCGAAACATGAAAAAGCGAATCTGAAATGGGGAATCAAAGTGGATCAGAAATAAAACTCACAAACCCAAACATGCAGAAGAAGTGGCTCCATTCAAAAGGTGTTGGCTATTTGGAGTTAGACCGTCTCTGGCCCCAGATGAATCTCAACCTGTGACTTCAACTCATAATGAGCCACGAGTCCTTCTCTAAAATAAATAGTAGAACAGCCAAATCGAAAGGATCCTAAAAAATAAAAGTCTCTTTCTTGGTTACCGTCCAATAACCACGCTAAGATTTTTACAATTTAATAATTCACATTTATTGATTTTCATTTTTTTTATGCGTCTGGTCAGTTCAACTCTTTTCAGGAAAAAGAATAATGAAAAGTGACGTTCATAATTTATATTTAATAGAAAACTAGATCTTAAGTAACAACTAACTATTGTCAGATTTGTGGTAGGTGCTGTCCGATCGTAACTAACGGAATCCTACATTCAGCCCTCCTGACGACCCATTCGACCCGAATGGACTTCCTCATCTTTTCATTCCATCTGCCACAGCTGTAGTGATATTGGGTCCTGCATGGTCACCTACTGTTTCAACGACGTATCTGTCGTCATTTTGTACACGGATCAACCTATAATTTCCTAAAAATTTAGACTTCTGTCCACTTCCAAATTGAGTTCTTCTGATAACTACTAGGTCATTTACTCGATATATCGATGTGAGATTCCTCTTCCTATTTCAACCGCGACAATTCTCTTGTAGCATCTTTAATATGTTAGCCCACGCCTCTCTTTCTGTGTTCATACTTACATATTCCGGCCTGAAAACCACAAACTTTCAAGCAGTTTTGAATGGTCGATGGTGTCACCATTGCTCAAGCCTTATGAGCTATGTTCATTGTGTCTAAAAGAGAAATGTTGTGCTCCCGTCTTTTGTCTATTGAGTCTTATCATTTCCACGACAATTTCTCTTCTGTATTTAATTTCAAAGCTCTGAACAATTCCCTGGTCAAAGGTTTGGAGTTTTGACGGCGTATTAGGTGGCAGAAACTCAACTCTATCGTTTGTGAGATTAGGTACGTAATTGTGCGTAGAGCAGCTATCAATAAGCATATGGAATTTTTCTAATTGGTCTCTTGTTACCGTTAAGTACCTAACGCGATCAACAAACTTTTCTCCCCGACTGGGACGAATAGGGAGTAGTTTCGGGCGGCTATACGCGTGGAAATCGGGGTGAGTCGGGTGCCACTCGCTTTAACTAACCAAAACTACCGCATCACCGTCGCTTTGAAGCAAGAAGTTTGTGACGTTGTATTGGTATAAGGGAAAGCACTTCAGTATACACTACTGTGTTCAGATAATATTGTCTACTTCTTGTCGTCAAGACTTGTGCGAGAAAAGTTTAGCAAAAACTCTGGTTGGCGTCATTATCTGTTTGTAAGGAATGATTGTAGACTTTCCTTAAATTTAACCAAATTCGCAGATTTTCTTATATTCTCAGGTAAGGTATTATAATAAGCCAAAGACTGTTGCACTGGATCCATTTTCAAGCGGTCTGTCCTAGCTTTTTTAGTTGCAAGGTTATTCGCTGATCTTGTGGCTGTCTAAGTTATTTCCCCAACATTTCTTATAACAAATGGCCATTTGAGATTTTTGTTAAGTATCTTAAATATTAGTTTTCCTTGTTCAAAACACATTATTTGTTGTATGCTTAGTAGTCGTATTTCACCATACACATGCGAACTTGGAGTCAGAGTTTGCATTTTGAATATAGTCTTGATAGCCTTAGTGATTAGCCTTCCGATCAGGTCAATGCTGTGTTTCGATGTTTACTTCCACAAAACTGCTCCATAAGAGACGTTTGACAAAATAAATGCATTGTAGATGTCAAGTTTCTTTAAGCGATAAAAAATCATATTTTTTCAGGACTCCTATCATAGGCGCCAGTTTATGTCTGATGCTATTGATATGTTGTAGCCAAGACATTTTCTCATCTAGAATTAAACCTAAGTATCTAATTGAGTTGACTTTTTGCAATTGTATTCCATTTATTTGTATGGACAGATTAATTTGCTGCTTGTTTTTTTGTTGTTGGAATAATAAATATTTAGTCTTTTGGGTGTTTATAATCAGCTTGCTTTGTTCGAGCCAATTCCAATATTTTCCTAGGTCATCATTTATCTTTTGCTGGAGATTTAATTCATTTTTACCGGAATGCAGCAGTAGTGTGTCATCAGCAAATAAAACTTTTTCCCGATAGATAAATTTCCTGTACACTGTCAATGTACAGTAAAAACAGTAATGGTCCAAGAATTGATCCTTGAGGAATGCCGATGTTCATAGTGTATTATTGACTTTTATGCATGTTTTTGGTTGTAATAATACGCCTGTTGCAGAGATAGTTCTTTATTAACAGCTTGAAGTTATGATAGATTCCGTATATTTTAAGCCTCTGAAGCAGGATGTCATGGTTAATGGTGTTCAAGGCCTTTTTCAGGTCCACGAAGATTGCGGCTACATAGTCGCCCTTATACAATCCATTGTTGATGAAATGTACTGCATCTAATGTTGCTGCTAGTGTACTACTCTTTTTTTGAAAGCCATATTGAACTGGCGTCAAAATTGAGTTAGTCTTAATAAATTGCAGCAATTGTTTTTGAATGGCTTTTTCAAATATTTTATTTAGGACACTTGTGTTAGCTATTGGGCGATAATTTGATGGTTCTGCTTGATCACATCCTTTGAAGATTGGAGTTATTTTTACCAATTTAAGCAATCAGGGAATGAGCCAGCTGCTAGGTACTGATTTATTAATGTAGTTAAATGCTCCAAAATATGATTTTTTTTAGTAATTTAATATCTTCCGATGTTATACTATCCAGACCAGGAGAAACCTTTGATTTTAGGTAGTCGATTATTTCAGATATTTCAGCAGGTCCAGTGGAACGTAAGTGAATTGAAGTGAGCACATTAGGCTCAATATGAGTACTCGAACGTGAAGAACTTTGCAGTTGTTCGGTGATCAGTGTACCAATGGTGGCGACAAAATTGTTTAACTGCTGTGCTACTTCTTGGGGGTCTGTAATGGATGTTCCATTTATCAACAATTTTTCTATGCACGTTGATGATTTGTTGTTTTGCTGTTTTGACAAGAGCTCATTGACTAGTTGCCAATATTTGGAGGTATTCCCGGCTGAAGTTTCAAATTTATTCCTGTAGAAATGTTTTTTGGCCTCCAAGATAGCTCGATTCAATTCCTTCTTCATAGATACATAGACCTAATTCTTGGACGTGGAGTTTGGATCTACTTTATGTTTTTTGTAAGCAATTCGTTTTTAGTTTGATGCATCAATTACACCCTTAGTGATCCAAGATTGTGCTCGTACCCGAACTTGTTTCGTTATTGTTGCTTTTGCCTTAGCTTCGGTTATCTTCGCAATCAGATTATCAAAGTTGGAAGTTGTAGACTTTTGAAGGTTAATTATAAAGTTCCTTAAGAAATCTTTATTATTGGTTCTGCTCATTAATATCTTTTTAGGCCGTATTTTAGCTTCGAGAAAATTTTTGATGAATAAGTTGATAAGTCGATATTCTAAGCTGGGCCAGTCTTCATCAATGTAAGCTGTACCTACGTTCACTCAGGTTTGGATGTTTTATGATCACATGATCGAGTAGTGTTTCGGATGTCATAGTGATAGGTTTTGGCTTTGTTTTGTTAAATACAGCACCATTATTTGAAGCAATTATATCGAAGAATTCGTTGGATATGGCTGAGGATGTTAAAATATCGATATTTGTGTCTGCTATAGTGATTAATTTCTCGATAGTCGAGTAGAATTCGTCGATATGATTCAGAAAGAGATGGTCTTCTTCATTGGTTGCTTTATAAAAGGTACCGAAGTTGATTTTCTCAATATTGAGTGCAACCTCCACTACTATTGTATTATATTTATCAGACATGCTGACAAGCTTTGTGCGAACGGAGGGTTCCAAATCTATCAGCTACTGCCTTCTGTTGCTCCATTAACCACTGCGTCAATAATATCTTTTTTCACCTTTCATACACTTTTACTTTTACCAACTCATATTAACAACGAAGCACTAGCAAGAGGCCAATTCACTTATTGAGTGATAAAAAAAACTGCTTGCTCTTCTCAGAAATTCCTTCAGTTACAGTATTCGGTAGCAAAATAAAATATAATTACGTTTGCCAGGACGAAAGCGTGGTTTTAATATACGCTCCGAGCAACAGCACAAAATAATGCAAAAAGCCATAAAATTGATGATCCCTAAAAAAGCTCCTTCTGATCTACTACAAGTAGATACCTCTATACTTTCGCAATACAGCATAACATTTCTTAGTTCATAAGTGGATCTCCAGATCGTCATTTTCAGATAATTTCATTTGCTCGCATCGACTTCCATGACCACGAATGAACATGATATCCTGCGGGTCGGACAAAAATAACCATTAAGCGGAATACGATGCCAAACGGTCATAATGATCCGAGTCAAGAACGTTAGATAGTTCCCGTGCTCAGGTACCGCATTGGATCTCATTTGCGACGGAGACATGAAGTGCAATCTCGGTAGGTACACCAAGCGATATTTGGCCCCGGGCACTGATGAAGTTATTTCGCAAAAGCCTTTTCCTGTCCATGCTCCATATCCAACCGAATTGAGTTCAGGAAATGTTCAGGTTGCCGTCAGTTCGGTTTTCCAGTTGAGTTCAACAGAAAGTTGATACTTTAAATGCCCATACTATGCCAATTTAATGATATCGAGCAGCCAACGTCTCGCAGAGGCCCCCAAGTCCGAAGGTTACTTACTTTATGCAGAAATTCGTGATGTCGATGGGATGCGTCACGATCGCCATTCAGTACCCGACATCTTTATGAATATGAGCGTGCAATGGACACGGTGTTGCGATGCAGCGAAATGTTGTTTTCTCACAACACAGCAGATTGAAATTGATCGCCAAATAGCTTCTACGACTATCCTTAACTAGATACTTTGGAAATTTCTCATAGAATGAAATTATGCCACTAACACGTTTCATAACGTGAAGATGAAGTGTTGTCGGATTGTTATTTTTTGGGTCCCTAGTAGGTATGTTAAGAACGCGGTCAATGTAATTTTGGATTTCGATTGACAAAATGTGGCTCTAAAACAATCAGAAGCTCGAAAACAAGTTTCATTTCATTCTCCAAAATATTCCCAGTTCTGTTCTTAGGAAACAATTTCAACCGGGAACCCAACATAGAACTGACCACTACAACGCTAGTCCACTAGTTCAGTCATCTATTTCGCAGCACGCCGATCAGAATTTACGACATGAGATTAACTCGTACAGCAACTTTGTAATTGAATCATCAATTTCTTTATGATCGCGGCAGATCTCGTTTTATGGCTTTTGATTACAATTTGTGTATCTCAGAGAGATTCCCACCACATGCAGGTACATGAATATATGAGACACAGGTTCGAGTTATTTCTAAGAAACAATGTATGATCGATTGGATTGATTTTGTCTTGGATTTATTGCAAAGAAATAAATAGATCTCGCACGGAAGATATAGGTCGTACTTTTTTCTCGTGAAAATTTCATATTGTTTTTGCTATAAAATGGGAATGGGATTTTTTATTTTTGAAGAGATAAGGATACCTATAATGTAGGAAGGAAATATTTAAGCACTGAGTATCGAATAGCAGATGGAATATATTGTTCGAATCTTGTTCCAGAAAACTTTAATGGCGAAGACAACTGAAAGAGGGATCTATAAATTCCACAGAAAGCGATATTCGTTTTAATGAAATTTATATTAAGATAATGGTCTTGCGTGTTTTTCCCACTTATAAATGATTGTTAATATCATTAAGCTGTATCAAAATATGTGATAATATACAAAATAAAAAGTCTCTAGCATAAAAAAACCGCTAGAACTAGTGTGCGTTAAACATCGATAGTTGGATGTTTCGATAATATCGATGTTTTTTTAAAAACTATCGATAAGCTATCGATAGACTATCGATGGTGTATATGTGTCTTGCGAAATTTGTAGATACACCCAGGATTCATTAATTTTTTTAAAAATAACAGAGAATTCAATTACTATTATAGAGAAACATAAAAATATAGAGTTTTATTTATTTCCAAAAATCATTTTGATTTAGGGAAAGCAATTCATTGAGACGCTTTGAGACTTTAAGAGGTTTCTGCGATCACTGTGAATTACACCAGTTTTCGAAAAAAAATCGCTCACTCGGAAAAAAAGACGCAAGTACACATAAATGCTAGAGAGCAAACATTTTCTTTGTCTCAGTATTTGAATCTAAACAGTAGTCGATGGGACATTTGTCGTTTCCATTGGTAGTTTTCTCCAGGTTTTAGTATATATCAATGTCTTATTGCATCATTATTTGGGCATCTATAAGCTTTATCTTTGAATAGATCTTCAGATAGAAATAATAACTCCTTGGATTTTTTTGCTTTCCACTATTCTTTCGTTGGTAAATTTCCCCAGTTTCACCAGTTCGGTTGCTTGTAGATGCAGCTCCCGTAAATTCATAAGTACTCTGAGTTGACTCGAGCTTTTCTGTTATCAGAAAAGAAGTATATTCTATTTGAAGAGATTGGTCAGCTATGTTTCCATCGTCTTCACTTATTTTTTGAACCTTGGATCCAAAATGGTGACTAACATCATAAGGACCCTTTTCTCAAACGGTATTAATCGTTCCCGCACCGACTTGCATAAAGCATTATAAATACTCTTTCCAGCAGTGTTTCTTATGTTAATTCCCACTTTCAATAATTATAGAGTCAGCCCTCGTAATAACGGAGTTATATAAGAAAGAGTAATGCTATCTAAATATTTTTTCGGACAGAATCATCTTAGCAAAATCACTGTTTGGAATTCTTTCTCATTCAGTCTCAATTTTCTACGCGTATGATTTTCACGTGCAATTAAATTTTGCATTTTTCCTTCTTTAGGTTACTTCATTTTACAATAAATAGCAAGTGGCAAAACTAACAAAATATAAGAGTAGTCTGCTATCTTTGGTTTGCGCTGTTTTATAATGACAAGAAAAGGAAATGTTATTAAATGAGGAAAACTAGGCAAACGTAAAATACTCACAGTTAATGGGATGATATCGAAATGTTACCTTACGCATTTTTTTCTGTTTTCAAAAACTATCGATTGCAAAAAAACATCGAGGTTTTCAATAGTTCTGAACTATCGATATTATCGATAGTACTATCGATGTTTAACGTACACTAGCTAGAACCACTGATTTTCGAAGAAAAGTGGAGAAATTGTGTAAATTTTCAATGCATACTCTGCCAAACGTTCTCCTTATTACAACCAACCTGTATCGTAGATCATGTACTCTTTGACTCAATGAATGCATTGAAATCAAATATTTATAACTTATTTTCCATACAACGTTATCACCATTTGGACATTTAATGTTAATACCACTTAGTTAGGAAATGGTCAAAAAGTTATAATAATTACCATAATTTTTAAATATCAAAATTATAAAATAATTAATAATTAGTAAAATAATTAATTTTTCTGCCAAAGTCCTAGCAAACTGAACTCTTTCTTTTTGATTTTTCACTCTGTTTGGATGATTGCACTGGGAGTTATAGGGCAGAAACCTATATTTTGCTGAGCGAATTTTCAAAATTAAAAAGACAAAAATTAAGTAATAAAATTATATCAGCTATATCCTAATCTTTTAACGAAACTTCTATCCAATTTTCGTTAAAATCTGGTAATTGGGTCAGAATTTATAGGGCAAAACGCATTTTTATTCTCAACA
Source organism: Nemotelus nigrinus (assembly GCA_947369275.1). Classification (NCBI taxonomy): domain Eukaryota; kingdom Metazoa; phylum Arthropoda; class Insecta; order Diptera; family Stratiomyidae; genus Nemotelus; species Nemotelus nigrinus. Next base: position 17,944,236 of record OX376372.1, read on the forward strand.
ATTTTACAATATGGCACTACTGCCACAGTGCTGACCACATTTCTAAATCACTTTCATCAAACTTTGGTCCTATTTAAGACCAATACATCCTGTGAATTTCAAATTGATCTGATTGGGAAATCTTGAGTTCTCGCGAACACAGTTTACGGGTGTTGCAAATAGAGGTAATTTGGTAAAGGGTTCCCGCTCTTGTACAAGAAAGAGTGAAAAATTTTAACATGTCAAACATTTTCATGTGTTTCTTAAAAGCAAACATTTTTCAAGAGGGTCGTTGATTTGAAAGTTTTATGCTTACGTACCTGCTGTAGCTGCCAGATTGCCCGCACATTTATTATAAATCACACAAGCATATTTTTTGTACCCATCAATTTGTTCTATGAATTCCGTAAAAATTTGATATGTCTGTGACTTATGTTATCGCAATTCGAAATTTCTCAAATTTTCTTTGACTAAAATAAGGCATTTAGGGGCCGCATGAAGTTGAAAATTTGCTAAACATTATCATAATCAAGCTAAAAATGTAATAAGGTTTCTTTTCCTGTTCTTGTTTTTTGCAAAAAATTATTTTACACAGAAATATAGGGCTACCTATAAATTCACTAAAATACCCGCTCTCGCCAAAAGGTTAAAGGTATGTTTCCGTAAATCAAAACAAACTTACAACTTATACCCACCAAAATCTCCTGGAACTTTTACTTTGATCAAGTCACGCGATCCTGGTCGTCGGTCGTGTTCAAGTGAGTCCTTGTTTAAAAAGACTGTGCCACTTGTGAATCATGGCTTTACCTGAGCATAGTTATAAATCATGGTTTTTCTGGACATCAGCCATAAATTTAGTTCTTAGTGGTTCCTCCTAAACATTTGATTCTGCTTGCTTTGTAAGTATTCCCATTGTCTTTTGTGTTATTTTGTCTGCTTCTTTAATCCTGTCTACAGAGCAAAAATATTAACTTATTTTATTTGATTAATTGAATTTGTAGATTCTACTTTTTTTACATTCTAAATTGCTGAATTTATTCCCAATTTTATATTTAGTTGAATTTAAATCGGTTGATGCAGACTTTGAATGATGAATAAAAAACAAATAAAATACAAAAACATAAAAATACTTGCTATTATATACAAAACATAATATCGCTCAAATGTCCTTCACAGGATTTTTTAATGGACTTAATCCTTTTCTCTAGTAATTTTAATTTAACAGCCAACCTAAACGAAGGCTCAGCGAATGCAACAACATTTTCGAACAACGAAAATTTTCTGCTCGGCATAATTTTTTTTGCAACTCTACGTTAATCTGCTCTGCATAGGTGCAAAAAACGTGGCTAATAAAACACGGCTTCAGTTCGTCCAGAGTTGGGGAATTGTTCGCATACACACGATATTTTGCGTTCCCTCACAAAAAGAAATCCAGAGGCGTTAAATCCCAGGATCTTGGAGGCCAATTCACATCAGCCAATCGCGAAATTACACATCCTGGAAATTTCCCTTGCAAGAAAGCTTGATTTGTCAGTGTTACGTAGCTTGTTGCTCCATCGTGCTGAAACCACATATGGCCTCTTTACGATCACTTGTGGATTTCCTGAGCGCTATATTCTACAGTTCTGCTGGAACTCATCACTCAAGAGTTTTTTTCCGAAAAATCTGCATCAACAGCTTATTGTTCCAACACCCAATATTTTAAACGATCCATATTCTAAAATTGCAAACTTTCAACTAGGCAAATAACAGCGTGGTTGACCTGCATCTTTGCAGAGTTTTACTTTTTCAAGCACAAAATGTATAGCTCTATACATAACTCATCTAGGTTGTAAGTAAATTAAATAGAGGCGATACTTTTTGTTCTATTTTTTTACTCATGAAAATCAAAATCTTTGAAAGTGAATAATTTCTCGTCCACTTTAATCATTCGTTGAGGGAGGATGAGACACAACATCATCTTTCAGAACAAGTTTGTCTTCAATTTTCATAGCCAGTTGTTCCATAGTCAGAGTCGATACCTTAAAAGCATCATTAGTCCAAACCTCAATAATTGCATTTCATAGCCATACACTATGGTATAGCTAAAGGACATTTCATTTGTTAGCAGGACGCAATAACATACTACCTCATGATTTCATGTTGAAGCCCTCCATACAATGACTCCGCTGTCGTAAAAGCAATTTGCTTTTTCTCTAGTCCTATTCGACATGCGATTCGTCAAAACAATTTATCATCGCATGATCTTTTACGGGATGCTTACCATAAACTGTGCTCGTCATCGTTTTGAATAAGCTCATAAAGTCCAATGATTTCATGGGGTCGTAAAGGTTTACCACAAACTTGATTCTGTCCATAGGTCACTTGTAAGGATTTTATTGAGGCGCAAACCTAGGTAAGTACTATACCTATGTATTGCTTTTGCACCGGGTGATTTATGATAAACATTACGATGAGTCTGCAAACTAATTATGCGTATTACTTAATTCCTGTTCGTCGATGTTCGGAAGCGTTATTTGAAAATGGAAATCAGATGTAAATACCGATTGCAGATAAATTAAAAATACTTTTGAACAGACTCGTTTTTTTTCTCACCCTGTATGAAATTTATTTCGTCAAAAGGCTAAATGAAACATTCAAAATATGAAGTTCCTCTTGAGGTAGATGAACTAAGTCAGCCAAAACTACCTTGATGGGCCTGTACAGATTTACACATATATACACAAACGGCTAAACGATAAAATGCAAAGTGCATCGCACATCGTTTCAATCAAAAATGTCCGCGACATTACAAACATCAAACGGTGACACCAGTGTCAGCAGTCGCATCACTTTCATGTCCATATCTGATCTTGGAGATCTTACACGGAATACACACAAAAGACTGTTTAAGAAGTTGGATGGAGCTGGTCTTCGCGGACTGGACGTTTGGCAGCAACGTGACCAATATGCATATCGTACGATTACGTGCCTTCAGAATGCAGTTCTCCGTCCACAAATATTGTACTTTGTGTTCTTAAATATGTATGTATGATCACCTTGTCGACGAAATTAATAATGTTCATATAAGTTAGTATGCATTCTGAGAACTCTTTGTGTCTAGCTCCGCATGGACTAGCTGACAAAGCAGACATTAGTTGACTCACCGGATCGGAATTGAATTCATATTGATTTGAATTTTATAATTTCAATGGCATTCTTCGCCAAACATAAATCATCCATTTTGTAAAAAAACCTATTAATCATCCCATGCAAATATTTGAATTTGATAAACAAACTCTTTATGCATGAAAAAATGAGGGCGTTTTGGTTGGTGCAAAGAAGCGATACATTCCATGATCTAATCTGTCATTCATTCATCATTTGGACACGTGTAGAATAGTATATTTTTTGAGACTTCAAACTCTTTGTATGTTCCAAATTTCAAATGTGGTTCTGTTTATTCAATTTGGACAATTTGGCTCAAGACTTTGCATGATAGTACTGTTCGGTAGGAAGCTCAAGGTAGCGCATTTGAACACTTTTTCACTTTTCGAACTAAACTAAGCTATGGAGCATTCCACGTGTAGCGGCTAGTTAAAAAATGTTTATGTTTCCGATTTTAGTAATATTTTATTATGTTCGTATATATGTACTCGATCTAGATACAAAATGTTTTTACAGTATTAAGTGTGGTTAACGAGCTAGAAGACTTTAACAATTTGACTAACCAGCAGGTATGCGCTATTTCGAATCCCACTACCCAGTTTTAAAAAGTTACAATAAAATAAATAAAGCACTTGAATTTCTATGTCATTTAAAGAGCAATTTAAAAGCATTTATAGATATTTAAAAAAAATGATTTTGGAAAAAATATATTTAAATTTTTGAAAGTTGAGTTTCACAAAGTTGGTCCATTTAGTTTTTTTTTTATTTTTTTTTTTATTTTATAGTGGGCGTAAAAGTCATTTAGGAGCTAGACCAGTTACAGTTTCGAAGAATAGCGGCCGGCACCTGGTTCGAAACTGTAATTGGTCTAGTTTCTAAATGACTTCTACGCCCATGATGAAACTTAGCAAGGATTATCTTTAACTCTTAGTGAATTTTCAGGTACCCCTATATTTCTATGCATAAAGAATTGGAAATTTTAACCCGTGTGTTGGTGCTGAGTGCCTAAAAGTAGGCAAAATTTTTTTGTCATAGCTGACTAAGTCTTAGCACACATGGATTTTTAAAACTGTGCGGGGAACCCATGTTGCTACGGCAAGCTCCTGAAATAAAATCCTTCAAATCAACAACCGTCCTGAAAAGTGTTTGCTTTTTGACAAATAATTCTCATTATTGATCAATTTTAACCTTTGTCCAGCATTTTTTAAAATTCAGATTTGCACCTTTGTCCAGCAATTTTTAAAATTCAGATTTGCACAAAAACGGCAACCCATCACCGAATTACCTCTATTTTCCGCACTTGACACTTCTGTTCACGAGAACTAACGACTGGATAGTTCGATAATCATGAAATTTTTAGAACATGTTGGTACTAGCTAGGACCAGGTCTGATAGAAGTGATTTTGAAATGCGGCAACCCTGTGGCAGTGGTGCCATCTTGAAAATTAACTGAGAAAAAACCGATTCAGCTTTTACATTTTAACGAAATTCACACAGTATTTGGACCTTACTTTAGACCACATTTGGTGAAAATTTGGTTGAAAAATTGGAATAGAGTTGCCAGCTATGGTGATTTTTGTCTCCTAAATCTTGTAACTTGTAACTCAGCACAATAAAGCTTTTGTCCCTATTTTTTTTCGATCCAGTCATGAAATTGGAACGAAGTTCATGCAATAAATGGACTTCATTGTAAACCAAATGTCGTAGGAATTTTGTAATATAATCATGAAAGGGCTGCCAGCTATGACAATTTTTGAAATTTTTTAGCATTGCATTACTAAGCGATTATGTCATTAGATTTGCAAATGGGAATGATCCTGCAATGTCAATTAAAAACAAAAATTTATGTTTCAAAAATTTGTAAAGGCTTAAATGTGGTAACCCTAAAATTCTTTTCAACAGTATAACTTCCTGCGCAGTGATTCAATCGAAACGAAATTTGCAGGGTGGGTTTAAGCAGATTTGGTATAGATTTTGCTTTGCTGCTAACACAGGATAACCAGCACCAGACATTTTCGTAAATATCGCAAGAACAGATGCTTCCATTACATATTCATATGCAAAGCATTTGCAATAAAAATAAGGAACCAATTTTTAAATTTTACGAGTTTTGAAAATTTTTCGGATGGCAGCCTCAAACAACGTTTAGTCACTGAAACTTTCGATGAAATCCTGTGATGAGAACGAAATTCAAAGGATAGGTTGATTTAAGCATGAGCTTGTTATGGTAAATTTATTGCTGTTTCGTTGGAAAAGTGTTGCCAGTACTGAAAATTTTCATCATTTATGTTATAAGAGATGCTGTCGGGAAATGGGTGTTTTCGCTTTGGGTAAGGAATCAACCATTGCTACTGCAAAAAAGTGTATAACATCTTTCCAAATTTTTTTCACACAAGGCCAATTTCTTCCGAAAATCAGCTTTCTAGCTGTTCTCATGCGCTAGAGATTTTTTATGTATTAAAAAAATTGTCCCTTCAGTTAAAAAATAAAACTGAATTAGTTTCAGGATGTATTAAGGCCGTGTTAAATGCGCCAAACAAACTATAAGCCAATAGTTTTGATTGCCGTCAGGTCCACCGGGTTTCCAGTAAGTGGGTTTTGTTAGCACCTTTTTCAAATCTGAAGCAGCTATTTCAGCGAAACCCGTTGCTTGGATATTAACTGATTTTTGGATACTTCTTCTAACAGTGATTCCTGAACGCAACCATCATTATTCCCCTGCAAAATGTATAATCTTTTGTAATGCTAGCTTACCGTACGGCCCATACACCCACGCCAGATTTTACTAGTCGGTTGGGAAAAGGCACGGTGGGCAAAATCTCATGATGGGACTTTAATTAAATTATACTGCATTCTACAGCTCTGCCAGTAGCTTTGGCAAAGCAGGACATTTTAGCTTATTCTTTGGCATTGCTACCATCTTCTCCATTTTTTTAGTGCTCTTGATGGCTGGAGATCATTATCAGCATGAAGGAATTTTTTGTCCCTATTTCATTTAGGGCTTTTTACCCTCTAAGAGTATAGCTGAATTTATGTGGTCGTGTTTGAGTACTTTGACGACCATGTGGTCATCCGATAAAATTTATGTTCTAGCCCTTTTAGTGTTTCCTTTCTTTATTGTAGCATGCATAGCCTTAAGTATGGTAGATAATTCTGCTTAACAGATGGTGTGGTCTTTAAGGAGGGGGAAGATATTTTCGAACATGGAAACTGCAATCCTGACTCATGCTCCACAATCAACTTTTGAGCAATTGGTATACCAAATTTTTGCCCCTTTGTATGAGGATCGTGTTTTTTTGTCTTTTTGTGGTTGCGTGTTTGTTTTTGGGGGTGTTTTTTGTTTGCTTGTTTGTTTATCTTCAGTGTGTTATCTATTCGTGTATTTCTTGTATGTTTCGTTAGCTATACTTCAAGTTTTTGCCCCTCCTACCACCAGAGGACGAGCAGGGATCAAAATTTGAAGAATAACCAACAAAAACAAACAAAATAAGCAAAATAAACAAATAAACAATCACAAAAAACACAATCGGTAAAATTTTCTATATATTCTAATTCGTCGAAGCAATTTTTATAGTCTTGAAAAAAAAAATTGTGCAATGACAATGAGCATGAGTCATATTCAACATTTTGATTTTATTTATTTTTCCTAGAAACTAAATAATATTTCAAAAAAATTACTTTAAAGTAAAAACAGAAATATATTCCAAAATGTTTCCAAGCACTGTTATTCTACTGTTTCCAACGGTATGCTTACGAGTAGATTCAATAATTTCACACCCACACATGAAATATTCAGAACACGATTGCGATATCTCAACGTTTGCGATAGACAAGAATAAAGTAGTACTCAAGTACATATAAAAGACAAGACAGTGGTCATCGTATACAAGATAAAAGAAAGTTCCAGCCAGTAAATTAAGTGTAACGCCAATCCTGATCGTGTTGCACGGTTTAATCAAAAGGAAAAATTCATTTGTTTTCGGTGTCTTTGAAATTTAATGCGACTAAGAGTGGTTTGCGGCAAACAAAATGAAAATGAAAACGAAATTTCCGCGTTCTGAATTTGACGCCTTCATAGTACATTCCGATCTTAATCCATACTTAATGCGATTTATTTACATGAGAGTTTGACTCTGTCACTTTGCTCGCGAATATTGATATTTCACTGTCGATTTCTATTCGATTTCTAGCTCGTTCCTAGTTGACTTGATCATAATATTATTTGAGCTCAGCTGCAGTTTATTTGTTCATCAATCATTAATGTAAATGTTGTTTTTATTTAATAACTAGCCATTTTATATATTATAAAGATTAAGACAAACTTTGAATACTTTAATATGGTTTTTAAAATCGAATAACGGAAAAGAAACAAATCGTTTTAAATGAATGTTAAATTAAAGAGAGGAAAATTAGGAGAAATACCTCTCATGATGAATGATGAAATTTTTATGAAAGTTCAATACTGAAAAATAAATCACATAGCGCAGCGTTTATTGTTGCATACGCTATGCACTTAGTACGCTGAGCTATAAAGTATAGCCCCCAGTGTCATAATATAGCTATCTACAAAACATATATTCTTATGAAATCTACATAGTCCATGCTACAATGGGTCTAAAAATGAGCAAAAGGGTGGACTGTACCTACTTTTTTTTCAACTGATTTAAATCTGAAGCTTTCCTTCCGCGTGCTGGACCACCGTATGTAATTAGATGAGTTCACGCTATGATAAGGAAGTGGCCTCAAGTTTGTACAGATTTAACTGTTTGGGATACATTCACACAAAAAAGGACTACCAAGGACCAAAACACAGCAGTAACTGACGAAAATACTGGCAAGTCAGGCACTGCGCCAATCTGCTTGTTGCTTAACGACAAAGATAAACCAGGAAAAACAAGCACGTTCTGGAATCAGTAGCATGCAAAGTTTTCCGAAAACACTTGAAGCACAGAAGAAATAGAATATAATACTCGTAGAATAAAAGTCCTTCAAGACAATCTACAGATGTGTTTCACTGAGGACGAGCTATCACCTAAAAAGTCATGGCGGGAGATCAGAAGGCTTATTGGTGTAGTGAGAAGATAACGAAACTGAGGCGAAGAGATCTAGCCTGTGACTTATTGGTAGACCAGAAGCTGTTTGATAGGCACGCAATTCTGACTTCCTGTTTGAATGTTCAGCTTTTGCTGAAAGACAGATGCAGTTTTTTGGTGCATATTTCTTTGCAAGCCTAGACGAAGTGGCTTTAACGGATTGGAATAGGATCATCCAGCTTACCAAATACTCGGGTTGCTCAGTAATTGCTCTAAATTGGTCCTTAGTGTCTAACTAAGCCTTCTTCGAAATCTGCTCGGAGGAGGCAGCCGCAGAACATAAAATAAAACAGAAATGTATGTCTTTTTCAACTTTTAGTCAAATATTACTCAATTCGAATCTAACTTTTTGTTATTAATAATATTTTTGTGGTTTTCGAGTGCAACATTTTAGATTTTTGAATAATAGTTTTTTGAATAACACATATACCCATTTGAATTGAATACAAATAGGAAATTTACCAGAAATAACTTAGATAGATAAGGTTTTTCATCTAACTATACACTAAGGATAGTTTTTATTTCTAACTTAGGTAAACAGGTACGCCAAGTTGCTATCAAATAGAGAAGCATTGTGAAACCGCAAAACCACCCTCTTTCACCCACAGCAATAAGGAAACCATCTGCTTTTGTTAATGTTCAAAGAAATTACGGAGACAGTTGGCTTCATCCTAAAGCAGATTTGGTATACTAATGGGTTTGGTGCTAGGTTGGTGCAGTAGCAAGCTTTATTGTTAATTCCGGACAAACCATTAGATATTCATATGTGAAACATCTACAATGAAAATAAGTAACCAATGTTTAAAATTTTCAACCAATGGAAATTGTTCGGATGGCAATCCCAAACATCTTTCTATTCCTTTGATTTTCGATGAAGTCATTGGATGAAAACGAGATTCACAGGGTAGGTTGATTTTGATGTCAAATAGCTGTGGTAGACTTTAGGTTGCAGTGCTGCAAAGTATTGCAAGCACTCAACATTTTTATCATTTATGTTATAGGAGATTCTGCTTTTAAAGTATTGAAAGATAAGCATTCGATAATGAATATAAATAGCAAGTTTTTGATGCCCCTTGATTACGAAATTCATGCGAATGGTAGCCCTCGAAATCTTTCAATCCGATAGGTTTCACTGCAGTATTTTGATAAAGTCTTGCATGATCTTCGAAACAGGTTGACTGTAATAAGGATCACGTATGGTAGAATATGCACTAAAAATTTGCACGATTCCTATACTATTCTTTGAACGTGAGTATTTCTAGCGGTTCCTATGCGGTAGATTTTGGTTGGCAAGGGCATTTTTTTGAGTACCAAAAAAATGCATTTGAATTGAATGTAAATAGAAAATTTACGAGAAATCGCTTAGATAAAAAATGGTTTTTTTTTATCATGATTCTATCTATTAGGATGTAATTTTTATTCTCAACCTAAAATAGATTTGAAATTGCACGCGAAGAGGATAATCGAGAAAAGTTTACTAATTTTTGATATTCTGATCGTTTCACCCAAACGGTCCGGAGGTATAATTCGTCATACTATACCGTAAATTTATTAAATTAAACCGCGTTCACACCGTTATATGTCTTGCTATATAGTTTTGTAAAGGCAGATTGTGTTTTAGTTATTAATATTATAAGTTGAGTCTAAAAAGTGACCGTGTTCATCAGAATTTACTGTGACAAATTACTATGCTCTATAGTCACATTTAACGACCAGAATTTATGATTCAAAAAGAAATATGTATAAAACCCCCTATATATATATGTATAAAACCCCCAACTTCCACCGTAATTTGGTGAATAGTAAATCAATATTTGATTATTATATTGCTTCATTTCTTATCTCCAAAATCTACACGCCCACCAAATTCACAGTTACCCTCCTAATAAATTGAATTTCTTAATCCTAATTGTAATAAATCATTGCATATCAGCAAAGCTATCAATTCGTACGATAAATGGAGAAAACAAACGTTGATAATATTGAACCAATGAAATACTCCCTCAGCATTACAAGTGAAATTTATTCATTCTTTGTGTGCATATACGAGCATATAAATAGTGTTAGATATGATTTACTTTAAGGTGGAGAAGAAAGATTCATGATTTAAATCTGTCGTAAAAGCTTCGTGGAGGAATCGTACCACTGTTCGATTAAGTGAATAAAGTTTGAATGCCATTTTTCAGGAAAACTTAAAGTAGTTTTGCATTTATTAAAGATTACTGCATGGAGCACTGTTTTCATATTTGATATAGATAACCACCCTTAAAGTACACACTGAGGGTATGAACTACGTTCAAGTAGAAATGGAATGAACTTTTAGCTTAAAAGAAATATGAGCAAGTTCTTGCTTCTTGTCACCAATAAACTGAAGTCAACGAGCAAGCCACTCCACCTACAAGAAGTCGAAGTAATTTATTTAGCTTGATTTGGCTGGCTTGTATTCTTGGAAAGGTGTACAAGATGACACGTTTTGTTTGCAATTGAGGTGAATGTGATGTAGCGCGGAGGTGAATATCAGAATGCTTCAATCAGTTCTGGGACATAATCCATCTATCAAAAACTGTAGAAGTATTCAATTTCGTGCCAGGAACTAAGTTTCAATATGAATGTGGTGATGCGAAGATTGAGTAAATGATAATGCAACGAATGCCATAAGATATTAAGATGAGTATGGAAGATTTGATGTCAGTTGGTAAAAGTTGATTTTATTGCTTTGTATTTATTGTCGCTCAATCTGTAGTTTTCTGACACGCTGACATAAGTATTGACTTACAGCTAAAAATTGGAAAAATATACAGTCTCCTACTGCAAGGTAACATGCAGCATTACAGAGCAGCTGACGACCTTCTCACGCAGCTTGTCTCAACAGACTCAGATCGTCCTGATCAGTGAGCCTTATAGCAGGAGTAACTCATCTACTTGGTTTTTGGATGCCACAGCATACGCGGTGATCTGGATTGCTGACGCTTTAAGCGCAGGTATCCGTAGTGCCGGCTATGGAGAGGTTCACGTATGGGTGAAATACGAAAGGATAGCGTTTGTGAGCTGTTTCTTTTCTCGGAATGTTCCTATGCAGGAATTCAGAGATAAACTCACAGCAAAAGGACACTCTCCCTAACATTGATGGCCACTGCAATGCTAGTGGTTTGGAGTGGGCATGCCGACCAAAAACACTCGAGGGCGGCGTATACTAGAGAAAGTATCGAGTTGGAACCTGTTATTGCTAAACACGGGCTCTATACCAACGTACTGAAAACGAATCCATTTCTGATGTCACCATTGCATCAGAAGCTCCTCCGGTCATCGTGAGTGATTGAATGATAATCGGTAGTGATCGTAAATACATTACCTTTTAAATCACTGTAAACTGGTAGCGTCAATAAGTCTGAGTCAGGAGGAAGAAGCTCTATCCATTAGCACCCCAGTGGCCCATGAAGCAGTCGAAGCTACTGTTTCTAGCACCAGTGTTTGATTTACAGAGCATGCGATGCTTCAAGATCCCTACAGCATTTTTTCCGTGAAAATAGACATGTTTAGACAACTGTGAGGCATTATTTTAACGTGCAGGTGCAGGGCACAGCGGGCCAGAAATAGACCCCAGGCTGCCAAGCTTTCTACAGCCCATACGCCAGCAAAAAAGCAATTGGCCAAAACCATCAATAGGAGCAAACAGTACATACGGCAGGCTCTTTGGGAAGAGGTCAATTTAAACCTGTGGTGTAAAGGGTACGATTTGGCTACCAGTAGACTCGATTGTAAGAGGTGTATTACTCCCAGTAATGTGACAGACTTGGAATGCATTGTCGGCTCGTTGTTCCCGGTGCATCCGCCAAGAACTTATGGTACCGTCGTCGTCCACCGAGGTCTGGAATAAAAAATTGGCAAGCACCGGGCCCTAATGGAATGCCGGTCGAGGCACTTAAAGCTGTAGAAGCACTTGAGTTATTTGCGGGGGTCTTTCTATCGCGATGGAACGTTGCTCGACTGGTGCTCATCGGTAAAGGACAGGGAGACTCTGACAATTTGTCTGCGTACCATGCCAGACAAGGTGGGAAAACTTTGCAAGTGGTTGCTGAAATCACGGCTGCTATCAACAAATAGTTCAGCTGGTGATCTGCTTGACAGAGAGCACAGCTTTCGAAACGGGCATTTAACTGTTGGTGCTGTCTCTGCAGTGTTGAGGAGGTAGCAAAAGCAGAAAAGGTATGCCACAGCAGCAGGCAGGTCGTTTCTCTAGGGGCGCTAGATGTTAAAACACCTTGGATTCGGCAAGGGGGACAGATGTACATTAGGTCCTCGAGCACAGATTCAGCATTTTTGAATTTTTGTTGGTCATTATGCGATACTATTTTAGGAATCAAAGGTGTTCAAAGGAAACTTGACCTCTGGAACATCATTAACGTTGGACTGCTGCATCTGGCAAAGCCGACGAATGTATTTCTCGCAGGTTACAGTGGTAAGCACTTGTAATCAATGACGTGGCAGTAGTAATCAATTCTAGAACTGTCGAGTTCATCCCGCCGATGGTAGTGGGCTCTGCCGTGGTTCAGACCAGTAAGTTGGTAAGGCAACTTGAAGTGACGCTGGGTACTAAGTTGATCTACTGGGACCCGTGTTGTGTACGATTGGGGACAAAATGTCGAACTGACAAACGTCAACAATCGCTCACACTTATCGACAACAGCAACAGCCCCTCTAAGTGGTCAAAACGTAAAGTAATTAATTAATTTTTATTTTAAATTCAAAACCAGTCCATACATTGACCGGTTCAGCAAAATGTACGATATATAGGAGAAAGAAATGTAGAATAAATCACAGTCCAGCTCGGAACGTCAGCTTTGTTCGGCGACCAGTTAGACTGACTAAATAAACAAATAAGATTTTTTATTTTATTTATTCTTGTACTCCTCCTCAAATACATTTGAGAACTTGCTACATGGTGCCACTTTCACCACGCAAGTGCATAAAAATATTTTGAGTCGTCAAGAAAACAAAGTAATAAAAAGGTTTTTGGTTTGTACCAAATAATTTTTTGGATTGGACCACCTCACCTTCGAAAACTATAATACCGAACGAATGCGAACCACAGCCAAGAGTTCAACCGGCATTTATAGAGGCCCGTAAATTGGACGTAAGGTATGTGTTAAGACTCTGGGAGTCATCAGCTTACTGATCAGGTTGGTGGACAACATCGGCAGATTCGGCGAAACGAGACGAAAGTTGCTGGTGGCAACAATAAACTTAATGTCGCAGTACAGGGCGGACATTTGAGAAGAAGCACTCCAAACGAAAAAGTTTAGAGCGCAGATTGCCAGCGTCCATCGTGGAGTAGCCCTAGATATTGTCACCAGTGCATGGTTTCAGAAGTTGCCGTTTCGCGCGGAAACACAGATAAGGGTAAATCACAAGCTCTGAGTCGAATAGAACAGAAGTTGCAGCCCCGGCTTAAAGGACAAGGTTGGAGAGTAATCAACAAAGCTCTCTGGACTGCGAGACTGATAGGCCTTCTGAACTTTTACTTGCGCCAATTTCGGGGCATGGTTATTTCAGAAGTTACCTTAACATAATGTAGAAAGTGCGTACACCTTACTGCTGGTACTGCGTGGACGAATACGATGATGCCCACTGTACATTCTTTGGGTACAGTCGGTTGATAAGTTTGAGGAGCAGCCTCGAGTTCATGATTGGCTTGGTCACGCTTAGTCGATTGTGGAAACAATGCTGCGTAACGCGGATAACTGGCACACCGACTCGAAGTACGTTAAGGAAATACAGCGGGTTGCCTTACGGACCCGCAAGGTGAGGTAGCTTCTGAAGTAAGTAGGCCCTGATAGGAGAGCAAGCATGCCTGGGTTGAAGCAATGCAAGAGAGGATTCTGACCCGGATCTTTGTGGCCTGTAGATTGACTTTTTTAGTAAATGTAAATCTTACATAATCCGTGGTTTGTAGACCCGGGTATCTTTTGAAGAGCTTTTGGCCAACTACAACAAAAAAAACTGGTTTCGAATATAAATGATTGTTTCCACTTAAAAGCGATCTATTTGCTTATGAAATTCAAATTAAAAACGATTTGCGATTATACTGTTTAAAATGAATAGGTAAATAAGTTAATTCTTTGAACATGGCCCTTTAATATTTTCACTTGGGAAGTTTTCAAGTGTTTTCAACATGTTTTACATTTTCGTTTCCGTTTTGTTTCATTCACGATTTTTTTCGCGCCAAACCCAAACATTCAACTTGCTACATACATACATATGAGCTCACTTTATTTTAAACCCAAAAAAAAGCTTGAAACATTCATCACAACAATCTAAAATAATGGTGTTTTCAATTGTTCTTATCCGACGAGCACGTGAATCTATTGACTTTGCAAGTGTAAAAAGAGTTCATTGTCATCATCAGCACAATCCACCATGAATTCATTGTACCGTGCAGGTAGATTGCAAATCTCCCAGTGGACCCATGAACTTCACCTGTGATTCGGATTGAAGGTGGAGTTCGTTGAGCTGGTCAGTAACTATAGGCATCAGTAGATTGTGACTATGGTTTTTTGCGTTGCTGATGCTCGTACGGCGTAGTATGTGGGCGATTTGATGAGATCCTAGTCATCGTCGGTTTTGTCGGTATTATGGCCTGGTAGGGTGGCTGGTCATTAAATTGTTTGCAAACTGTAAACCAGACGATCATATAATTAGAAGTACGGACGGATACTAAAAAGCTCGACTACATGACATGACTAGTCTACGTCATTAGCGAACGGGTCATGTTTGTAATTTTGCATCAGAGTTTGTTGTGCTTGAATATTCATGGAGGCTGATGGATATATGGGAACCGTGACTAAACCAGCGTCTCGAATAAATGACCCGCCAATGGATCTTAGATCAAATGATATGATGTTCATCAAATGGTAAGCATCAAAACATTTAATTAGAATATCGAACACTTTGGAATAATTTTTCAAAAATTTATCCTTTCTAAATCACCGCCCTGAGAATTTCGAAATTGATTCTGAACTAGGAAAATATTTCCAGTTTCAGCAATAGTTTCCTGCCCGTGTAAGTGATTCATGGTGTGAACAGTGCATTCTATGCAACACTCACACATGCTTAGCCATATCGAATGATGTTATCAACCGTTTAACGAATTATTGAAATATCAGTTAAGTCACGATATTCCCGTTATCGTTAATCCCCTCTAATACGATTAATCAAATTCCCGTAGTCTGATGTGGTGTGTGCAGTGTCAAGCAGGCTGTGTACAACCTGTTCCCTGGAAAATTGTAGGGTCGACAGGCGGCTTGCACACAAGACATAAGGGCAGAAGAGGTGACTTGGCATTAGTGCTGTCATTCTATACTGCTGCTATCGCCCCTATCAAGCACTAAAATCGATAGTTGTCAGTTAGTTGCGGTTCGGAAAGTAGGTATCTGATTGTGAGTAATTTCGTGCGATGTACGTACCTAGCTATTACGTACGTGAAACGAATGATACGATATCGTTCGAGCTTAATCCGCCAGCACCTGTAATATGAAGCTCTTTGAATAGATATATGCATTTGTACAGTACATAAGAGTTGGAGTATGAAGGTTGTATGTAGGTGCCTGTCGTGCAGATTTTACGACGACCCGTTCGGTTAATCAATTCCCAGATTACCCGCAATTGAACTTTAATCCTGTTCGTCGAAAAGTATTGATAGGTATCAGTGGAGAGTTTTTGTGGAGTGAAGTACGTGAGATATTGTCGAAGAAGAAGAAACTTTGATCATGCTTCTGTATTACTGTATGTATGGGGCATGTAATCAATTTAAGGAGACACGTCAGTAATATTGTCTATTGTATTGAGTTGGTGATCATCATGCTCAGGAAGTTGAATAAGAAATTCAAGAAAAATGAATATCATTACTTGGATAAAAATTTCCACTATGGTATTTATTATTAACACCTTTATGAAAATTTTGAAGCTGTCCGGCTATAGATCAAAACGTGCCAACATTTTAAAATAGAGTAATTCACTGCCTATGCCCAGCGCATTCTGGGTATCACTATTGTCCTTGGACTCTTCTCCCAAATATTCTTTGGGTGATTCTTTAGTATCATAGGTTGGGCCTTTTAAATAAATTTTAAACTCTGTTTGGCTGTGATTTCTTAACCTAAGGTATTCATGATAGTAGAATAAAATTTCACAGCCCCTGAAAGTTGAAAATGTCTTAATATAACAGTTAATAAATTAAATTTGAATAAAATTCAATTAGTAACTTGTCCACCATTTCGCCTAAAGCTTGCCTCTTTGTTCCTAGTTACGACCAACATTGTGAGGGAAGGAGAAAATTCGGAGTAGAAACTTGTTGAAATAATTGAATTTCGAGTCTTTTTATTAGCACCTGTAAAAATGTATACAGTATTAAAACATGAATTGTACCATTTTTTTTACTACTCTTTTTTCCCTACTTGTGCTCTCTTTAAGAGAAGATGTGTGCTTTTTAATTCATTTAAATAAATTTTTTTAAGTAATATAAAATCGGTGTTTTTGTGAATAAACTCAACAGGACAGATGCATGGTCAGTGTTAGTAACAAAGTCCACAACACCTTGTTTTTATTGATATATTTTGTAAATGTTGTGTTGTTTTTGCTGAAACTGGCAAGTGGTTTTCAGAATTAATTCGGAGGCGAGAAGTGAGTAGTTCGGATTCAGTAAGATTTTCGTCCAATATTTCACATATATTCTTTTATTTTATTTTCTATAGCAAATGGAAGATTCTAATTACTTTTATAATGACAGTTAGAGGTAGAAATGTGCCCTACTGCTATTTTTATTATTTCCTACCAACTAATTTACTGAACCTACAGCAAGGAAATCTTGCTGCTATGAGACTGCATTATATTCTGGCATGAACTGAAACAGAGTTTGGCTCTACCAGAACATTTTCGGAGTGAATTTGCACTCCGTTTTATTGACTACATAGTTCCAGATACTTTGCTAGTCATCCTTCTATGGTGTGATCCTCGTGTGTGGACAGATTCATGTGTATACTGATGGATTGAGACTGAATAATAAAAAAAAAATAAAAAAAAACATAAAGGTTATATCTACCTTTTAGTAGTTTCGAGACATTCAATGATTTGTTTTTTGATTTGTACTGGGAATATATGGAGAGTACATTTTTCAATATCGATTTTAACGTACTTTTACAAAATATATGTTTTTCATATTTTGAGGACTGATGTAATCGAGTATGCAGTTTTTGTATCCAGTGTTAACTCAAAAATGAGAAAAATGTAGATAGAACCTTTATGGCTAGCAGGGCAGTATACTCGGATGAGCTGAATTAAATAAGCCTGTCTTCTCGTCTTGCAGACCACCGTGTTTATTTTTCGTGCAATAGACTGGCTTATCAAAAATTTAGAGCTTATTTATAACGGGTGTTTTTTAGAGGTGGAACTCACCACTGTCTAATGAGCTGATGACAGCTGTCAATGTCACTGTCAGTTTTACTCAAGCAAGATCTAGCAAATTGCCATGAACAGACTAAAATTGCAGCAGCGTCTTCTGATTCTGGAAATTTATTTCTGAAATCAGTGTTCAGGTGTGCAAACTCAAAAATTGCTTCGTAAGTTTTATCAGCACCTGCTATTCCCCATATGATTGCACATTTTTGGCAAACACTCCACGTTGTTGGATCGTATGCTTAAGACAAAATTGATAACAGTGCGTTCCAAAGAGAATATCAGAACCATGCAAAACAATATTGCGGACAGCCTAAGTTTGTCGATTCGTAGGCGAGCGCCAGAAGGTTTCATTTGTCCGTCTGTTTTGTCGGACATTTTTCGCAAAAATTTCCTTCTAAAGGATTACAAGACCCAGTTAGTGCAAGAATTAAAGCTGTATGGCTATCAGAGGCATCTACCTATCCCACTGTTTTATCCTTAGGTTTATCCTACTGCTTTACGGCAAAATGTTTTCATTTAACGAGGCTAATTTTTGGCTGGATGGCTATGTCAATAAGCAAAACTGCCGCATTTGGAATCAGGGAAATCACCGTCAACTCATGGAGACACCGTTGCATCCGCAAGTACGAAGCAATTTAAACCAATTATTGTTCCCAAGTTTGCGTTGCATGAACGTGAGAGAGTTGTGGTTTCAACTAAACGGCACTACATGCCACATAGCGACCGAAACCATCGACTTCTTGAAGATGAAACTTGAAAATCGCATTCTTTCCAGAAATAGATTCGTCAATTGGCCACCAAGATCGTGCGATTTGACTCCGTTGGATTTCTTCTTGTGAGGATACGTTAAGTGGTTGGCAACCAGTGACGATCGCCACTTTAGAAGCCAGCTTAACTTGCAGCATTGACAATATACGACCCCAGTTGTAGTCGAAAATCAAACTTCTAAAATTGGCTTCTTGAGACGTAGTCGCGGCGGTCATTTGCACGAGATGATCTTGAAAAAGTAAATGTAAAGAGTCAAATTTGTCAATAAAACAATGAATTTCAAACACATAAATTACACTTTTCAATGAACCGATTTTCAAAAAAAAAAACCAATACCTTTTGTTTTATTCAAGTTTAAAATCGAAACCCTCTAAAAACACTCACGGATAGTCAATCGGCTATAAATTACCTTGCTGATCTGTGTACAGAATTCAGAATTTTCATCAAATGTCGTGCATTTCTCAGGACGATGTCGGGACACTTGGCAATACAATTGATTTGGCTATGCTGCACATAAGGGTTAATAGGATAACTGTACGAGAATTGTTGTCTTGCTGTCGCAGGTTTGATGTGCCTTCACCATAGGAATGCCGATGGCATCGTTCATATTAGTCATCAAGCGAAAAACCTTGAGGACGCTTCACAGTTCTGGGTTGCAAATTTCAAAATAGCTGCTATCGTAGCTCGTATACTTTTTCATTGTGTTCAAATGTCCTTTTTGATTAGAAATGGAAATGAAAAGCAATATTTCCATTTTTATGGCAATGGAGATAAACGTTGAATTTAAAAATGTTGCTGCTATAAGCTATGAAAGCTTTTAAAAGCTTCAAGTCAACTTGCGTTTTAAGTGGCATTTTACACACCTCATTTCAGCTTATGCCTAGTACTATACTTTTCGCGAAACGAATTCAACGGTCGAATCCCATACAAAAAGAGCTTTTCAATTCGTCAGTAAAGCTCTTTTTGTATGGGATTTGACCGTTGAATTCGTTTCGCGAAGAGTATAGTACTAGGCATTAACTCGAATTTTCGGAACGACGGGGTGCCACACCAGGAGGCAAGTAAGCTGACTAGTGTACTATCAGCTTTTTAATGTTTTCTAATTGCTAATTTTTATTTTCACAGACATAGCGTCAAATGATGTGAATGAGTGAAAGCTGGATTATTTTGAGAAATTTTTACTCGTTCTTATTGCTGCATGCTGGCTAAATGCAAAAAATTCGTACTATTTCCAAACTACTCGCGAAATTAATGACAAATGCAAACGATAAACACACCAAATGCTGAGATTAACTTTATTCGATAGAATTTTTTCATATTGAGCTGAGCAGTGTAAAAGCCGACCAACTAATCAGCTCTTGGCTGCGCACAACCCATAGCTGCTTATCATTGCTACTGCGAATTTTGACAGTTTCTAAAGTGCTGCTATTTTATGCTTTTATCGAGGCTGTATGTACGTACGCAAGTTGACTGCTTGGATTTTGTATTTCCTAGTCTAAGAATGAAATAGGGCCCTATAGTATTTGTATATAAACATCAGCATATGAATCTTCTGTTCTGCAGAAAAGCAAAAGAGCAATTACACTGCTTACCGTTCTTGTCAAAGTATGATTAGTAGCATTGACAGATTAGTAGCAGTGATTGAAAGATTCCTATTTGGAACCAACTTGGCTCAAATGAATTTATAGCATCAACTAATGTTTCGATTTCTACTTCATGAGGGAGTTTTTCACCTTTTCATTTCAATAACTTTTTTAACGCACGTTGTGTATGTAATCGAATGTGTTTTGATTAAGCGGATACAATCTGCATTTTTGAAATACATTATTCATGGAGGAAAAAGTCCTGTTGCATGACTTTAGTTAGCAAAATGATGAAAATTAGCCTATATAATTGCACGATTGAAATTTTCTGGCAGGTTCTGATGCTTTACAATTTAGCTTTAGAACGGATATCAATGCAAATTGGATAATTAGAAAAGGAAGAACAAACTTTTTACATATAACATTTCTTTTTACAAAACAATTAAGTTTTTCTAATCAATGAGAATAATTGAGACAAAGAAGTTTATATTTGATTGCATTACTAAAATTTAAATTTTTGATGAACCAATTCAATGTTATTTTGGTACTATTTGTAATTGACCGATGCATATTCAAGGGGTGATCTGACGAGCGGTGAGCAAAGAATCATAGAAAGATGAATAGTAGCAAAAGGCTAGGAAGGTCACGATACGAAGCCAGATAGTTTTGAGGCACGATCGACGAACTCAATGATATGAGAGCCCAATCTTTGAAAAATGTCAAACTTGACTCCAAGATCACGAGGATTCTTGTGAATTGAAGGTAAAGAAGGTTGCTTAGTGTGATCAGGCTAGTCCCTTCCAAATAGGATTTCCATAAAAACTTTCCAAAGTTTTCGTCACGCATCAAATAACAAGCCTCGATGCCGAACTAATATTTCAAAATCGACTTCTCGTATGAAAATGAATAACGATACAATAATTTGTTCATAGATGGTTAGATCTCCCTATAATGCACGAGGTGGCAGTTAATTTGCAGTAAAAAATGATTGCAACTGATCCTCAAAAAATCCATCCAGTGCTTGTTTTCATATAAGTCTCAGCTACACGTTCTCAAAGTTACCAATTTTTCAGCATTATAACACAAGTGAGCTCTTAAAAAACTGTCATCTGAACACGTGCACATTTCATCTTTTCTTCGCACAAGAAAGCACGTAATAAAAATATCGACTTAAGCCAAAGACATAATGCCAAAGTTGCGGCCATTTCCCAATCATAGTACGGTGCTGCGTAACAATACCAGCCAGATGTTCACTCGTTTGAATCCCAGCCGACAATCCGTTCAGTTTGACTACAACCAGAGGTTACGGACACTCCGATCCGAGGCTTGTAATATCCAAAGTCAAGGTTCCTTCTTCTGTTTGTTCTGAAACATTTATTTATCACGCTTTATCAGGTAATTTTTCAAGGCTTATCGTTTATGTTGGAGAGCTAATCGCCTAGGCGGAGAATAAAAATTAATTCTGAATTGATGATGGTCGATGGATTACGTTCACCTGAATTGCTGCCTCTAAGGTCAATGCTAGCCGGCATGATATTCTTGTTATGTAGGAGAGCAGCAGCAATACGAATACAATTCATTTAATTCGCCTATTGAACAACGTGCGTATTGTGGCTTCGATCGGGAAACATGCTATTAATAAAATAATTATTGGTTTACCTTTATTTGGCTCCCATTGAGCTGTTGGCTTCATTCAACGACTGGGTTTTTTTGTTTGTAGCTTGTTAGTTTTTGCTTGACCCTCTAAATTACATTTCAATTGCGCGCGGTCAATTGAAAGTGTATCAGATTAAAAGTGTCTTGCAGTGAAATAATTATTAGCTGGGATTTAATTTCGAAGGTACCTTGATACAGCATTTTCCTGATTCAAGTGATTGTGATTGCTTTTTGAAGACCTTATCCTTGCTTCTGGCTCAAGGCTACCGAAGTTCCCAAGACTTAGTTTAGGCTAAGCTGTCGAATAGAATGATGAATTCTGTTCATTGTGTCGAAATGCGTTTTTGATTGTATAACAGGTTTTTAGATAATAAATGTGAGAAGACAGTTTGTCTATGGATGATTAGCCAAACAATAATTTTAATCTTGAAAATGGTGCAAACTTGAGGTCTCTCAAAGGTAAATATATTTGAAGCTTTAATAACAGTAACTATTTCAAGAGGGGAAATAAAATTTATAAATGGTTGAGGTAGGCTTAACTGGTGTGAGATAATTTATTGTATCTTCATAGCTCAATTAAGATCCCTTAAATTTTACACCTGCATTTTTTATTTGTTTCGTCATTATGGTAAACTTTAAGCACTAAAAATGATATAATATTAGCTAAGCTAGCAAAAAGTTCTGCTCTATGAGCAATAGGGCTTACGTCAACCGTCCAAAACTGTGAGAGCTCAAATCTTCAATCTAAAAAATGGTCACAACATTTTCAGACCTTAAATCTATTACTAATGTTTTTTTTACTTTGAATTTTGAATGAAATTTTAAAATTTAAATGAATTTAAACACACGAAGCTGATAATAATACAAAGAGTTAAAGTTGCCATCAAGAGACAAAAAACAATAGCAACAAATGCGTAGGAAATGGAGAAACGATGGAAGTTACACCCACAAAATTTTCTATCTGGTAATTCAGAACACTTGTACGTAAGAGTAAATTAAGTGGGAGTGCTGCAAATCAATCGTACGCTGCATTGAAACAGGAGACAAATTACGGCGTGCAATTTAAAGAAAAACTTTTACGGAAATAAGATTAAAGTTTAGGGTGACAATGCCATTGTGGAGCACTCAGGTAACTTTAGGTTGAACGATTTGTTACTAATTGCAATTTACGGTTCAAAAAGCACTTGAAAAACTCTGTGATTTTAATTCTTGCGCCTCTTTGATTTCCGTGGATTTCAGGGCAATATATGAGCGTATACGTTGAAACGCACTTTACAAAATAATGATACATGATAACATAATATAAGGATAAAGTTTTCCCAGATAGTGGTAGAAGAAGTAAAACAAGTAGGCTTATGCTATTAATTCAAGAAACGACGAAGAAACTGGCGAAAAATATCAAAAATCCATTTAACTGATGATTTTGCAACATGAACACTTTCTTAATAAAGAAAAATATGTTGAACGCAAAAGAACAGGTTGAAAAAATTAATCAGCGGAGCCTGATCTAATTAGTGCAGTGAAAACAATGCTAATTCTGGGGATTGCGAGCCAATTTGATCCACTTTGGGATAAATAAAATTACCATTAAAGTTGGCACAGAGAAGGCGCCAAGCGAATCTACTCCACAGTAGTGCGTGGATTGTTAGTCTGCTTCGGCACCTTAGTCAAGGGCACGCTAACATCGCGCTGACATAGGAATTGCTTCTGTATAAGAAACGATTTGTGAGTTTGGTTCGAGTCTTAGTGTGTTCCAGTCAACAGGTAGGGACAAGACAATGCCTTTTATTGTTGCCAAAAAAGAACTTGGCGTAATCTTGATACAGTAGTTTTGCGAAGAGATGCATCCACTGGGCGCTCCGAGAGAAAATCGCGACTGGCGGCATGCAGCGCTACCTACTGTTGGCAGTCTATCTACCATATGATATGAAACTTATCAGGATTGAGAATAGTGGCAGAAGCGGCTAAGATAGCTGATGCGATCATGGGCTGGACGTAAATCCTCAATATGAGACATGGGGAAGCACTAACTTAAATGACAAAGGCAGGTATTTACTAGAATTTGTAATTTCAACGAATCTCAATATTCTCAAAACAGGTAATATACCTACATTTATTATTAGGAACCAGGCTGAGCTATTGATATTACTCCCGCAACTCCAAACATAGTCGAAAGCGTTCACAGCTGGCAGGCGTCTGCCCTACCTTCACACTCTGACCAGAAATGGTTTTGCTTGAATATCGGTAATCCTGAAATTTTACCCAAAAAAGCTTGGTACGCGAAAAAAGCACAATGGGAAGCTTACTCCAAATACACAAAGACACACTTCAGGGTACTATACGACATAGATCTAAAAAACCTAGGACAAATTAACGAGCAAGTGTGCCATTTAGCAGAAATCTTAGTATCAGATTTCAAAGACGTGTGCCCGGAAAACCCCGTAAGGAAAAACGCTACCCTATGATGGAGCAGCGAACTTACAAAAAAGCTAGAGGCTGCACATGAAGCGCGTTTAATAACACAACACAATCTAGAAATGCTGAGAATTGGACCAATGGAAGCAAGAGTTGTCGCTCTTCAAAAATAAGATACGACGCGCCGAAAGCGAGTCATGAAGGAAATTCTGCGTGAATATTGGTGGAATTATAGAAGCTCCCAGAATAAGGGAGGTACTAAATGAATCCGAACGAGTAACTGGACATGCTACTGGAAACTCACTTCCCGGAATTGGCTTATTCAGCACCGCGGAACGACGAATTATGTACAATCCACTAGCCGTCCGAGTAGGTTGAAGTGGCCGCCGATCTACAGAGGACTGTCGACCGACACACGTAGGCACAAAAGAACCCCGTTGTGAAAACACAATAATTTGTGACTCTCTTCTACTCACTGAACTCAAGAAACCATCTGCTTCCTTCGACAACTATCCCCCTTAAATTGACCAGGGATAGTTCAGTCAGGTTTGAGAAAAAGGGTGCACCAATTGCCGCCACCCTTCTCCTCGCCAAAACCGGACACTGGCACATGAGATGGAGGACGGATTCCTCCTCGTCCTCTGAACCACAATTCCGGCAGAAGTCATTAAACTCTGCGCCCAATCGTTGCGCATGTCACTCTATGAAGCAGCGGCCCGTAAAAATGCCTACAGTGCAACGCAGTGCAGTTCGAGTTAAAAGTTGCCTAGTGCGATGCGCATTCACTGGATACCCAGAACTGCCTTGTTATCGCACAGGATAATTTATGTGCCCAGGACTTGCTAGCATCCTCAAGATATTTTTGCGTAGTGGCCAATTTGATCGATGTCATTGGTATACCTATTGAGAAAGAACAAAAGACCTCTGGTAGCAAGATACCAAGCCTTGCTAGTTCATCGGCCTCACAATTTCCCTGAAAACCCCTATGTCCAGGTACCCAGATTAATTGAACAACTGAATGTCTTGATATCTCTCTATGAGATGCATGGGATTTAATAGCCGCTATCTGTGAAAATACCAATATTGACCCCGAATATTCGATTGCCTGACAACACTACAGTGTAGCCGCCCGAGTAGCTAATCAAAGAAATAAAAGATCAGGGCAAAATCGAGTGAACTTCTGCAAATTCTGCAGCGTATTGTTACCGCATACCTCTGGTTTGGGGTGGTACCCGAAAAATGAACAAAAGCTAGAATGGTTTTTATTCCGAAACCTGGTATGTTGAATAGTCGTAGTGTGAAGGACTTTTCTGCTCAAAACAATAGAGTATCAAATGGGCTCAAATTGGCAGCCTAATTTAAGCCGCGTAGGCGGTAACCTTATTTTGTAATCCAACCTAATCTATATTTTAGTAATTGGACTGTACGCCTATAAAATGGATATTAGTGAAATACATACTTTGTAGTCTTTCTTATATATGAATTTTCCACCGGTAACGCTAGCAAAAACATCAAAAATTTAAATTTTGAGCGGAAATTATTAATACCTTAAATCAAATTAAAATTTAAACAAACAATTCTAGAATTAACTTATCAAAAAATTTCTTCATATACTAATTATTTCACAAAGGTATTCTTTTTGGTGAAATCTCTCGTACAACACAACTCTGAATATTTTGTTCAATTCCAACGGCTTTCCAGTTTATTTTCCCAGGCTCATTTCAGATTTAAGTTTACTTAAAAAGACATGAGCAGTAATTAGTGTTTACACTAAGCTGACATCAAAATTATACTTTACATCGAATGCGATCAATTAAAAACATCTCATAAATTATCAGATCTAGTTTCAATCATAATTTAATAACTAATAATCCAGTGCGATAATACGACGCAGTAGCACCTTAATCGTTGTTCCATTTTAATTGCGGCTAATGACGCAGTAAGTGCTAAAATTGGTCAACAGACATGAGACTTGTTCTCCTTCAATGCTTAAGTGTTTGTTGAATTTCATGAAAATGCAGATTTGCAATGTGTTAGTCATTTCACAACTTTACGATTCTTCCTATTGACACGTTGTGGCGCTCTACTCGCCAAATGGGTCGGAATTTTAATTACTTAATCAATTTCGTTTGCGTATTGTGACATGTAGGTGGTGGAATGAATGCATTCAGTGACTGTGCTTGTAGGTAGGTTGATAGAAATACGCTATAATTCTAGAATTTCTGGAATTTTCATTTGGCGAACACTTCAGTGTTAATTGGAAGAATATTAATTCTATAGTACTAGTAGTATAGTATAATTAATCCTATAATACGTGAAAATTGTGGCAGGTCTCACTAATTTCAACAATACTTTATATCTGTCAGATTATTGAGAACACCTGATCAAATAATTTTAGGAACTTTAATGTCTCATTATTATCAAACCAATTTCTTACTTTTTCAAACAAATTAAACATTTCATTCTTTGCATTTCAATCATTAGCTTCAGTTATGTGTCAAAATCACCACAAATATCTCCAACTCATGACGATTTCCAATATCAGCATCATTTCAATATCAGCGGCACATCAGTTGCGGTTAGTACAGTGGCGCCATTATCATTGGAAGCAATCGCGATATCATTCTAATGATCATCTCGAGTAGTCACGCCAATCAGTCCTTTGAACTTTTCCTTGGATACTACGTGTCGAACGGACCAAGCGAAAACATAATTTTCAATTTCTCCCCATATTAATCATCGTCTAGATCCAGTTATTTACCATGTTTATTTTAGCGTAACTGTAATTCCGCTGCTACTCATAGAACAAGATAGGTATTTGGTGGAAATATCATCCAGCTACCGTCGTCGTTGTGATGATCGTCGTCATCATCATCGTCATTATTATCACTGCCACCATATTCTTGTGAGCGCATGAAGAATTTTAGCGTGGCAAAATGCTTGTCCACTGAAAAAGACATTAATTAATCATCGTAATTGCCACTGGTAATGCTAATCGGGTAAAATGAAAACGATGATGGTGATGGTGGCGACGACGACGACGACGACTGCCGCCATCCTGATGATTAGAGTTGCGATTAGAGGTATTCGCAGTGTATCTGTGGATGCTTGGAATCAAGTAATGGTGTAAAACAAATGGCACATGTAAAACTGTAACAAGCTGATGAGTTTTGTTCGAATTATTAATCTGTTAGTATCAAAAGTGTTTGTACACAACAGTAGGCAGTTGAAAAAAATGGATTCAAATGTGGACAGTTGCAACCAAATTACTCTTATTTGACACCAGAATGAAGTGAGCCCCCAAACTAATCATTTCACAGTCGTAAATAAATTTCGCTTTTGTCTTTCTTTGCTTTTATAATAATAAATTGCACATGCATGGCTAGATTCAATGGGTTTTTTACGTTCAGTATTGTTTTCACTGAAATTTTATTCTCCAAACGATAGTTCATTAGATTCACCGATTTTATAATCATATCTGTTTTATTTTTTTGCAGCTCCCTTTCAAATTAACAAACAAAATTATATGATCCATTATGATTAGATCTGGAAATTGAAGAGAATGATTTAATATTTTGCACTTACTATTCTTTCACTAGTAGTGTAGAAATTTATTGTCTTGTACACTTTTATTGTTGAGCCCAAGTATTGAAGATCAAGCTTGAATATTTCTAGGTTATGGGCACTAGAATTAACCGTTGTACTTTTGACAAACATAAGCCTAACGGACCCAAACCATAACATTTATACCTCCGTATTTCAGGCACATCATATTTAAAAAAAATCAAGTTGTCTTTCGAATTTCTATTAGACAATTACTCTGTCATCCGATCCAAAAAGTTGATACTTCCTTTTATTTACAAAAATATGATTTTCCAGAATTTTTTTTTCACGTATTATCAGAAACACTCTAAGCGTCGAGCTATATACATCTTTAGGGACGTAGCAAACATTTTTATGAAGCACTCTGTTGTTTCAACATAACTTATTCTAGTTTCGTCCGCTCAACGAAGAATTGAACACTCCACCAATGCAAGAAGAAGGCCTTATGCTGCCGCCACCAAGCAAAGAAATTGGCTGAAATTCAACAAAGCTCTTGGAGTCGACAGCATAGCAGCTGAGCTCATTAAATATGGAGGGCCCATATTACACCAAGCAATTCATGAAATTGTATTGCACGTATGGGACCATGAAGAGATTCCAGAAGACTGATACAAAGGCATAATATTTATTTATTTATTTATTTATTAATGTCCAAATCAACAGAACAAATCCAATTATAGATTAGACATAACAAAAAACAAGAATATATATATATATATATATATATATATATATATATATATATATATATATATATATATATATATATATATATAAAGAAACAACTACATGAGAGCTAATAAAGAAAAAAAAAATTAAATAAAAAAAGACAATTGAAATTAAATGGAATTCAGAAAGGAAAAGTAATCAAAAGCAAAATCGATTGAAAAAAGATACAAACAAAAGACTAAATTATGAGATATTTCATGTACCCGACAGAACGGTATTTTTTAAAGTATTTTTAAACACAGCTAACGTTCGAGGCAGAGGACCAAGGTTAAGGTTATTATGCTGACGAGGCAAACGCAAAAGGGGAGAAAAGAAATAGGTGTCGGTACGGGCAAATGTAACATTAAATTTGAAAAATGTTAGGACGGCCCGAATCTCTAACAGAAAGGTGAATGCTGGGGTTCACCAATATACAGCTGTTAAAAAGTTTAAAGAGGAGGCACTCGTCGAGAAACACTCTCCGTGACTCAAGCGAAGGAATTTGAAGGATGGAGAGGCGCATATTGTAATCACAATACGGAATACTGAACTTATAGAACAATGAGCGGGTGAATCTGCGTTGCACGGATTCAACCGCAGCAATCAAGTATGCGTAATGTGGACATCAAATTTGGCAACAGTATTCAAAAAAAAAAAAACAGATATAGAAAAGTGGAAAGATTAACAAAATGTTTAGAGGATCTGATGATGAAGCCGGGAAAACGAGAAGCCTTGGCAGTGATGTGTAAAATATGTAAGTCGAACTTGACGCCAATGTCGTTGAAACTAGCAACAGCATTGAGAGGGGAGCCGAGGGCAGAGTAGAAGAAGAGAAGAGGGGGTGTTTTGTGGGTGAAAGACATTTGATGACACTTCGAAACATTCAAAGTGAGAGAATTCGTTACGCACTAGGTAGCCAAAGTACCCAAATCTTTCTGAAATAAGGAACAGTCACTAGCGGATTCAATCACTCTGAAAATTTTGAGATCATCAACGTCCAAAGACAGGGTGAGTTAAAGAGGGAAAGAAGATCGTTAGCAAACAAAAGGAACAATAAAGGACCAACAATAGATCCTTACGGAACTCCTGAGGTAGGAAAAAAGGGTGTAGAAGAGCAAGAGTTAGCAATCACAACACAAGAGTGATCACAATTGTGGGAGGAGAACCAAGAAAAGAGGACACCAGAGAGACCAAATTCTGCTAACTTTGACAGAAGAATAACATGGTTCACAGAATCGAAAGCCTTGGCAAAGTTTGTATATAGGACATCTACTTGCTTTTGCTTGTCAATTGTGGAAGCAACGGTGTTTGTAAAAGGCAATAAGTTTGTAACCGTTGACTTACCTTTAATAAATCCATGCTGTTCACTGGCCAGCTAGGGCTGAATAAAAGAGTACACTCTATTGTAAACTACTGTTTCGAGGAGCTTACTAAAACATGGCAAAAGGGACTCAGGACGATAATTAGGGATGAAAGTAGTATCACTAGCTATATGAATGGGAAATATGCTGGCGGATTTCCAGAGGACAAGAAAGGTACCGGTTGAGATGCTAATGTTGAAAATTATTGACAGAGGAACACACAAAGAAGACGACAGTGATTTGATGAAAAAATTCGGAATGCCGTCAACACCGAGGCTTGCGTTTCCATCGAGAGACAACATTAATGATACGACTTCCAAAGTATTAGTTAAACCAGTGGAAAGGGTACGATCTGGCGTGGGAAAAATTGTTGAAGGCAAAGAACTACTGAGATGGGAGGTAAAAGAAGAAAAAAATTGAGCAAAGAACTCGCAGGAATCCTGCGGTGAGGACGCAGACTTATCATGAAGATACATAACAGAAGGAATGCCAGAGGAAGTTTTAAGGGATTTGATATAAGACCAAAAAGGCTTAGGCTTGTCGGAAGTAATAGAAGTTTCGACATGCTCCAGGTAGGCACGCATTGCGTCATTGACTGCCTTTTTAGCAGCAGCCCGTAACCTTTGAAACTTCAAAACGTCATTGAGAGAGCCAGACC
This sequence comes from Nemotelus nigrinus, assembly GCA_947369275.1. Lineage (NCBI taxonomy): Eukaryota > Metazoa > Arthropoda > Insecta > Diptera > Stratiomyidae > Nemotelus > Nemotelus nigrinus. The sequence continues at coordinate 17,974,657 of OX376372.1, forward strand.
TTTTGTATTTACTACGCGCTGCATCTTTGGCTCTCAGAGCAACAACGACATCGACTTTTACAGCGGGAGGAAGGAGTATGGCAGGAAATTAAGTTGGGCAAGAAGGGATAAAATTTGTCAAGAGCATCATCCATACTTAACCCTCTGAAAAAATTATACCAGTACCCCATAAAACCATCTTAAACATACATAAAAAAGAAGATGCAGCTACTATAGGAGCATAACATTTCCTCAATTCTGCAAAAGCGGATAGCTCCATACGCTAAAACCATCATTGGACAATATTGATGTGGCCTTATCGAGACAAATCAACAATTGATCAGGTATATACTCTCAGGCAGGCGATGGAAAATGTTTGGAATTCAATATTCTATTGTATCATCTATTTATAGACTTTAAAGCCGACTTTGTGATAGTATAGCCAGGGTAGAATTGTATAAAGCCATGAGAGAATTCGGAATCACAAACTGACTGACACGATTGTGTTAGTTGACCATGACGAATATAACAAGCCAAGTTAAAATAGCCGTTTTGCTATTCCTTATAAATGTACATCATTGCATGCTCAAAGTTTCAGCTTTATTGGGTGACGCCAGCATGAGAAATAGTCATTGAATTGTTTGATGTATATTTGCATATACAGGATCATTCAGACCAATACCAGTATAACACGTGATTCCTTAAAGTAAGCTGTTGTTGTGGGCCGTGACTCAGATGCTGAAATTTTGGGTCTCCTTGAATACACATAATGATATTCTGTAGAAAATCTCTTGCAGGTAGCGGGATGGAGTTTGGCGCGAACAAAAGTAGAAACATAGAGCATTGTTAGAAGGAAATAAAATTAAAAAAAAACTCTAGCGCACCTGAACCACTAGAAACACTAATGTTCGAAGAACAGTAGAAGAATCGTGCAGGTTTTGAGTGCATATTCCACCACATGCGCTGCTTATTACAGCCAAATTGTTTCAAATACCACGTTTTACTTTTGTCTCAAGAATGCATTATAACTCATATGGTAGAAGGTTTTAGATATTACCACTGGCATGAATTTCAACGTTTATGAGAGCAACACTTGTTAATTATATTCGCTCTCAGTTGCTTATTTGACAAAATTTTGAAAGCAACATCTCATATAATATCAATGAAGAAAATGCTCAGTGCCTGCAGCACTGTAACTGAAGTTGGAGTTTGGGGCTGTGATCCGAAAAATTTGCAGAACTTTGGGAATTGAAACATCGGTTATTTATTTTCATTGTAAATGTTTCCGGTATGAATACTAACTGTAAGCATTTATTGATACAAAAGTAGCACAACCGACTCGTGCTGGCAACCTTTCGCCAGTATCAAAGCCAAGAATATATCACATCTGCTTCACGTTGTTTAATTACATTCGAAGTTATAGGATTATAAAGAAATTTAGGGTTACCTGCAGCGAGTTTTTTCAAATAATCGAAAGCTTAATATTTGCTGTTTATTGTAACTACAATATCATAGCCAATTGAAAATTCTACGATAAAACCGCGTAATAAAGATATTGCAAACAAACACAAAACCAACAATAGCTGGCAACCCTATCATGGCTTCTCAAAAAAATTTGGCTTGAATAATGTTTATAATAGGTTCCAGTAATTGTATGAAATTCGTATTGAGTTCATGACTGCACTGGAAGTTATAGGGCAAAAAGTTTTATTTTCCTGAGAGAATTTTCAAAACCAAAGACACAAAAATTACCATAGCTGGCAGCACCAATCGAATTTTTCAACCAAATTTCTATCAAACAGAGTTTAGAGTAAGGTTCAGCTACTGTGTCAATTTCATGAAAATCTGGTAACTTATTCACATTTCATAGGGCAAAAAGCATTTTTTTTTCTTTGTAATTTTTCAAGATGGCACCACTGGAACACAGTTGCCTACAATTCAAAATCGCTTCTATCAAACCTGGCCCTACTTAAGTCCAATGCATTCTGTAAATTTCAATTCTATCTGATGATTGATTCGTGAGTTCCCGTGAACAGAAGTTTTTGAAGCTAAAAATATAGGTTAACTGAGAAAGGGTTACCGTTCTTGTCCGACATGAAATTTCCAAAGTTTTACTTTGACTGTGTAGATTTAGCATAAGATTTGTATACAGATTGGTTTTATTGTAGAAACGGACATTTTTTAGGATATTCGATGGTTTGAATGTTTTCACTTACAAATTTTTATTTTTTCAAATTCAAGACACCAAAACTATCATAGCTGGCAGCTCCAACCGAATTTTGCAACCAAATTTCTACCAGACGTAGTCTAAAGTAAGGTGCAGCTACTGTGTGAATTTCATTAAAATCGAATGATTTAATCAGAATTTATAGGGCTAAAAGCAGTTATCTTTTTTAGTGATTTTTCAAGATGGCACCACTGGCACAGAATCACTTGTAATTCAAAATCACTTCTATCAGACCTGGTCCTATTTAAGACCAATACATTCTGCAAATTTCAATAAATTCTGTTCATCGGATCGTGAGTTTCCGTGAACAGAAGTTTTTGATGCTAAAAATATAGGTAACTTGGGCAAGGGTTACCAGGCGTGCCCGTTATACCATATCAAATTTTTTTCTTTGTTTATGTAAAAAAAGCACAAAATTTACATATGAGTGGCTTTTGTTTTAAGAAACGACATTTTTTCAAGAGAGACGATGATTTGGAGGTTTTCACTTTCAGTGCCTGCCCTAGCTACAGAGTTGCCAGCACGCTCATTAAAACGTACACTGATCTACAACTAAATAAAACAAACATGTCCTGAAAATTTCGTAATCATAGAATAGCTCTGTCAAAAGTTATCGCAATTTAAAAATTTTCAAATTTTCCCGTTCTCTTTTTAGGCTCCCAGCGCACACATGGGGTTAAAAAATTCCAAAACATTATCCGATTCACATGTAAAACTTGTTCGAAATTTATGTCGTCAACTTTATTTTTGTAAAAGTTATTTGTGTACGGAATAATAGGTATATTAAAAAAATCACTAAAATGGCCGCCGGCGCCAAAGGATTAAAGATTATTTACTTTTTGTGAGACCTGGCACTATTCTGCATATACACCAATGTGTCCTGAAAGTTTCAGCTCAATCGGATGGCGCGTTCCTGAGATTTTTTCACTGAAATTTTTTGATGATATATATATATATATATATATATATATATATATATATATATATATATATATATAGAAATATGAATTTTTGGCCAAAGTGATTTTAATACTAATGTTCTTCTTCGAACATTAGTAATAAATAAATTTCAAAAGTAAATGGGTGAATCTTTTGGAATTGTATTGTTAAAAGAAAAACTTTGGAATATTTGTTATTAATTTTTCCAAGAATTATTTACAAACAATAACAAATGAGAACTCATTTAAAAGGTAATTATAGTTAATTTCAAAATAAGATTAAGTGATTGAAATACGCTGGATTTTTCAAAACTTAAAAGGAATCGTTTTCACCACTAAAGTGATTTTAGCATTAGTTTTCTCCGAAAATCAGTTACGATATTTGTCATTTGGCTCTCGAAAAGTTTTACTAAGTATTTCAAGAGGGTGGAGCTTAGGTTTTTTCATATTATTTACGAAGATAAGTAACCTTTTATAGTGCATTATAGCCACCAACTCCCCTGAACTTGTGTTTTCATTTAATAATAAATTAACTAAAGTAAAAAAGTTTAGGTTCCCATATTGCATCAATTTTTCATGTGTAGTGTCGACTCAAAATCTTTGTCAAACTACAATACTATTTACTTCTTTGCAACCTTTTAACATCGCATAATGTCAATGCCACAAAACAAAAAGGTTAAATAGGTTACTCAATTTTCCTGCACCTGTCATGCGCATGGTACGAGTAGCATCGTTGTCACCTCATTGATTTGTACTCCTCGCATTAAGAATATTCGAACATAGTTTGGTTCAACTGAAGCATAACCTTTTCAAATATCAATGGCAATCTTCACCACTCACTTCACGCTTTCGCGACTGTATGCGTTATGAAGAATGCAAACGAAATTCAGCTGTTGCACTGCCAGAAATGGAGTTCGTGCGCTCATCATAGCCTGAAACATTTGATCTATGGCGACCGTGCACAAGTGGATGTAACATCACCTGAGTCCTGCTGTTGCCTTGCAGTGTAAACTTTATAATATTGTGTGACCTCCCCAAATGTTAAAATCGTGTTTTGGCTTTTTCGAGCTTCGATGCCTCTAGTTGCTATGTTAGCTAGCGAGTATTAAAGATGCGATCGCTTTGTGTCTGGTTGGAGCTATGTTACAGTGGCGATATTTCATTCGCAGAAATGGAAATGTAAAGCTGCATGGTAAGAGTTTCTCGCGATGTGAACTTAGTTGACCTACAAGTGTGACATCCATTAATGTTGCACAACGTTCTCTGTATCATTTATGATGGTACTAAATATTGAAGAAGACACCTCTTTACGGTAAAATATTTGAATTACTGATTTTTTAGCCGGTTTCTAGTGAACATCAATCGTCACCAAAAGCCTGAATTTAATGCAATATCCACTGCAACATGTAAGTCCCACGCTCTGCATTCCAACCGAAGATACTGTGCTAAATATTTTAAGATTCCGCGCTTGTCGCTTAATTATTGCCAGTTAGTATTATGTAACGATCAGACTTAATGAGCGGGACACTAGTGTGTTGCACCAAGTCGAGACAATACGAGTGCAGGCTGGCGTCGCAGAATAGAGCATTGGCCGTGGTCGGAGCGTGCTAATGTCGTCCCGCACCAGTGTTCAACGACACCTTATAAATATTCAAGTTCATTGTTTCACAGAAGCAGTTAGATCGCTCTGATCATTGCAATTGTTCGTAATTTAAAATTTTTCGCTGGCTTCCGGTTCTTGTGGGAATAGAGTGGACTATAGGTGGGTGTTGAGTTTTATGAATATAGCTGTCGTCATAGCAAAAATTTATTAAACTATCTCAACCAAAAGTAAATTTTTGAACTTTTCTTAAAATGTTGCATTTCAAAATGTTTAATGAGGGAAGAACCTTCCAGCCGAATGCTTATTAGTGGGACAATGTATTGTATTTTGTATTCTAAGAAAACCAATCGAACAGATATCTGAAGATTGTTTATACTCCCTTTTTGCCACATTGACTGAAATTGTCTTAAACTCATGGCTATGGAATAGTTTTTTTCCGTGGCTGTTGAATCTTTTGCAGCATCTGTTAATAAGTTCATTGTTGGCATAGAATGTGTGGTGTTAAACGGGTGTGCCTCATCCACGTTTCTGATTAGTTAAATTTTGCTATCATTGGACATGGACAAAACATTCATGAAAATCATAAAATAAAATATCAAAAGTAAAGCAGGACCATACGACCATTTTCCGCGAAAATAGAGTTGAATTATTTGAAACAATTTGATATGAATGAATAATGAATAATGGTAAATAATATCTCAAGCAGAAGATCAAGCTTTAAATTTAAGGTTCTTTAAATTGGGTTGAAGGAAAAGAGTATTTCTAATTTAACAGAAGACCCGAGATACCAATCTTCTGTTGTTTAACTTGAAAAATATCATGATTGATACAATCAAAAGCTTTACTGACGTATGTGTAGATCAGTGGCGGCTCGTGATTTTGAGACTTAGGGAAGCACAAGCAAAATATATAAGCATATAATAGATAAACATACTTATGAAGCACGTAGTAAACTAGGCATGCGATTTTTTTTAAATATCGTGTAGAAAATCAATTAGGTATTTCAATGCTGACCATATTTGCATTAAAAGTTAGTGATTGATTGTCAACAGCTTATTTCAGTCATATTCCTACTCACTAAGATCAAAAATCTCACAAAAGTTCAAATTATGATAAGTATTTGAAAGCAAAAAATAATTACTAGTTTCTTGATTTTTCTTTTAAATTATAAAATAAGTTAAGTTGAAAACATATTACAGGCTAAATGAATGGTGAAAGTTTTTTAATTGCTCAAAGTTGAAGATACCACAGCAAAAATAAATTCCTCATATAATTTGCAATAAAAGTAAAAATAAAAACAGTTGACTGAGCAAAATTAGTGGTCTTGGTTGCCAAGACTCAATAAGATCCTCAATGAAAAAGACTGCCGCAGTAGATCTTCTATGGCACAATTACAGCAATTTTGGTATTCCACTTTAAATCCATATTAAACGGCTAAATAATATTAACTTTTCGAAACAGAATCTATTCAATACGCTCTCATTTTAACGAGTTTTATTATAATTTACTTTAAAAACTATCTTTTTATGCATCTTTACCTGACCGTATTAATACTGACAACACAAAAATTCAAGTCAAAAGAATTATAACAGGTGCGTTTTTTTGCGAAGAACACATAAAAAACGCACCTAATGTAAACTATAAATGCTAAAGCATAGAAATAACATACACGGTGAAAAATATTCGGATAAAATTGATCTTCACAATGGTGTACTATTATGTATCCTAATATTCGTATAGATTGTATATGTTGACGTTGGATAAAATTGTTCTATCCTATTTTGGAATAACTTTTGTACGAGTTTCGTATAAACGGGTGGTTTATACGAAGATCGGATAATATTTATCATAAATTCATATTAAAAATTCATAAAAAATAAAACGAATTATTTAGAATTACATTTGCGTCGCAAGTCGTAAAGTTCGTATTTAAAGTTTATAAGTGAACTGCATTGGACGTAAAAATTTACTCGGGAGTGTTTTCGTGGAACGGATTGTTTAGAATTACTTTTGCGTCGCAAGTCGTGCAATTAGCATTTCGAGTTTGTAAGTGAAGTTATTTGTGAAAATTATTTGGTAGCCATAAGGAACAACTTTAATCACTACAGGAATATTGTAAAACTTTGGTTTTGGTGAATAAAGTGTATATGAATAAAATTTATCAAGTTTCTTTTTTCAAATAATAAAACAAATAATCGTTATCCATCTCACAGTACATAATTGAATTTAATGCTCGAAAGTTTTACTTCGTGTACTATGTCAAGTGTTTTCACAACACCTACATCCCGCAAAAATAATTCCGATTTGATTCTGCTTTCGGAGGCTGGTTCCGCAAAACGATCGAGTTTCCCGTATCAATATTCTCGGCTTTGATAAGCTTTGATGATATACGTTGTCTATGCTGATTTATAGAGAAGAAGGGAACCATGATCACATTCAATAACCTTTACAAGTAAAATTATATCGAGATGTGGGAGATGTTAAAATTTGTCACAACTAGCGTAAATACAAATTAAATGATTTCCAACTGCAAGTGGTCACGCCAGTCAAGTATGCACTGTGTGCTGGTGTCTGATGAGAATCAGTGCATACTTTCGAAACCACTTTGTCAAAATAGAATTTTCAATGTAGATTAAAATTTTTAATGTAAATAAAAAGTTGTTCAAATTTAATCATCCCGCAAAAATAATTCCAACCTACTTTTATCTTTGAATGCATAAATATTCAATTGTTTTCATTCTTTTTTCATCATAATGGATAATTGTTCCCAATATATATATTCATAATAGAAAGGAGGGAAAAAACCAGAATAAGATTTTGGGTTAAATGATTTTGGGTTTTTGAAAATGGGATAAATTTATCGTGTGACCTCGAAATTAGAATAATATATTTCTTATTCTAAACTAGGGGGCTTCGCCCCCTGCTCGCTTCGCTCACCAACCCCCAGACCATTTACGATTTTAAATTGTACATTTTACTGGACGTATGTACTAAAGCCGCGCTAAAATCATTAAACGTTCACTGTCGCAGAGATCAATTTTTTTGTTTATTTAGATCTGTAGAAAATGTTTCATCCAAACCTCGACAAATATTTCAACGTCGTTTAACAAAAAAAAAAAATGGATGATCATGTTCTGCGGGTCTCATTTTCCTTTCCTTCTCATAACGCTTCCTCAAAAACGATGTTCTTTATAATTTTCTCTTCCGTACGACATTCTAAAATAAAAATATAATCCGACCAAATTTCCAAAACTTTTTTTATTAATAGAGAGAGAGAGAGAGAGAGAGATGGTGTACATTTAATAAGAATGTGGTGTATTCATTTATATGCGATTCGGATACCGTTTATAAGAGCGTCTTATTCAATTTATATGAATAATTGGTATTGATTTTATCTTATCAGATAAAATTTATCTTATCAGATTAAAGTGTTTGATCTTAAACAAACTTATTGGATTGATACTAACTTTCGTTTGGACCTATATGCATTCCAAAATTTATCAAATTTATCCGAAAATTTCTAACCGTGTAGGCAAAAGCAATCAAGTGGTCATAGCATTCAAAGCACCTGAACCGAGAAACTCATTTTGCGAAAGTAAACCCAAAGCAGATACAAAAAAAAAACGATCTGGGGAAAATTCCTCACGAAACAGTTTAGCTCCTACATCTTCTCCATATCAACATCCCAATAACTTGCACCGTACATACAACATGCGAACAAAGCATGAAAGGCATCAAATCAGAAGCGAAACAACTCGTAGGAAGAGGAGCAGAAGATAATCTACAAGTTCTGTAACATAGACCATGACGCAAAACAGAAATATAACAGAGAAGCGGATCATTTTCCAGCGTCAACAAAGGCGTCCATAGCAATCAAGTGGTCATTTCATCAAAGCATCAGAACCGAAAAACTACGTCTTTTGGGAAAGCGAACCCAAAGCAGACACAAAAAACCGATCTGGGGAAAATCGCACACGAAAAAATTTAGCTCCTACTGAATTTTTCTATCCACCAAGACGCTGTGAGCTGAGCCAGCATCCGCGATGCTATTTGAGTACATTGATTGTAAAATTTTCTGGGCATCATTTAGGCAAAGGGTCTAAGTAGAAGAAGCAAGATCACTTCAGTAGTCTGTGTAGTATATCACAATGAACTGTATGTTTTGAATTGAATGGTATGCAGTGCCTGTAATTTGTAGTAAAACGTTTGAGTTTTCGTTGCGTCACTGTATATTTGCGTTGAAAGCTCTGTAGTTAAACTGTTAATAAATAAAACCATTTGATCCATAGTAGCAATGGAGTTTTGTCTTTTGTAAGGAAATAAATGTTATTACTTTGATTGTTAAATATTGATTTTAAATCTTTTGATTGTTACATATTGATTATTTAATAAATTTTGTGGCTTAGCAAGAGAAGCACTGCTTCCTTTGCGTACATCGACGAGCCACTCTTGGTGTAGATCGAATTAGAGCACTAAACCGCCTTTTTCCATGCACAAAAAACATAGGAGACGAGAGTCACGACCTTAGTAGTAACTGATCTGCATTTTCTAGAACAATGCTGTTGTTCATTCAGAAGAGGTTTTATTAGAGCTAAGAGTTTATCATAGGCAATGTTTTCAGACAGTTTAGGCAATGCTGCTGCGTAGCTTGAGTAGCCTAGAAGGTAGAGTACTGGCTTCTTATGTGTGGGGCTCTGGTTTGAATCCAGCTTCAGACGAGGGTCCGCGCACCAGGCTTTGTATAGGTACCAGAATTAATCAGGGATAAAGTGAGCCGTGGAACTAATCACACCACACTAGTATACAAATTTTTGAATGAAGCCTTACTTGAACGAGCACACCACACTAGTCTTACTTGAACGAGCAAACAATACAAATTTTTGAATGAAGCCTTACTTGAACGAGGGTTGCATAGGTATTCGGCCTTCAAACCCTTACCCAACAAGAGTTGTATGATTTTTGTTTAGTTTACCACCTCTTTGAGCTGATTGAACCGAAAATTTATTGGCGGAAGATAATTGTGGCTGATTGAAGGAAAACCAAAGTATACATGCAGTTTGATAGGTTATCGGAAATCTGGTCAATACTTTGTGAAAAATAGCAAATACTAAAACAACGTGAACAAGTAATTAGCAAATACCAGGGGAAAATTTTCACTGTTTGAACTATTTTGATCAGTTTGAACTCGAAATAAACATGAATAAATGAAGCAAACAAAAAAAAAGGAATTTTCAAAGAAAATGAAAAAGTTTATGCAGCTAGTTTTAATGCCTTGTCGAATCCATGTTTTGATAACGTGGTTTTTGGAAGCATTATTGCTTTTGAGCTATGTATTATGGTTTTCATCTTTACGCTGATGAAACTGTGGATACCGTTGTGAAGAATACCGTTCATGAATTAATGACTAAATTGAGGTCATAGCTGAAGTATACTTCATTTATGCAAAAACCATTGGAGAAAGAGTCCCTTTAATTCAAATGTTCAAAGTCCTATCATTAACATCTAAAGGCCAATTTTACATCTTTAAATAAAATTTGACATTTGAACGTCAAAACTGCTCAGTTTCAGTAAAAATGTTAGTGATGTGTTTCTTAAAGATGTAGGAGAGATCAAAAATAACATCGAATGCCTTAGAATATTGACGAACAGTATTTTAAAATAGACCGCTGCACTTGCAGAAGTAATAATAAAAAAATCCAGGGTGTTTTTTTTTAGAGGTATAAAACTTTAAATTGGCAACATCATGTGTTTTATGGTAAGTTTGATTTGCCATTTTATCATGAATAGGTTGACGCCTGAGCAACGTCTGCAAATTGTGCAGATTTATTTTGAAAAAAAAACGGTTCTGATCGAGAAACTCATTGCGCACTCCATCAGAACAATTAATTCGGTTAACCATGGATCGTTTTACCCCACGTTTACTCTCACTGATAACACGCATCCATCCAGATATCGTACAGTGCGTAATGAGGACACCATAGCAGCTGTAGAGCGTAGTATCGATGAAGACCCAAGTGAGTCCATTCGACATCGTGCTCAGCAGTTAAATCTGTGCCCATCCACATTATGGAAGGTTTTATGGAAGGATCTTGGTTCGTGGGCTTATGATATTCAACTTGTGCAGGAATTGAAGCCAAACGACCACCGGTGTATGGGCTCAAGAACCAATTGCTGCAAATCCCGGATTTCATAAGAACATTTTGTTTAGCGCTGAGGCTCATTTCTGGTTGAATGGTTACGTCAATAAACAAAATTGCCGCATTTGGAGTGATAAACAGCCACAGGCGGTTGTATAAACATCGTTACATCCGGAGAAAGCCACTGGTTGGTGTGCTTCAACAATGCTGCTGGGAGTAACGTTACAGTCAATGAGCCATTATCAATGACTTTCTCGAATTGACTTGCGGTAATGCAGGGGACCCTAAGTTTCAACAGGATGGCACTACATGCCATACAACTCATGCAACCGTCGACTTATTGAAAGAAACATTTGATGAGCGCATAATTTCTCGTTTTGAACCTGTGAACTGGCCTGCAAGATCTTGTGATTTGACATCGCTGGACTATTTCTTGTGGGGTTACGTCAAATCACTAGTCTACGCCGACAAGCTTGAGACACTTGACCATACGGAAGATAACATTCACCGCGTTATTGGCGGGGATATGGCCCCAATTATTGGTTAGAGTAGTCGAAAATTTGACATCTCGTTTGGATTTCCTCCGCACTAGTCGTGGCGCTCACATGCCCAAAATCATTTTGAAATAAAAATTATAATTTCAATAAATTGCATTTCATGGCAATCAAAAAAAATTTATCCGTATTTTATTTCATTTTAAAGTTCTACACCTAAAAACAACACCCTATACAATTAAATCTCATAAAATTTTTTGAAACTCATTATTTCATTATATTTAGGCTAGTGAAAAATATGTCAGTGTGAATTTCGCCAAGAATATATATTTATCATTATTTAAATGAAGGATGTATCATGTAAATGTCACAGAGAAAAACTAATTATTCACTAGATTGAATCATATAGGTATTTTTGGAAATTAAGCTTGCACTGCAGGAGATGGGTGAACTTAAACTACATCAAACTAGATAAAGTGTGTCCTGCAAACATATAAACGAAATGGGGAAACTTCAACTGCGAGCGGTATTATAGAAATAATATAAAATAAAAAAACAAAGAATAAACAGAAATAAATTACGATATAAGCGTCACAAAAAAAATTATACAGAAATACAACTTTATTTTGGCTTGAGATGAAATGTGACTTCAAGACTTACATGTGGAAATATATAATTACAAGTGCATACATTTTTTTCCAGTAAGTATTTATTTAGTATTTAGTTACGCTAAGGAGAAGAATGTTAATTGAACACCAGGAACTTTTTGAACCCTTGGTATTTTTGGTTAAGCACTAAAATGCGGCTGATTTCTTTTAGATCATCTGAGCAAAACAGAATTAAATGCATCGAAAATATAATACATCAAAAACTAGTAAAAGTGGGCTCAAAATCATCGAAGCTTTTCAAATATCAATTGTTATATTCAAAAAAAATTACACGACAAAAAATATTCCAATTACCAAATGTATGTCGGACTGTCTCCTCGAGCCTTTATTGAAAAAATATTATTTTGAAAGATATCTCTAAAAAAAGATATTTTTTATTGAAAGATATCTCTTAAAAGTCCGAATTGTAATGGGAAAAGAAACTCACCAGAAACTATTACTATAATACGGGTTGATGATAAGAAGCTTTAATATAAAAAATTTTGTTCATTAAGGGATATGTTGAGATAAAACTGTGTCTTAAATGTTTAAATATTTCTTACTGAGCATGCAAGAGTTTAATCATATGTAGCAGCTTCAGGTTTTTTTTTGAATACCTCAGTGGTTCACAATCGACAGGAAATTTGAACTTTTTTCCATATGCGTACTATGTTTTGGTGCATTCATGCACACACTTAGGTTACATTTGTATCGGCTATAACCACCCATTTATTAGCAAAACCAAGCCAAAATCGACCAGACCATTTTAGTGGGTGAGACACTAGACGAGTACGTTCTTATATTATCTGGAGTATTAGAGATACTTCTATAGTCGTTTACGTAAGAACTAGCCGCGGTCAGTCCAAAAAAGTGACACAAAACATACGCAGCGAGAGACAGCAAACAAATTGGAGTATTTGGCTGTGAAACTTAAATGTACACAAACATTTTCCGAATTTAAAGCACATGAAGATGCATTAAATTTTGACGATGTAGTGTTTGATTTGAGCAGCACAGAGAACATTGAACCCACAAACTGTGTTCCAGGAAAATAAACAACATATTTTTAAATTTATTTTTATTATTTTTTTATTACTTTTATCATTATTTTTAATTATCTAATTTCAAAAATGATAATTTGTAGCCAATTCTTTTACAGTTGACCGTGTCCATAACGAGTCGTATTCAAGACATATTTTTATGACTCTAAGTCTAGTGCCAGCAAAGTTATGTATTTTTATCTTTATTTTTGAAGTGAATTTATGTAACAGATGCGAACAAAAATATGCGTCTAGACTGCTTTGAATTCTGTTTAAATAGTGCACAAAAGTCATTGATACAGAAATTACTATTCATTGCGTGTCAAATTAAGCTGTATCAATGGTTGAAGGTGACAACATTTAGTCTATCTTTTATTTCCGATGCTTTGAAAATATTCGTCAGTTTGTCACCAATATACACTAAAATAACATGGTATCTCTTTTACACGAATGATTGATCGAACTTGTGTGTTATTTCCACCTTTACACATCAAACTTGGCAAACGATAGCAAAATATACAAAGAATTGGGAAAAAATACAAAGATTATGTGATTATAGTGATTATTGTTGGTAATATATGATAAAAAATTACAAACAATGTGGCTCTACTGCACTTCATTTTTAATTAAGCATTTTTCTATAGAAAGTAATAATATTTGCTCAAAAATTGCAGAAAACAGTTCCCTTATTTATCAAAGAAACCTGATTTCACAGCAAAAACTTGACTGAAGATTCGTAATTAGTGCCAAAAGTTATCCCAAAGACTGTTTTAAGCTACTTTAGCAAATAACAATGTGGATTTTATGTATATTCTATTAAATACACTATGCTTTTACAGTTTACATATACATAAAACACATGAAAAGCTATAATATGTAGTTAATACGATGCAAAGAACTGGACGACCGATTCCGATTATGATATCTTTGATGATATCTATTTCTCAAGATACTTTAAGAATATTGTAGAATGAGTATCAGTATCACTCTACAAAATTAAAAAAATCAGGTTACTTGCCTAAGTCTTTCGATTTAATCAGTATAAGATCCTGCTATTTTTGAAAATCAGTTCGAGAGAAGTTGAATTTGAAAGAAGTTTAAAAGTTCATGGCTGAGTGCAAATATGTTTTTTAATATATTTTTCAATAAAAAAACAACAATGTCTTTCCACACGTTAATGGTATTTAGCAATATTTGTCATTTGCTCTATTTAAATTGACATGCGGCGGATAGTTCCTAAAATAAAATTCCAGGCGTTAATTGGAGGACTTGTTTGATTTCTAATTAGAGAGCTCAAATCGTATCAGCAATGTGATTGAGGATAAGTAGTTGCCTTAAGTATCCTAAAAAAATAGAGGATCAGAATTATCTTCCAGAATGATAAATACATCTGCACCATCAGATTTGTGACATGCTGCCATAAAACATTAGACTTTTTTGTTATTTATAGCAAATCGACAAATTTATGCTAAAATTTGCATCATGTTTTTGAATTTTAATCTCTTGCACATCATCATTTCGCAACCCATCCTCATAACTTTTAGTACTATAATCTAACTTTGTAATTACTCAATTCCAAATTATCAACGATCTTGTGATTACTACGAAAATATCTCTTCTCCTCTAGCATTCCGGTCACGGTCAATTGCAGTTTGCAATTTTGCCTCCAGAATGATTGTACTTTTCTAACATTTAAGCTAATTATGGACTAAGAACATAAACCATTTGATTTATGTTTGCAAAAACGACTACAGCCCTGCTGCTCTGCTTGCAAAGAATTGACCGTCGTCGCCTGACTTGTGCCGATTGCCGTCACTATCGTAAGATTATGTCATAAAGCATATTGCGAATTTTTAATCACTCTTGTAGTATACAGGAGTATTGGTGAGTACGAGATGTTTTGGGCTTGGTAACTGGGACTTGTAATTGCATCGAATAAAATGAAGAGTTTAGCGAGATCATCAGGGTCATAAAATTGCATTTTATGTTTTTAATAGGTTTGCGATGACTCGATCAGACATTATTTTGGACAGGAGTCGATGAGAGGTTAAATACCAGCTGTAACATAAACTATTAGTTTTTAATTAAGGTATTGGTCATTGGCTTGTATGATTATTATATTGCTGGCATGCGTGAATACGTAGATTTGTTAGGCAAAAAGTTAGTTTTTGTGGCATCGTATGTTTGATAGTTTTTCAAATGTATATTTTGAAACTTTAAAAACAGGAAAATATGTGAATTAATAAGATTGTATTTTTAATAAGATTGCTCAAGAAAGAAATCAAGAGCTCAATAAGATTCTGTACCATATTGTGGGGATTTGAAATACATATAAAACAATTATCTTATTATTACAAAAAAGTTTAAAGAATTTGCTTAAGTTTTCCATGATGATAACGTTTACAATGCCACTAATTAAATACGTAGATAAAAGTAATAAAACGTGAAATGAAGTTACCCATTAGCTTTAAACATTACAAAGGTGAATAGTAAAGAAAGTTTACGCTGTAATATATAATTGGAAACAAATCATGATTCCAAGATTTTTTTATTGGGGACTTAAATGGAAAACTCTTGCAAAATTGCTGAGAAATCAAAATTGCCTTTCGTTTCGTTGTATTAAAATACTGCTTTCTATTTTTGATGGCAGTTATTTTCAATTGGTTCATAACGATGATGTTTACTACATCATGACGTTAACACAAAATCATCTTAAAACCTACATATCGAAGATTTTTTTTTTCTGAATTCTTTCTTTACAAAGTATTCCAATGTACTTGGTAATAAGAGTTTTTTCAAACAACATGAAAACGTAGTTAAGTCCACTACGGACTAGAGATCTAAGGAATTTTTAGACAGTTGATGTTATAAAATGTTTGAATAATTATATAATAAATCAAGCATTCTTCATTCCTCATTAGCTATATTATTTATATGAGTAGAAAAATTTAAGCCAGGGTCGAAGGTAATGCCTAAGTCTTTAATAAAACGAATGCATTCTCAAGTATTATTATTTAAGCTGTCTGTACAGTTAAAACTCTGCTTTGAATGATTAAAGATTGACATTTTTTATGCTCATATCTAAACAATTTAAAGTGTAATAATTGACAAAAAAATACTCAATTTTGACTGAAAAATTATTATATCAGTAAAAGAGGCAATATATTTAAATATTTTGCTGCTGTCTGTAAATAAGAGCCAATGAAAGTCATTATAAACCGTATTCATATCATTTAAAAATTAGAAAAAGTAGGATACCCAAATTCACATCTGCGGAATATCAGAAGTAGCAATAAATCGGCGAGAAAGGTGTCTATCAAAAATCAAACCAAAATCATATTGTCTGATTATTTCTATGGACTATGTTAAAGGTGTTAAATAGTCGTTAAATAAACAGTAAAAACCTTTGGTATGATCGAAAGAATGCAAATAGGATGGCAGTTACCTACTGTGAGCGTCAAAAGTGAGTGCACATGTTTCAAAATTGTTTTTGAGCTTTAATAAAAAAAATTACCGATTGAAATATATTTCTGATTGAATGATATCAAACCTTTATTTGTTAAAAACTATATACAAAAAAAATCAATTCCATATATTAACTAACAAAAAATTTACAGAGGTACAAAAGCAAAAAGTCAATGAAATATGAATCAAAAGTAAGCGCACACGTGTTCAAACGTTGCTAGAAGTCACGGATCTTTTACTATAACGGAATATAACTTCAATTTAATTTCTAGGAAACAGCAATCGCAAACATTCTTGGAAAAGTCATTTTTAAAACGTGCTAGAAGAAATGTGTGAAAATGAGGAGAAAAACTGAACCAGAAACACGAAAAATTATAGTGAATTTGCATTGTGAAGATAAAAGTTTAGGGAAAATTTGAAAATGGTAAAAAGACCACACAGTGCAGTCAAAAAAATTATTGAAAAATACAATAAATGCAAAATATTATACAATTTTAAAAGATATGAACGGCCAAGGAAATTAAATAGAAAAGAAATAAGAAATATAGTAAAAGAAGTTAAGGGTAATTTCCGTTCAAGTGCAGCAAAAATAGCTGAAAATTATCCCGCGACACACAATCAATCCGTGTCAGCCTCCACCGTTCGAAGAATATTGAATGAACATGGGTTACATGGCAGAGCACAACAAAGGAAGCCGTTTATTTCTAAAGCGATTAAGAAAAAATTGCAAATATTATGCTAAAAAATATAAAAACTGTATTTATAATTTTTGGGAAAACGTTATATTCTCGGATGAGAGTAAATTTTAAATATTTGGTGGGCATACAAACAAAAAGCTTTGGCGAACTAAAAATACTGAGTTCCATGAAAAAAATGTTCCCGGCACAGTGAAGCATGGCGGAGGATCTGTTATGATTTGGGGGTGTATGGCAGCACCGGGAGTTGGAAACCTTGAATTTATTTATAGTACAATAAATAAGCAAGGTTTTCTCAATATTTTGCAGCGAAATATGGCTGACAGTGTTGCGAAATTCGAATTGCCTAGGACGTGGATCTTCCAACAAGATAAAGATCCTAAGCACACTTCCTATTTAGTAAGGTTGTGGTTGCTTTATAAAACTCCCAAGGTATTGGATCATCCCCCCAATCCCCAGACCTCAACTCCATTGAGCATTTATGGGATTATTTAGACAGGAAAATTCGGCAACGTCTAATCTCAAGCAAGGAAAGTTTGAAAAATGCTCTTAAGGAAGAAAAACTAGTATTTTTCCTTAAAGGAAAAATACTAGTTTTTCTTAAAATTATTATATGAATTTTTATTATATGAAGTGTGCACTTACTTTTGACTCGTATTTCATTGACCTTTTGTTTTTCTTGTTCTGTAAATTTTTTGTTAGAGAATATATGGAGCTGATTTTTTAGTTTATTGTTTTTAACGAAAAAAGGTTTAATATTCCTCAATCAGAAATATTTTTCAATCGGGATTTGGTTTTTTATGGAACTCAAAAACAAATTTGGAAGATGTGCATTCACTTTTGATGCTCATAGTATGCTCAATTTGTCCCCTGATTTGAATACTGCGATACCATTTTTCCCCAATTGTGGAAAAATATTCTAATGAAAAAGGTTTATTGATTAGATGTAGAAGGAAAATTGGCAAAGCATGTGTACATTTATTTTGCAAAGAATGGAGGGGGGCTATCAGCACCTACACTTTTGTTTTCATCTAGCGTTAGCCAGTTTTCTATCAACGAATTATGGTTTAGTCGCTCAAATTAAAGTGAGTATCGGAAGGAATATCTTAATTTCTGATACTATTAGAGTAGGTTGCCAAAAACGATCGGCAAACGAATTTGAGAGAGTAGATTTATCAGAGCTAAACTGGTACAATTGATTTCACATTGTAAACATATTTTTTGCAGCCAAGTTCAATTATTTACCTTCATTTGGATCTTACTTTTTATGGAAAGAAGAAAGGTAAAGCTCGTTGAACTGATGGATTCGGGATGAAAGAGTGTTGAGTGTATTAAAGTACTGAAAGGAAAAGGCTGCAAAATAATTTGGCAAAGAATATAAACTGTAGGCACATAAACATAATTTGGTGGTTGATTCGAACCATTGGATTGCATACTGGCTTGAAAATAGCTCCAAAAACAAAATTAACAATTATTTGAAACGCGATAGTTTTGCACATTTAACGCGTCAAATATATGTGACAATAGATAAAACACGCACCATAGAATCAAAATCAATAGTTCCTCACCAGTACTGAATCCAGTTCCAGAGAAGGTAGACCCGATACTTTTTTCTGGGATGGAAAATGAATTTCCCTATTTGACTCTCTCGGAAAAGAGTTATAACCATTTTAGCCTTTCAACAAACCTGGACGCAAAAACTCATGAAAACGGGCTTGCAAAAGAAAAAAATACCTTAATCCACCATTTTTTTTTCCATTGCATCTCCTCACGAAAGTGTTTTGGCGATGGGAAAATTGAGGAATTTCCATAACAAATCACTGGATCACCCAGTTTATTTCCCAAACGGCTTCCTCAAGCACTAACTTTTTTCAGTACCTCCTAATTTTCCTCAGTCATCAGTCAAAAAAGGATTTCGACTTCATGCTGCTTTTTGGCAACACTTCTGGAGACTTCAAAATACTTTGAGAATATTTTAAACATTCAGACGGTGCCACAATTATTCGTGCATAGCTTTTTCAAACATAAAATTAAAAAAACACTAAATATAATAGCATCTATTGTTTTCTTGTTGTTACATATAGGTTTTCGTTTTTGAAAAATTGCACATTATGTTGAATTTCATGATTTGAGAATTTGAGCAATTAGACGAATTTACAATGATTTCCGTCGAAGACAATCTTGTGCCCAGAACATCAATAGAATATTTTTCTTCATTCCATTGGCCCTTAAACCGGTTTATGCCTTTTTCTCTTGCAAACAATTACATCCATATGTACAATTGATCTATCCCAGTTACAGTTTGCTTATTATTATCAAAATTAGTTGATAAATTACTTATCTTTAAATGAGTTACGGTCGCTGAAACTTATTTTCAATGCAAATGAAGTATGAAAAAATTTTAAGTAGCTTAAAAATAGCATTGTCAACTATTTTAATTGGTAAAAGTCCTCATCAATACAAACGATGGCAAAGATTCAATATAGAAAAAACTGCTTTCTTAATTTTTTTTATTAATTTTGTAACCAATTTAGAACTAATAAATGACATTTTCATTATAAGTGTCTATATGCTAAAAATTCATCTAAACTTTTCGAAGAAACATGGTTTTAATTCAGGAAACAACAAAACTCCTATTATGTTCCGATCACAAGCATCGAAAGCCGACAAAGTCATTTGTTTTAAGATTTATTTCAGTTGTTCCTTAACAAATTCTGTTCGGCTATTCGACTCGAACCTAACATATTGGCAAATCAAATAGATTCATGTACTGCAAGTTCTGCAAAACGACCGAAGTGTTGTCCGAGGCTCGGCTACGTTGTCACCTCGGGATATGTTGGATGTGTTTCTCCTAAATGGGCCGTTCGAGACCTTGTGTACCTTGTCTAATCGTTCCGATCAATCTTACCATCGTTCAATAAAATGCAATATTTTCGCATCAATAAATCCAACCGCGAGCCGAATGTCCCCGCCGTGGTTTTTTCTCACCTCAGCGAAATGTAGTTTAGATTTCGATGCATGAGTCTGAACAAATAAGGAGCTAAATGCACGAGAAAAATTCACTAAGCAGCATATAATGCAAAGTACTATAAAAGGGTAAACACGTTGGCAGTTCGAAATGCAATTGAGTTCCTGAATAAATTTTCTAAAACATAATATGTGGAAAAAAGCTAATCACCGTTTTAAAAACATCCTACTTTGAAATTAGTCTCAGAACTAAATATCTTCATGTATGGATTACCTTAACATCATCCAATACTATTATTTGACCCGTGGTTAAGGTCTTTTAAAACAGTTCGTCGAATCGGTTTCAAAGATATTGACGGTCATTGCTGCAGATTAGTCACGGAGAAATCAACACGTAGCATGTAGTGCGTGTCTAGAAAGGGAAGATCGAATGTTATCCTAGAGCCATAGCTAAGGCAGCTAGAGGTGTGCAATAAATACCACGAATAGCTACAGTCCATTTATAGACTGATCTGACATTTCAAGTAACCTCCTGGGGCCATGAGCACTGAAGGCGACAACGTTCCAATGTTCGAATGGCAAAATCTTCAATCAGTTTCAGATATGTTTGTATCGATTTTCATTTTATACAGAGAAAAGCACAAGGGTCGAGGTTTCTTGGATAGAATGGGTTCTTGTCGAATTGTAGGAAAATTCTAGCTAATTTATTCACACCGAAAGGCAGATTTAGTTTTAATGTAATTAAAACCAATAATAAAAACTGACTTTTCGCCGATTAAACATTGTTGAAAGCTATATGCTCATGCGTTTAAACTTGCCATGCATAAAATAATGACCAAAAAATCGATTCAATTGAATGATTTATGCACATTTTCGAAACAGAACAAAATTTCATAGCGACTGTTAAACGAGGACTCTTAAACTGTAATTGAAATAAGCTACGATACAATACACCGCACACATAATTTGGAAGACAAACCCCAAATTTAGTATTCACATCAAATTAACAAACCAACCATCAATTTTGTCGTGTAAAAAATTATCTTCCCACGACGAATTGATTCTTCCCATTTTTCATTCATACAATTACCGAGGCTAAGAATCACACACACAAGCATTTTTCAATTGTTTCCCAGATAAAAGATTCAGAACATGATATTATCCCGTGACCCATCATTTGTCTCTATTTCGTCTGTCCCCGTTTTGCTGTTCTACATATTCAGTCGTTTTCAGTCAAGATACACCCACTGGATAAGGCCGGCGGGCAATCATTTCCAAGACGCGTCAACTCAACATTGAAGAACGGGCAAAATGACGAGAATGAAATCGCTTATAACGAAACTGCGCTTTTAATTTTATTCATACATATCAAGATGCAATTGACGTTGAATGATTGCACCGTTCAATATGAAAAGTGATTGGTGATTGGATATCAATCAATTACTGTGATAGTGAATCATTGAGCTGATTTTCATCAGATTGTAAATGAGCAAACTTGATCCCGAGGCTCATGTCGGTGTGTCTGTGTGCACGTTAAGGCTGCACTTAAATTAAATCAAACAAATGCTTTTGAAGCTTTGTAAGACTTTGCATGAAAAATGGTTGGATATTGTGATTGTAAATTATTTATTTTAAACAAAACATGACCTCTACGATGCAGTCGATGCAA
The DNA here is from genome assembly GCA_947369275.1 of Nemotelus nigrinus. Classification (NCBI taxonomy): domain Eukaryota; kingdom Metazoa; phylum Arthropoda; class Insecta; order Diptera; family Stratiomyidae; genus Nemotelus; species Nemotelus nigrinus. The sequence goes on from OX376372.1 coordinate 17,996,518, forward strand.
ATAATTAGTTTCAATAAAAAAAAAAACGTCAGTGGTAGGTTTGAATAAATTATTATTGCATTTGCTGGTGGAAAATGTCTAAAGCCCAATCGATTCAACAAAAAAAAAAAATATTGAATTTGAGGCATCTGTTTTCATTAGTAGCTATTTGACTAAAAATAAACAAAATCCAATGTGAAATTTTATCGATTATTCATTTTAAGGCTTAGTTAGGCACTATTCATTACTTCCAAAACAGAATACCCCCTTGAAATCTAAGAAGCATAGTACCATACTTTGAATGGAACTAATGTAACATACTTCACTATTGTCTGAACTGAGTCGTATCAATTCAGTTGAATGTATCTGATTCGAAAATAAGGTTGATCCCTAATGAATTGCCTGGATGAACTTGAACTCATTTTCAATCTAATTGTAATAAAAAATTTTACGAATTCGTTAGAGAGTTCTTAATTGGCCTAGGTTTTCTATCATCAGACATTTATCGTGACTTATTGCTCGAAACCGTTCGAATGTCAACAGTTTAGAATCTTCAATGTATGTCGGAGATAGATTATCAATTCTGACCCTGCCGGTCGTGAGTTCATTAGAAATGCTTGCAGCTGGGAGAGTTCAGTCGTACATATGGATATAATTGTACTAAGAGAAGCAGTAGATATGAAGGCATTTATGGGCTAATGGAAGGAATGAAGAATATGCTATATCTGCTCTGCGCACAAGATAATCTTCGACGAAACGCCTTGTAGATTCTTCTAATTGTACAAATTATAAAATCATAAAAAAAGCTACATTATGATGAAATTTTCTAAAGATGTATATTTTTTCTAAAATAATTTAAAAATTATTCACATGAAGTCTACACCACGTTGGGCGCTAAAGTATTTAATTGGTTTCAAGATTATTTCAAGCTGGAAACAAGTTTAAGCTCACTTAAAAGACAATTTGTTGTAAATTAAATAGATTTAAATACAGAACAGTTGAAGAATTCCCATAACAAACTCCAAAATTTGGTCAATGTTATTGTTTTTTATATAAATTCGATTATTGTACTTTCAAATTAAATTAAAAAAAACATCAGGATATAGTCAAGCCAATGTATGAAGCTCTTGAAAATGGATTAAATCATTATTTTGTTTTCTACGTCAACGTCGCTAATTCATATCGGTAGGATTTCGATCAGGTGATTGAGCTTAACTTAACGCTAAGCATTGTTCGTTTTTGCTGCTGCAACTTATGCTTGTGCAATATTTTCTTAGTATATATTATTCTCATCTTAAGGTAAAGCGACTATTCCTTGGTCCATGCGATGAAGGACTAAAATGATGTAGGAAAGCAGAAAAAGTACAGACGTTTCCATCAGTAGGCACGTTTTTTTGGCAAATCTATAGAGTTCTGGTTACGTTAGTAGGCATTCATTGTGAAATCCTTGAGGTGGACTAGAATTCTTCTAGTCCACGTGTGGCCACGTAGAATGGCGATCACTTCTTCTTGTAGTTCATCTAGAAGTTCATTTATATTGACTGCGAATAGATTGCTTACTATATTTTTAATTCTTCCTATGTCTTGTTTGTCCTCCGCAAAGTACTTTAAAAACTATTCAGCAAGTCTCTTTAGATGTTAAACTATGTCCTTTCGTGGGTCTTCAGTTACTTCTGTATTTGCTGTTACTAGCTCAGTCATGCTCACAAACGATGAAAAATCATTTCCTATGATTTTTTTCTTCTATATACCGATTTGTTTGGACAAAAGCCTGGATTTGATCTTCGCCCTTAAAAATATTAGTGGGCTCACTTTTTCCAAACCTTTGCAAATTCAGAGTCAGTTTGTTTATATATTGAAGTACTTTTGAAATATATGTTTAGCCCGGGATATTTGTTTTGCATCGGAATATCGGAAGAATTGAATTTTTGCTTCTTCTAAAAATGCGCAAACCTCGTCTCTTAGATCAAACAAACTCCTCAACATACTTTCCTTCGATTGCCATCTTACTTTCGTGTAGAAATGCAATTTTTTGTATTCGGAGCACATATATTCGCACAATCTTTTGAACAGCTGTTTCTGTAAAGTGCTTCCTTTGACGAAATTGAGGAATTTGATCAGTAGCTTCAAAGTGGAATTTAACATTTCTGGCAGCGTTTTCAAAGCAAGCATCTGTCGATGAAGGATGCAGTGCATTGTAATCACTATAGGGTTTTTCTTGTTTTTAAGTTGGCAAATACTGAATCATGCCCAATAATTGCCGGCGCACCATCTGTACATAGCCCCACAAGTTTAGTCCATGAGATTTCAGGTTAACCAAAGTAGTCGTCAATAATTTGCATTATGTCAGTTGCCTTTGTCGTCGTTTTGACAGTCGTTGAGAGTAGTAAATCTTCCTTCAGTGCAATATCTTCAATATCGAAATGTTGTTGATAATTCGCTCCCGATATTATGGTAAACCGCACATAGTTACTTGTAATCACGCAACAATCTTCTGAAGAGAACATTGTCCCATTAACCACATGTTCCTTTGTTTAATTCTCCCTTGGAGTGTAGACGTACATCATTACGGCCCATGCAAGCATATATAGCTTGTGGAAATATATGCTTGGCTTGAGTAAGTGAATTTCCCACAGTCATAGAAGGAATATTCCAGTGTGCAAGAGCTATTTTTGAAAAAAAATTCCCTGCCAAGCTTTTGCTGAAATGGTTGTTAAATTTTTAGTGAGACTTTATCAGTCATCGAATTACACGTTAGTCGAAATATATTACATAGCTCTGGTTCGTAAAGGGCTTTAAGTTTTTGACGCATGAGCTAGCTAACTAGACTCAGCCGTGTCGCAACAATCACCTTGTTTAGATAGGGGACTGAAAAAGTTAATGCACAACGTAAATACAGAAAATTGTCTTCACTTCCGATGTAGGCCTAGCCAGATGGAGATAGCCTCAGGACCCAGAAGATGTTGGAGCCTATACCACTCTGTTACTCTGATCTTAAGATAAAAAAAACTCTGGTGCACCTGACCCGCTCGAAACACTAATGTTCGAAGAACAGTAGAAGAATCGTGCAGGTTTGGAGTGCATATTTCACCACATGAGCTGCTTATTACGGCCAAACTGTTTCAAACGCCACGTTTCACTTTGGTCTCAAGAATGCATTATAACTCATATGGTGGAAGGTTTCAGATATTTTATTCTATTCGTTATCAGTTGATTATTTAACAAAATTTTGAAAGCAGCATCTCATATAACATCAATGAAGAAAATGCTCAGTGCCTGCAGCACTGTAACTGAAGTTGGTGTTTGGGGCTGCGATCCGAAAAATTTGCAGAACTTTGGGAATTGTAACATTGTTTATTTATTTTCATTGTAAATGTTTCCGGTATGAATACTAACTGTAAGCATTTATTGATACAAAAATAGCACAACCGACTCGTGCTGGCAACCTTTTGCCAATGTATCACATCTGCTTCACGTTGTTATATTACGTTCGAAGTTATTGGAGTATAAAGAAATTTAGGGTTACCTGCAGCGAGTTTTTTCAAATGATCGAAAACATAATATTTGCTGTTTATTGTCACTGCAAGATCATTACCATTTGAAAATTCTACGATAAAACCGCGTAATAAAGATATTACAATTAAAAACAAAACCAACAATAGCTGGCATCCCTATCGTGGCTTTTCAATCAAATTTGGCCTGAATAATGTTTATAATAGGTTCCATTAATTCTATGACATTCGTATTGATTTCATGACTGCACTGGAAGTTATAGGGCAAAAAGTTTTATTTTCCTGAGCGAATTTTCAAAACCAAAGACACAAAAATTACTAAAGCTGGCATCACCAATCGAATTTTTCAACCAAATTTCTACCAAACAGAGTTTAGAGTAAGGTTCAGCTACTGTGTCAATGTCATGAAAATCTGGTAACTTATTCACATTTCATAGGGAAAAAAGCAGTTTTTTTTCTTTGTAATTTTTCAAGATGACACCACTGGCACAGAGTTGCCCACAATTCAAAATCGCTTCTACCAGACCTGGTCCAATTTAAGTCCAATGCATTCTGTAAATCTCAGCTGTATCTGATTATTGGTTCGTGAGTTCCCGTGAACAGAAGTTTTTGATGCTAAAAATATAGGGTAACTGGGAAAGGGTTACCGTTCTTGTCCGACATGAAATTTCCAAAGTTTTACTTTGAACGTGTAGATAAAGCATAAGATTTGTATAAAGACAGGTTTTATTGTCAGAAACGGTCATTTTTTTAGGATATTCGATGGTTTGAATGTTTTCTCTTCCAAATTTTTATTTTTCCAAATTTAAGACACCAAAATTATCATAGCTGGCAGCTCCAACCAAGTTTTTCGACCGAGATTCTACCAAACGTGGCTTAAAAGAAGGTTCAGCTATTGTGTGAATTTCGTCAAAATCGAACGACTGAATAAGAATTTACAGGGCTAAAAGCAGCTATCTTTTTTTGGTGATTTTTCAAGATGGCACCACTGGCACAGAATCGCCCGCATTTCAAAATCACTTTTATCAGCTCTGGTAAAGACCAATACATTCTGTAAATTTCAGTTAATTCTGCTTATCGGATCGTGAGTTTCCGCGAACAGAAGTTTTTGATGCTAAAAATATAGGTAAATTGGGCAAGGGCTACCAGGCGTGCCCGTTGTTTCAATTCAATCGGATGGCGCATTCCCGAGAATTAGTCACTGAATTTTTTGATGATATATATATTTATATATATATATATATATATATATATATATATATATATATATATATATATATATATATATATGTGTATATATATATATATATATATATATATATATATATATATATATATATATATATATATATATATATATATATATATATATATATATATATATATATATATATATATATATATATATATATATATATATATATATATATATATATATGAAAATATGAATTTTTGGCCGAATCGATTTTAATACTAATGATCTTCGAACGATAGTAATAATACTAATGTTCTTCGAACATTAGTAAAAAGTGTATAACGGCTTTCCACATTTTTTGGTCACTCAGAGACAATTTTTTCGAAATTCAGTTTTCTAGCGGTTCATATGTGCTAGATTTTTGTAATTTCAAAAGGAAAAATTAATATGAGTCAAAACTTTTAACAAAATCAATACACATTACTTCTTCCCACTTTTATACATACAAAACAGATACAATACTACTGTTGGAAAAAAGTCTAGCGCATCAGGACCGCTAGAAAACTAATTTTCGAAGAAATTATCTTTGAGGGATTTAAAAATGTGTGAAGACGTTATACACTTCTTTGTAGTATCATATCGACCATATCTTAATCAAAGGAACAAATATCATTTTCTGACAGCATTTCCTATAACACAAATGATGAAAATGTTCAGTGCTGGCAACATTTGTTCAACACAGCAGCAATAAATCTACCATACAATGCTCATGCTTAATCAACCTATCCTTTGAATTTCGTTTTCATCCGAGGATATCACCGAAAGTTTCAGCGATTAAACTATGTCTGGAGTTGCCATCCGAAAAATTTCCAAAATTCGGAAAATTTAAATATCGGTTGCTTATTCTATTGTAAATGCTTTGCTTATGAATACAAAATGGAAGCATCTGTTGGTGCAATATTTACGAAATTATCTGGTGCTTGCAATCATGTGCTAACATCATAGCTGCTTCACGTTGTATTAAATCCACCCTATGAATTTCGTTTCGATTGAATGGCTGCGCTGTAAGTTATATAGGAGTGAATATCATTTTAGGGTTACTACCGTCCCAACTTTATAAATTTTTGAAACGTAAATATTTGTTGTTAATTGTCATTGCAGGATCATTCCCATTTGGAAATTTTATGACAACATCGCTCGATAAAGAAATGTTAATAAATTACGAAATTCATCATACCTGGCAACTGTTTCACAATTTTTCAACGAAATTCCTACGGAATTAGAAACGCAACAAGATCCACTTATCACATGAATTTCGTTTTGATTTCGTTACTGCATCGGAAGTTATAGGGAAAAACCTTTATTTTCCTGAGCAAATTTACAATATTTAGGAGACAAAAAATACCGTAGCTGGCGTCTCTACACTAATTTTTCAAACAAAGTTTTATGAAATTTATCTTGGAGCAACGTTCACCTACTGATGTTAAAATCTGGTGGCTAAATCGGAAGCTATAGGCCAAAAACCAGTTTTTTTTCTCAGTGATTTTTCCAAATAGCACCACTGCCACAGTGTTGCCCGTATTTCAAAATAACTTCTATCAGACTTGGTCCTAGTTAATACCAACATGTCCTGTAAATTTCATATTGATCGCATTATCCGATCGTCAGTTCTCGTGAACAGAAGTTTTGAGTGCTGAGAGTAATTTGATCACGGGTTGCCGTTCTTGTTTATTTTGAAAATTTGTGTTTGACTTGGTGGACAAAAGCCAAAATTTATCAATAATTTGAATTTATTTTCAAAAATCAAAAATTTTTCAGGAGGGCTAATGATTTGAAGGATTTTTTTTTCAGGAGTCTGCTGTAGCCACAGAGTTGCCTGCACAGTTTTGTGTGTTAAATTTTAGTCTACATCAATTTGCTCTGCAAATTTCACGATATTGTTTTTCTTAGAAGTCAGAAGTTTTCACGATATTGTTTTTCTTAGAAGTTTTGACAAATAGAAATATGAAAAAAATCCTTGCCTACTTTTAGGCACTCAGCGCCTACACAAGGCTAAAACTTTCCAATTCTTTACCATAGATAAGCTTAAAACATAATAATTTTTCATTTCTAATAGTTTTTTTAACAAAAATTTACACTGCTTGGAAATATAGGAGTACCTTAAAATTCACCAAAATGCCCGCCGCCAAAGGGTTAAAGATATCTGAATTCTAGCAAGTCATGGACCTACCCACTATATACATCTATGTCCTCCGAAAATTTCAGCTCAATCGAATTGGCCACTCCAGAGATTATCTCCCTTAATCATTTTGCTGATATATATATATATATATATATATATATATATATATATATATATATATATATATATATATATATATATATATATATATATATATATATATATATATATATATATATATATATATATATATATGTATATGATGAATTTAAACGAAACGAGTTTAATACAAATTTTCTTCGAAAATTAGTAAAAATATGGAACTTTGAAGTTGCACTACAAGAACAATTTCGTTACACGCAGTGCTCGATTTCGAAAAATTATTCACTGATTTATTAATTTTGATCTTTATTTTAATTCCGTTACGTTCAATATAGTATTTTCAACTTCATGAAACTTGTCCATTGATTGTGTCGCATGAGTCGCTCAAAGTGTATAGGTATCAAGTCGGATGGATGTCAGTATCGATCCAATAATAGGTTAAAGGCTTAGGCTGAAAATGTAATGGTAACCTGTACATTATACTTTTTATTCATAGTTACCTGGCAGCACAAAATCGTCCATTTTCATCCGTCCGCCGAAAAAAACACGAATGAAACACAATTTTTTTTTTATAAAATCCAAGTATGTATTGTATCTATATGTTTATATTTTACATTTACAAAGTACAATTGAAATTTTCAAATTTTTCACTTTTTTATCATATTAAGCATAACATTGAAATCCATCTAATCTAACCATCTGGCTGATATTGTTTACAAGTTATATTTTATTGTATTGTAGTCTAGTAGCTTGCATATTGTGGATTGTATAGTATGTCAACATCAAGATAATTTTCTTTGCATTACAAAATCGACATTATATTCAATATACAAGAATTCATAAATTGTATGAATGTTTTTTTTTAATGCTTGGCTATTTGCAACACTATGAACCTATTTCTGGCTATGAATTTAATCCTGAATTGAATAGCTTATTTGAATATTTCAATCTAAGATACTTTGAATATTGTGTGCAATAGATGCAGCACGTAAATTTTTGTCATCGGTTTTATATATGAGTAATTAAAACTACACAAAATGCATACTCAAACGAAAATCTATTTTCTTTTAACGTTTTGAACACCATACTAAAGAATGAGATATTGTAAAATAATTACACTTGAGTATTTCTGACTATAGCATTTGTATGCTTAAATCTGTACACTTAAGAAATGAAAAGTCCATATTTTGACATAAAAGACTGGTTTTGATCATTTAATAAGATGCAATATTTACTATTATTTGCTCTAAAAGCTAAAATAGTACAATTTAGGTGAATTATTTTTTTTTAAGTTTTCATTAATCATTTTTATGATTTTTATATTTTATGATTACATTCTATGGATTCCTATATAAAATTAAAATCACATTTTCGTAGACTTCGAATAATTTGCTTTTGCTTAAAACAGTTATATTGTTGACTTATGGGCTAGGATATTTGTTTTCACTACGTTTCCTAAATGCTTTTGACGTTTATGTAGAATGTATTGTAGTTAAGCATAGTATTGTATGGATTCCAGTAACAATTTCCAGTACAATATATAAAATTAAAGTGCTTTCCAATTAAAGCAGGGACCTTCATTTGCTAGGGAACAAAAATTATATGGTAGTTGATACATTGATGTTGTTCGGACATCCGGATAATAGACTTTGTGAAGAAGACATATTTTTGCAAAGTGTTATTCAAATACTCAAATATTTTATAGAATTCTTCGATGCATATCTTCTGCAATTAAAAGATTTGGTTGATAAAAATAATAAACTGAAATCACACAGTATCTTCCGAAGTCGTGCTACAACGCAGCATTGGTCGCGATCGTAAAGCTTTCCATTAACCAATTAATAGATTGCTTGAATTTTAAAATAATGTTTCGAATGCAACATAACTATACAAACGATAATAATGTTGATTAGTATGTGCGCTGTTTCAGATTATATGTGATTTGATTTTATGTAATTCTATCTGCTCCAATCGTCTTTCGCTTTGTGCTAGAGGTGTTGGTGAGTGTCTCGTAATTTTCAGTTACTCGAACCGGCACCAATTAAAACAAAATTTGTTCGCCTAGTAAGATGAAGTTCCATGATTTTGAAAGATACTACGATAAGATATATCATGTTGCGTGCGGAATAAATATCTGTGAAAAGAAAAAAAAACATACCTATTACAATTTTGTTTCCGAATAAAGTTTGGTTTCTAAATAATTGTGCACATTTTATATCAATGTGTAGACGATTAAAATAATCCTGTTGAATTGTAAAAGTTAAACTGAAATGCTAGCTAGCCGTAATCATTAGAAAAAAAATGTTTAAGAAACATCGCTGAAGAAGGCTATAAGTGATAGCCGAAATACTGGTATACGGTTTTTGAAAAATAAATTGGTAGAAATAAAGGAAACGAGTTCGACTTTTCATTTTATTGTATAATTTCTACCTAAACGCTCGCCAAACAATTTTTTGTTTGATTATATTTGTTCAAATATTTTTTATTAAAACTAAACACCCCACTGACGGAACTGGGTTTGTGTGAAGCTAATGCCTGGCACCTTTACTTCACTTCTCTAGGAGAGCGATTTTGCACCCACAGTAGATTATATCTAATGCGGATAGTCTCCATTATTGTGTGAGTTTTCTCAGATGCAGGTAGGTCTCACGTGCACGGTTGTGCGAGAGTTTCAGAATGTCTTTGGTGCTCTGGCTGGCTGAGATCTCGTGTTTTTCTGGAGCTGTAGCGGGTTTGGCATCCTTAACTCCATTTTTGGCAGTGAGTGGTGCTGTTATCAGCTTCTAAAACCAGCCGTACTGTGTGTGTTTATTAAGTAAATGTAGCGAATCCGTTCCAACCTGTTTCCGTCCGAATCCGTCCCAGTTTGATTTTCCATTTTTTAAACTGCTCGAGACATATGAAAAATACATTTGTCGTAGACAAAAAGGCAAGAATGGACTCTGTTGATTCTAGGAATATCTGCTGTATGCAAGGAACTCTTGTTTCTATAGGTCTTTTTTCGATGAGAGTACATCAATTCTGACTTGGCAGGCTCTATTTCGGAAGAAGGATCCAATGAGCTGGATGAAAGAAGTTGGTAGGCAAAGATCGTCTTTATATTGGGCTACCCTAGCTGGCTGCAGCTCTGTGGAATGTTTTTATCTAAACCAAACTGTTCTACTGATAGATACTTTCTTTTTTAGGCGGAAGAGGAAGATGTATGCCGTGAGTTTGGCCATAGAGGAAAGAAGGCTAATAGAGCGCCAGTTTCGAAGGAAGTTTAAGTCTTTCCCGGGCTTAGGAATCACGATGACTAACCAACAATCAGGATATCTTTTGAGGCAACAAATGGCATTGATAGTATATATGTTCTTGTCTGAAGGATGTTATCGGATAGGTGGTATAGGCACAGGTTCTAATGTGTAAGTAAATGTAAATGTAATGTCAATGTAAATGTTGCCTCTTGAAACTCAGAGTTTTTCACTTCTTGTATCACAACGCTTAATGGCTTCTTCCTCGTCAAGCTTGTCGGCCGATGGTAAGTTGGTCTAAAACAACAGCTCCAGAGAATCAGCAACAAATTCTGATTTGCGTTCCAAATCATACTTGAGGCCTCGAGATTCGTAAATTTGTTTTTCGTCTTGAAATATTTGGACAGTCGCCGCAATGTACTTTCACCTGGTTCAATATTCTATATCAGGCTCTACCATAGTTAGTTCTGCACCTCGCTTATTTCACTGCGGATAGTATTGGTTAGCCAATATACTTTCTGTTTTAGCTAAGGATCACCGCATAGGTATCTTGATTGACTTAGAGATTTTGTAAGGATTTCGTTCGTCTTTTACCGGAATATTGACCGTGTGGTCCACTTGTGCCTGTACTATAGAGCGTCTGATAAGAGTTCTATTGACTTTTCTAAGTCACTGGCTGTTTCAGGCGCTCCAATGGTAGCTGCCTCTGCCACTGCGGCTAAAAAAGCTTCACAGTTGGTAATGATTTTTCGCCTTGGTGGTTTGTCAATGAAGATATTATTGATGCGAAAGAACACCGGCTTATGGTCTAATGGCAACTCGTCTAGGACATTTACGTACATGTTTTGGTTGCTTTGTGAAAACCTTCTTTGAAGGATATGGTTGCTGCCAGAGTCAAAATTTGTTGGTTCATGGAGAATGTGTAGGCATGCTTGTGATACTGTGATGATCACTTGTAGCTCAATCTCGGCTCAGTTACTTCTCACAATTCCCCAATGGCAGCTGTAAGCGTTGAAATTTCCCCGAGGAAGATTGCGCCCTTGTTGTTGAAGTGTACACGAAGGACTTGAGAACATCTGGCCGTAAGACGGTATATATGATAATATCACAATAAACTCGAGAAAGTCTGTTTGCACCTGTATGAGTACGGCTTCTGTATTCCTGATGGTGGAGATTGCGATAGTATGATGTGTAATGTCTAAAAATTTTTGACTAGAATTGCGGCACTACTTTATTTACATCATGTTTACATAAGAATTAAGTTAAGGGTCAGAGCATGATTCCCGAGTTTGAAGAATATTTCCTAGAAGAGCATGATATCAGTCAATCAGAAATTGAATCAACTTGCCATTTTCACTTAACAGGGGATTCGCATTGCATGTAAAAATAGAAATTTCATTTTTAAAGGATAGAGTATGTTAATTGGTTTAGGCTGTAAAAAACCTAGGCCCATTTTTCAAAACAGGTCCGGGGTTTATCCCCACAGTTGGTACATTTTGCCCAGTCTTCTCTCAACCTCTTGCAGTCTTGTAAATTTTGGAATCCGTTGAATATAACATAGCGAGTCTGAGTACACCAGTTTGTTGCAGAGTGTCTTTAATTGTTTACCTTTGTGGCACTGCATCATTTTCGTACGTGGTTTTTAGGACTCAATTTGGCAGACAAGACGTAGTATATGTCTTTGCCTGACTTCGGGAGCTGAACTTTCAGTCCAATCCAATATATTTTATTTATCTCAAAGGCCTATGCACTGTGTCCATATAGCACTCAATTTACATTTTAATTGTCTAACGTGAAGGTGAAATTTATTAATGCACATAATTATGTTTAAAGAGGCTTAAAACACTCAAAGAAACTTAAAGCCAATTAGCGTCCAACGTGGGCTAACTAACGCTGAATCTATAAAATTTAAGCATGCATTTAAGCTCATATGAAAATACTTCATAGCTCGCAATATTTCTAATAGTAATATCATTTGAAATTCTCATTAGCAAAGCAAATTATACAAACATCCATTCAGAATGATCATAAGACATTAATCTCATCTTCCATAAGAAATCAAGTGAAAAAATGAAGCCTATATAAATTCGTCTCACTTGAGCAAATAAATTACATACTCGTATAACCGAGCAAATTAAAAGCCGCAACATACAAAAAAAACTTAATTAAATCCACGTAGTGATATTCTTCGTCGATGGGCTAGCGCTAAATTTCGCTTCTTCTGATCGTCTTTTCTTCATATTTATATGCGAATGAATTATTTCACGGACAGTGATATGGCCGAGTCTATTCATGTTAACATATATGGCTGAGCAAATATGTATATTCGTACGATATACATATATGTTAGTGTACATTTGCGTTAACTCAACTTGCATTTACATACTATATTGAAATATACGCTAGCCATTCAGATCTAAATGATAAATTCTTGGAAGTTCTTTGCGTGGAAAAGTAATTATTCTCTCATGCGAGATTTCATTTATATCAGTCAAAAATCACTAGCCGTGTAATGAGATAGTCTAGCCAGTAAATTTGAATAAGAAATCTGCGGAAAGAGTATAAGAATATTTACGGAAAATATATAAACAACTTCTAGGCTGTTGATTAGAATATAATTTTTTATGATAAAATTTGCAAAGAAAACCTTGCGTTCTATTCCAATTATGTTTCGCGTTCATACTAAAGCCCAAACAAAATCGATATTAAACATAAAACATTAATTTAAATAGCACAAACCCCTTATTTCATTCGATCCCATCTTCCGCCAAGCAAGCATTAACATTTCAAAGTCTTTTAAATGCCAGAAGAAAATTCAAATCAGCTGAGTATGTTTATGCGAAACCACAAGACACTCGAAATCATCAGCTGCATAGAGTTACATCTGTTAATGCAACAAGCATTAGTATGTAACGTATAAAAACTTGCATGTTCTCATCTTTTCGCTCCGAATAGTAATGAGGAAACTTCCAATCGACATATCGAAGCATGCAACAAGATGGCAGGAAAATTAATAAAAAGAAGACGAAGACGACTTTAACCTTCACAGACATCAGTTTCAGACACGGCGGCCGGGATCTCTTTGGGAAAAATGTTGGCACCATATAACTAACTTTGCATGCAAAACGTTGTACTAGGTATGTACTTCAAGTTTAAGGCCGTTCATTGTATAATTAAAAGTACAGAATGGTGAAACAATATACGTACTTGATGAGGTGCTCAGTTTACACCAAATGGTGTTTGAGTTTGGAAGATGTAAAACGATGTGTGCTGATATTAATTTGTGGGGTTGAGAAAACAGCTTGACGGTAATGAAAAAATAGATGAGAATAGACGAAGCATAACAAGCAAAGTTGCGACGCTATTAACACATGAAAGAACTTATGATAGTAATAAAGAATGATAATTATATTGAGTGGAAGTGGTCGTACCAGTCTAAACAGTTTGAACATTTGGCGTAAAACTTGACTTTTTGAAATGTTAGGCTGTCTGTCTCTTTGTATTTTGTTTTTTTTTTTTTTTGGTAGTTTTATCTTTCTCAATTTTACATTCTTGGTATCTATAAACATTTCATGCTTTTACAAGACAAAATTTTGTGTTTAGAAGTGTTTAAATCTATTAATTTTGATTATTATTTGGCACAGCTTTCAGTTGAATAATTACAGATTTTTGTCAAATGACTTATTCGTCTCTTTGACAAAAAGACCTAGCTGAAAACTTATAAACGCAAAACTATTGTTGTTGGAAAATAAAAACATTGTGCGTCAATATTTTATGAATTTTTACCGCAAGCGCAATTATTTTGTCTAAAATTAAATTATGGATCCTTAATGATGGCTTTAGATATGAGAAAACTTAAGGAAACTAGAGATTTTTTGTTCTAGTCTAAAATAATAACTACCAAAACTTATTTCAATCTTGTTTTGATTCACATAGCTGGACAAACCAAAACAGTCTAAACTAAACAGTTGAAACAGTCTTATTTGTAGTCTATAGTTTGTACAAACAACAATGTTATTCCTTAATTTAGAGTTCACATAATGTCTTTTCAGCACTAATTCTGTTGAGTTTGTAACTTTTTCCTACTTTTTAGCTCATGTATTCTAGATAAAGGAGTCATAAAGTAACATAGGCTGCATATTCAGATTGTAAGCAAACAGTTTGCTTTGAGTTGATAAAATAGAATTTCGTTTTATGAGGAAATAGCATAATATGGGGACACGCATATTATGGGCTCGATAAGACATCGACATGGGCTCTGAGCTTTAGATTGTAATCTAATTGGACGCCAATGTATTTAATAGTATCAAAGAGTTTTATTGTAGTTTCTAGAATATTAATGATGGGACTCAGGATGGACCACCATGTGCGTTTTTTGAAAATAAAATAGCTAAGGTTTTTTTTTATTTTCCATTGGCTATACCATTTTGAATTTTTTTGTTGTTGTTAATAATATCAAGGTTGTTGACATTTGTATGTACCGCAGTGTCATCAACATATGTTTCTATATCGTATTCTGGTGCTATTAGGGGGTCCGCGGATATGTATTATATAGAATTGGGCTAAGAATGACACCCCGAGGTACCCCAGTGGGAACGATGCAAGATGAGGGAAATATTTGCCCGATGTTCACTATAGGTTATAGAGTATAATGATTTTGATACGGTAAGTAGCAAATGAGCTTATAGAATATAGAATATAGAGCTTATAGAAAGTTAGTCAATTGTGCCATACAGAGTCAAAAACTTTCTCTATATCGAGTGCAATAAGACCAGTATACTGTTTGTTTGTAAATCCCTTTTGAATATACCGGGAGACTCTATAAAGCGATTTTTTTGTTGAGAGGTGCGGTAGAAATCCTACCAGTTATCCTACCAGCTTAAATGAAATTATCTCTTCGAATCTAGATACAAATACTTTCTCTGAAATTTAACTTAGAAATGGAAGTAAACTGATCAGCTTATTGCTTCTTAGTTCATGAGGTTTTTTTCACGCTTAGAGCTGTGAATTTGTCACCCAAAAGCAAGATGACTGTTTTTTTTCCAGGCGGACGGGAAATAACCGATTTTATGCCATGCATTGAAAATTGAGTCTTAGTATACAATTGCTTGATCAAGGTCAGGTACTATTAATGTTTATTATCAATAATGCCCTTTACTACAGATCAAGAACATAAAATGGTAAATACAACTTTGTCTCTGTTACTTGCTAAGACATTTTGAAAATTTTCAGCTTCATATACACAAGTAGAGTCACCTAGACTCTGCTGTTTCTTAGTCAGTATACGCTGTTCTGCTAGTAGACTTCTTGAGAGGAAGAATAAGAACGGGTTAACTTTTAACTATTCTAAACAGTTTCCAGGTTCTCGAAGAATTTGTTGCTTGGATCGATATTACTTCGTTCCAACTAGGGAACTTTCCCCTTTCCCAATTGAATTTTGATCCTTGGTTACAAATCATCTGCCATTATCTACCGAATTTATCACGTTTATTACGAAACGTTATACGTTTCATGGTCTAAGTTAAGAGAAATGATGAGTCTAGGTGACTAATTGAGACTTTATGAAACCAAAACACTCTAGTAATGACCTTTAAATAAAGTCTTATATACGACAAATAAGTGAGCTCACTGTTTGCTTTGAATAGTGACTCTACGAGCGACATTGTGCTGGGGCTAAAAAAGAAATAGAATTTGTGTTAAAAATGCAAAAAAAAAAACTTTGTCAAAATTAGGTTTGTCACCCAAAAGTTACGTATTTGCCTTAGACGCAAAACAAACATCTAGGCTCTCAATCTGATTTAATGTTTTATTTTGTGTTTAGTTACATTTAAATTTCAATAAACCAAAGTGGAAATTAAATTGATCTCTGGCTCGCAAGAGGCAGAGAAGACCTCTCCTCTCCTCTCCTATAGAAGATCTCTCTTACAATTTTCTATTTGAGGTCGTTTTGACACCATTCCCCCCTATTATGTTTTTTTATGAAATGCTATACTCTATCTACCACGCGAATTGGAATGGAGAAATTATTTTCGTAATACTGTAAATAGAGTTTGGCTTCTCTATCAATTGACAATATTTTCACGGCTTTTTTTCGTAGCTGATTCTTGTAAAAAGCATGTGAGTTTTGAAGTTTCATATTTAAAGATACTAAAGATCTGGTTGAATCTCACCCCCAATTTGTACGGGAACTAGCTTTTTTTCAACTTGCAAATTTTTGGCCATAAGCAACCTAGAATTAATCTTATTATTGTGGTGACGTACTAAATGTATTAAGCCTCCACTTACTAATATAAATTCAACGAAAAATATATGTTATGTACCGGTGGGATTCAAATCTAAAGGTAGTAGCTCGACGTTTTTCTAATTGACGGTTTTGCATGCTGTGCTGCAAGCGCTCTTTCCCAAAAGAATTCAAAAGCAGTCTTTTTATTTTACATTTCTCTGTCTTTTAATTTTACATTTCCCTATTTCTTTTCCAAATATTGACGGTCCATTTCTCCACACACATTTCACCACATAGTTCTCCATTGTACATGATAGAAAATCAATCTCAATCAGTAGAGTTTCGCATGGTGAATTTATGTAAAACCACCACACAGAGACTTTTTTTGGTCAAGTTACAGAAATAAACCACTGCTCATTCACCTTGCTAAGTAAAAGTGGAAATATATATTTCGCAAATATCTTTGCAAATAATCAGAATGGAAACAAATAATCATCAAAATTCTATTATTTGTCTCCATTCTTTTTCTTATTAAGTATGAAAAAAACTTTGGCAGACTTTAAATTAAGAGTGCCGAGGTTACTCATAAGCTCATGCGCTGTAGTGAATAGACCTCTGACTCCTACTGTGTGGAATCTCTGGTTCAAATACAGGTTCTAACGGGGAACCACAAACCGAGCTTTGAGTTAACCTAGCACTAAAAAGACACCCGAGTTAAACCAGGGGAATAAACCAATACACATTTGTATGTACACATTTACTTTAAATGTGTGAATGAAGCTCTCTACTAGCTTCAATCTCTAGACCCACCAACAGTTGTTGTAGGATTAATTTTGTTCAATTTAAGTTACCTGCTGCTATTGAGTAAAAGAAGAAGGCTGGTTTTTGCGAAGACTATATGGCAGGTACTGCGGAAAACTCATTACAACGAATATGCCATTGATTTCAAGGTCCGAGGCCAGCAAGTTTGTGACCTAGATTAGTCGTAGTTATTCGTCTATCCTAATTTTTTGGATGTTAAGGCTGGTATTGTCTTCGATTTCACGAGACATTTTCATTCAAAATTTTACGCGAAATTTGTGTCGGCGATAGTTAAGCTTGAAATTAAGCAAGAGTTGTACTCACTTCTTAGCGAGAAAAATTGCTTGAAAGCTACTTCCGCTTTGGAAAGATAGATGGCCTTAACACCTGTCTCCAATCATTTCACATCGATTCAGGACGTACAGCTCATTCTTTTGAGCTAAAAAGTGACATTTGATATTTGACTTTGAAAATTGAATTGTGCAAATGCCTTTTCATAGCTTTTCAATAGCAAAATCGATCGAAAACTGAAATTCTTGACATTTTATCTGTCAGAAATCAGCAAAGTCTCCACTTTTTTCCATTGTCAAAAATTTCACTCCAAAGAAGGACCAGATAATGGAGATAAGCTCAGAGCTAGCCTTTAGCTGTCATCAGTCAGGTAAAGCCTTAAATCGAAGTCAGCTCAGTAAAAATTTATAGTTGTAAACTATATTAAGAAAAAATCTAGATATTCGAGTTTATAAGAGTATGTATATCACAACAGCTCCATTAAATAGTATTTCCGTGTTTTTTGGCAAGGTTTTGTTTGGTTAGCGGTATGCATCATTGCATTATTTCACAAAATATTGCAAAACGCAGGAAAAAATCTAATAAAAACCTTTTGAAAATGGCAGCCTAATAAGAATATGATTGAAATTACCAAAAAACTGATTGACTGGACTTAAGAAAAGAGTTTTATTGGAAAAATAGAATGGAAAAAATATTAGAATACTTTTCCAAATTTTTTTCTTTTCAAACCTTTAATAAAAAGCTTTTGCGGCACTGAATTTCAATTTCCCAGTTCCTTTTGACTTTTTTTGTCAAATGCGCAAACAGTTTCAGTTTGAATTTGAAATCAGAAATGCTTTTTTCCACTTCTTTTCCCCCAATTTTTCTAGCTCGGATTATACTATACTTTTAATTTTATACTTTTTAATTTTAACCACTTATGTTGAAAACTTTTCAATTTACTAAATGAGAAAAACCTCTGGAGTTCAAATATTTCCATCTTAATTGCTATTTAAGGTCAGAAGTGAGTCGCAAATTATTCAAAATTTGATTCAGCTGTACCTTTTTGCATAAAATAATTTCATCGTTATTACCATTTTTACCTACAGTACTGATCTATCTTTGAAATCTGACAAAATTCCCGGAAAATTTATAAGAGTAAAATTTTAAAATATAGGAAGTTTAAAATCGAGATGAGAATTTTTATATATTAATTAATATATTAATATTAATATTATGATAAACAGTTACAGTTGACTTAAGCATTGATTCTGTATATTTTAAATTATTATGAAAATTCAATCGAAACAAACTATAGAGCATTACAAGCCTTTTTTTATATAT
The DNA here is from genome assembly GCA_947369275.1 of Nemotelus nigrinus. Taxonomy (NCBI): domain Eukaryota; kingdom Metazoa; phylum Arthropoda; class Insecta; order Diptera; family Stratiomyidae; genus Nemotelus; species Nemotelus nigrinus. The sequence continues at coordinate 18,015,359 of OX376372.1, forward strand.
GTTTTTCTTCAGAATTTTTTATATAATTTTCACGATAAAAATGAAACTGGATTAAATTTTTTTTATTTCCAATCATATAGTCTTAATGAAAATCAACTAGCTCAAAATTTCCTGCATTTACTACCACACATACCCATGGATCGAAATCGCAAAAAAAATCGTTTTGTATGCACTTTTAACTTGCATCGCCACGTTGCACTATGAGTAAATTAACGATGCACTTAAGCGCCGCAGCTAACCAGAATAGAGTGCAAAAGTGTTAAGGAAAAAGAATTAAACCAACAACTTGTTCTAGTTGGCGGCTACTAAAAATAGCACATTTATATATAGCCAATTGAAAGTCAGCTAGCCAGAAAGATTGCACTGGTAAACAAGTTGTGGAAACTATCATGCAACTTTTCTTCTATTTTCAGAGAGTGCACTGGAGCATATATGACGATAAGTGTGCAGCTAGAGGGACGATATCCTATCAATTATGGAATAAGTTGAAAGTAAGTATTTTTAGTGGACACGCACATTTATGACTGAGTGATTCGATGTTTCATGTGCAAAAGTTTATGGCAATTGTATGATATGAACGGTATGTGAAGGAAAAAGTTCGTGACTGGATGACGTGGTTGCGAATCTTCAGTGATTGCGTGGGTCGCTGGCTCAGTTATAAATTATTAACAACACTAACGAAAGACAAAAGCCAGTTAATGCTACGAATGATACGAACCTTAAAGTACATTTGCAAAATATTATACATTAAAATTGCTTAGAATAAGCTTTTGAAAGTCTTCTTGATTCCAACGAAATGGTATTTAACTGCTATTTCTATAATACTCATTTCGCAATTTTCTTTTCACACTTACAGCAATTGAACACAGACTGCTTAGTAAACGTCTTTCTTTGCTTTAAGCTCTTACCAAAGTATTTTTCACACTATCACCGGAGAAAAGCAGAAAATCGGCTTTGTAACTTTTCTACAGCTTTTCCTATCATCGTAATAACGTTATACTATTACAATTTCTACACATCGAAAGTATACATATCCTCTGACCGACCGTCGCGAAAAATTCCAATAATGCAAGAACTTCAATGTGGGAGCTATTTTTAGACGTGAGGATTGGAAAAATCGCTCGCAAGGGATGTAGGCTGTTTACTTTCATGAAATGTAGTTGGCAAGCCAACCGACCGGTCAAACTCTTCCACCCGAAGTGCAACTAACTAGGCACCTTTAGAATCATCACAGGTATTAATGCGAAGTTTACAGGAAGAACTAAAATAGTGCCGGTCGAGAAACTGGTCGTGAAATACAGTAGAAATAATGATGTAAGATTAAATAACGACGGGATTTAAATCTAGTTCAGGGATTTTGTTACGGACAGTTGTTGTCCATTATAAATGATATTATGCTATTTCGAAGAGTTTTCTGCTTTCGTATTAATTCTATTAATATCACGGAATGCCAGATTTTTTTTTAGAGTGAGCAAGGTATGTAGTTGGCACAGTAGGCTTCAGTGCAGATGTAGATTAGAATTTATTGTTTGGAATTCGTTGAATCGAAATCAGATTAGAGGCAAATAACATTGTCTATGATATGCAGTTTGGGGACATAAACAGCTGAATTATAAATTCGAAATGGTTGCCCATGAAATGCAATTGAAACTGGGTTTTCAATCAATTCAAATTAAATTCAGTGAGTAAGCTTACCGTTTTGTTTTTCATCAAAGCCCAAGTTATAGGTATAATGTGCCTTGTTGCCGATGATCGAAATGATGTATGTACAATTTTTTCTTTGATTTATCCTTGGATGGTCGTAGGTCCCAGACCAGATTCGATAAGCTTCGTGGCCGGGAGAGACGACGAGTCTTCTTCTCTGGCAGTTTTGAATCACCTGATGTTCGTCCACCGCTACGAGACGAATCCAGTGTACCTTCACGAGCACCACCCGTACTTGCACTCTTCGTCAACTGATGACCATTCAACTTTTCGTTGCCTTTGGGAGTCGTTGAAATCGGAGTTGTCGAATTACTGTCTGGAGTTAATTGTAAACTGCTTAAGCTCTTATATCTGAAAAGGAGAAAATGAAGGATTAGATTGTTTTTGTTGGTTGCTTACTGAAAAATAATGTAGCATAATTAAAAACAAACTACGAAATCGTGAATTTAGCAGTAAAAATCATACGAGAATTGCGTCATTTCGAAGCGGGGAGAGAATATTGAAAGAGTTTTCCAACTTGATATCTGCATCTCCAATGGCTGCAGTTTCTAGGAAGGTGAGTACAGTGTCAGCTGGAAATCTAACTACGGATGTACCTGGGAAAAATATCCTATTGCCCTAATCATCACAGAAGCGGAAGCACTGAAGGCAGCAGCTCCAGCTAGTAAAAATGAAGCTCCCCGCAGAAAATGTAAGATATATTGAGTGCTCTGTGCCCTGGATCCTGCAAACCTGTAGAAGCTCTCAAAAGCAGGTAACGTAAGAAGCTACGGAAAACGGGAAAGCTCCTGGCCAACGTGAACAGGGAAACCAATGCAGTGAAAACTGTAAATGTTTCCGGGAGACTGGATACCATGCGGTATCCAGACTTTGACTTTGTTTTTGAAAATGCCTCGCTCTGGAGTTTGCTCCTTCACCGTGGCGACCCTTTTTACCAAAAACCTGGTAGGAATGATTATTCAGGATCAAAATTTTTTAGAGTGACCAGTTTAACATTGTTTATTGCGAAATGCCTTGGGAGACTTGTTGAGCTGCGCATATGTACCGGAACACTTAGATTCAATCCCTTAAATAAGGAGCAACATATATATCGGTTCGGGACCCCATGCGATGCGGCCCTTCATTCTCTGGTTTTTGGGGTTAAGGATGCGATTTCTAATGGTGACTATTAGAAACCGCATTTTTAACCCCAAAACTTAACATCCACTTCTTTTAAGAAGCTATGTGAAGCTGCGAAAGTTCATTGCGAGGACGATATTCTTGTCAAATAGATACGTACCATGCTGATGCAGAGATTGTTGCTGTTGGAAGCTGACTGCTAGTTGCAAATAGAGGCGACAAATTTATGTTACCGCTGATCCTGTAGAGTGTGTTATTTAGACTTTACGTTACTTTTACTTTAACATACAAAACAGGTTGAACTAGTGCTTCCAATAATGAAAAATGCAATACTTCTACTTTTATATGATGTCCAGGAGTAATTTTAAATAAAAATTTCCCTGGAAGAAGTATGTGGAAGTGAAGCCTACTTGAGCTCGTAATGGATTGACACTGCTTTATTAGAAGAAGGATTGACACTGCTTTATTAGAAGAACTTGGGCTTGCTTCATCATCATCATCGAGGCACTACAGCCCGAATCGAGCCTTCGCCTCCTTAATACATCGCCTCCATTCGTCTCGGTTCAGTGACCGCGTCCTCCAGTTCGGTGCTCCCAGAAATGACCTGCTGTTGGCATCGATCGAATCCTCCCAGCGCTTGCGTGGCTTACTGACTGGCCTGGCTCCGCTCGCTCGCCCCTTGAGAGACCGTTTGGGGATTCGATTATCGCTCATTCGTTCGACGTGGCCAGCCCATTGTAATTTTTGTAGTCGTATGACGGTAGAGACTTCCGGCTCGTCATATATGGTATCTAGCTCGTTGTTGTATCGGATTCGCCATCCATCTTCCTCCCGTATTGGACCGAGGATCCTTCGCAATACCTTTCTCTCGAACGTATTCAAGGCTTTTTCAGAAGCCTGGGTCATTGTCCAGGTTTCGCTTCCGTAGCATAGCACAGGTCTAATAATCGTTTTATAGATGCGAAACTTCGTATTCCTGTGTACGCATCGAGATTTCAAAATGGGAAGCACCGAAAATAATGTCTTATTGGCTAATTGAATCCGTCGTTTGATTTCGTCAAGCTCATTCCCATCCTTCGAGAGGTTCGTCCCTAGGTACACGAAGTTGTCCACATTTTCAAGATTATAGTCCCCTATTGTTATGTTTTGTCTTATTGGCGTCCTTTTCCTTGATTGAGTCATAACTTTTGTTTTTTGTTCGTTAATTTGAAGACCAACTTTCTTGGCGGTTTCGTCTAAAGCTACAAATACTTCCTTGGCGTCATTGAACGAACGTGACATAATGTTGATGTCATCAGCGTAAGCTACTAGCTGTGTCGACTTAAATAATAGAGTTCCTCTCGTGTCAACGGGGATTTTTCTGATGACATATTCAAGCGCTAAGTTAAAGAGTACCGGAGCTAATCCATCCCCTTGTTTTAGTCCTGTATTCGTCGAAAACGAGTTGGTCATATTATTCTGGATCAGCACTTGTGACGTGGAGTCGGTCATGGTCATTTTCACCAGTCGTACCAACTTTGCTGGGATTCCGAACTGCAGCATGATGTTATACAATGCAGTTCGGTTGATGCTGTCGTACGCTTGTTTTAAATCGACGAATATTTGATGGACATCAATGTTGAATTCCCAGCATTTTTCCAAAATTTGTTTGACCGTAAATATTTGGTCAGTTGTCGATCTTCCACGTCTGAAACCACCTTGATATTCACCAAGAATTTTCTCAGCGTGATGGGAAATCCTTAACTCTAAAATCTTTGTCAAGAGTTTGTACGACGTACAAAGTAGTGATATGCCCCTGTAGTTTTCGCATAGCAGTTTATCTCCTTTCTTGTGAATGTGACATATAACACTTTTTTGCCACTCATCCGGCATCGTTTCTTGTTGCCATATGTCGGTCACCAGTCCATGGATAGCCCTTAAAACGGAAATCCCGCCTGTCTTCAGGAGCTCCGCGGGGATCCCATCGATGCCCGGTGCTTTGTTGGGTTTCAAGCGGTCCATGGCCTGCCGGACTTCATCTAGTGTAGGAGGGTGAAATGTGGCACTGTCAGGGTATGTACCAATTGTTGTCCTATATGGGACTATATAGGACTCCTTTGAAATTGAGGTTTGAATAGGTGCAAAAAGAGTTCAGCACTATTGGAATAAGCCAGGTATGGAATGCTAATCGGTGGCATAGAGTACAAAGTCCTTCTCTCTAGCATAGGTGTTGGTTCTGTAGCTAGGGAGAATTCCAAGTAATGATGATCAGAGAGTGAGCTCTCATCCGATACACACCATCCAGCTTTTAATTGAACTATTCCCGATGTACACAGTAATATATTAATTCTTATTAATATATCCTCACCTCTAAGGTTAAAAAAGCCACCTAACTTGGAGGTATTTTCAAAACTGGACCCATCCACAGAGACACCAGGTGATGGACTTGTTGTCTAGAGGCTCAGTCTCATCACCATTTTTTGGCCCTCTGAAAGCACCAGTGCCTTTTTACTTATGATGCAGAGAGCCTCCTATTGATTGTTGAGAGGCTTGTCAACTTTAGCAACCCTACAATTCCATCTCCGAAATTTCCACTGGCTCCGAATGAAAACAGAAAATTCACGTCCAACATCTAGGTCAACTGGGGATCTCACCATAACATACCACCTTGAATTTGGCGCCCCGTCAGAATTTCCCCAGTTCGGATGTTGGCTGCTTATTGAAATCGGCCGAGTGATGGTCCTTACGCGCAACGAGCATAATTTCTTGATACAAGCCAGTGTTGTGCATTATAGGTGGGGGACTCTAGCTTTTATAGCAAACTTTTAAAAAATTCTGCCTTTTTCAAACCAGTTTTCTAGGAAAATGATTTTTATGCCCTTTGCTGGCGGCAATGACGGCGAAATAAGAGGCAATTTCGGTGCTCTTGCGAAGCTTTCACCTGACAATTTTTTTATCTAGTTAGGTTATTATCTGGTCCCACTCAGAGCCGCTATCTTAGTCTTGGTTATCTGTACAGCACTTGGTTATCTTTGCAAGCAAATAGGTTATACGAGGGTTGACTGAATTCCGGGTTATTTTTGGTTTCGGGTCCCTGGTCAAAAAAAGGATCATACGACAGGTGGATCATTGCGTTTACTACGTTAATTTAAGGCCCTCTTCGTGAAAATATTTTGTTTCCCCAACTTAATTCTCGCTAAGCAGCTCCAGAAAGCTACTGATTATTAATGTGAAAAAAGATTCCGAAATTTTAAAAATTTTCTAGGTAAAGTAAAGACCCCGAAGTATATACTGAATTCGATTTTTACTTTTAGTTCAAGCGCTATTTATGTAATATGGCCGTTTACCTACTCTAGAAAACTTAGAACTTTCAAAATATTATAGTTCTAAAGTATCTAGAACTTTTATATCTCAATCAAGAACTCAAATCGTCTCTTTTGAAACTAGGCCAAAAAATAAATATTTCATTGTTTCCGCTAACGGGGACATTTGTCGATTTGCTCTATATAAGTTTCCGGAACTATTAAATTCATTCTGCTTTCGAAAACCGGACACGTAACTGATCCCGGAATCATTGCAAAATGTAGCAATAGTCCAACACGCACATCAATTTAATCCACGAGATTCTTGAACAATAACACTAATCTAAACGACATTTAATGTTCTACATGCATATTTGCCCTAAAAGAACTCTGACTATCATAACGGTATCAACATGAAATCTTAAAACGATATATCATTACAGAAGCCGTCGTCATCCGATTCACAAATAACAGCAAAGACTACTGATTGCGAAATTATTGGCTCTCGGCTACAAACACAAACATCTATTAAATAGACGGTAGACATTCCAAAAGCTACAAATAATGAGATTGAGGCAGATCTATTTCACAAAATCTGTAGTCTAGATTCGTGACGTAATTTGATTGTCTTCAGAACTTTGAATGAATTGAATGGAATTGTTAACTGTTTTCGTAACACAATAGCCAATATGTGTAAGAAGTCTAGAAACATTAATTGCATGATTGTTGCTGGCTGGAAGCATGCATCAAAAAACAATTTGATGATTTGGAGCAAATGTAAAGGGTACTTAAGTTTTGCCGTTGAAAGGATTAGATCGATATGACTAAACAACGGTAGTCTTGTGTAATTTAACGGTGTATCGGTGATTCTAATTTGGCTTAGAAGCGAAGTTTTAACTTTTTGAAATAAATAATTAATTTCGTTTTAGTTTTAATGTTAATTTTTAAATCAGTTAATTCTTGTGATGGCTAAGTCCAATTAAAACTTGGAAAATTAAAATATCAAATCTAATTTGAATTGAACATTTTTAACACAACAATAATTCACAACTCACCTTATATGAAATAGTGGACTCTGCGGTTCTAGACTATCTTTTCCATTGATGGCAGCTATCGGTGAATTCACGCCATTTACCCCATTCACCACATTCAGGCCCGTCCCGTTTGTCAGGACTTTGGCGTGATGATGGTGATTATTAAACGATGACGATGTATTTTTCACGTAGAGTTTTGGTAACGTAGGCCTCTGTCGCTTTTCCGGTAACTTCTTACCAGGGATGGTTTCGATTGGTGGTGGCACAGGTTTAATGTCCTCCTCAACATGGCTGTGATTGTAGTGCGGTTGAATGTGTTGTACTGGTTGCGATGTCGCGTAGTGATGATGATTGTGATTACCGTTACTGTGATTGTGGTTGCTGCTACTGTTGTTACTGATGCTGTTGCTGTTGTTGTTGCTGCTATTATTATTAGTGTTATGATGACTCATGTGCTTATTCGACTCTAGACTATTGTTATTGTTGTTGCAGTTACTATTACTGTTACTATTAACTCTTATCAGACTGCTATAGTTCCCGCTATCCGGTTGTGACTTTAAGTTTGACTCACAGATCGGTTCGAAGCGATTCATGCTCTTCGACAGAGGCGCCAAGCCACGAACGTAATCATAGATATGATCGATTTCGTCATATTCATCGGCTATCGAATTCAGGCTCGATTGCTGATGATATTTACTACTATTGCTGTCACAACTGGCACTTTTCCGTAGTACGTAGCCATTCTCCAAGCCAGATGTCGATATGATCAATGGAATCTTACGACTACTACTGCTATTCTTTGTCTCTTTTTTCTCTTTTTCGCTGAGCTTCAAATCGACAATTTGAAGACGATCGCGAGCATCGGAGAGAAGACGCTGAGCTTTTTCAAGAAATCGTGTGTATTCGATAAAATGTTCGAGCTGTTCCATGTTCTTGGCTCGTTGCATTTTCAGTTTGGCATTAAGCGGTACCGAAACGAGATCAGTATCTTTTTGTAGGGGTAAAGCGAATATACGATCAACTTCAACACAGCCTAACAATCGTAGTTCGGGAACAAAAGGCTGTTTCAGACCTTTTGGTGCACTACCGTGAACTAATCTGAAATTTAAAGGAAAATATATTAAATATATAGCAATAATCGCTGTTTTTATTAGATATGGGAATAAGTTTTAATCGTTCTATCAGAGGTGATATTAGCAGTATCGGCTGTATCTTTTTTTAATCTATTGTTGTATTCATTTGAAAGGTGTGTGTGTGTGTGTGTGTGTGTGTGTGTGTGTGTGTGTGTGAGCTGTCAAACGCATTGTAAGCCTATCGTATCGAAAATGTCAAGAATTGTGTTATCGTATCGAAAATGTCAAGAATTGTGCTAAAAAAGCAGCATTTGCGGGAAGTTCTCTGAACTACTATCTTTTGAAGAAAAGTATTGCGGAAACGTGCCATGTACTTGCAGTCGTTTACGGTGCTCCTGCTATGTGAGGGCCAACCTGCAGATGTTGGCTGGAACACTTAAAAAGTGATGACTTCGACTTCAACGATAAAGAACGTGATGGTGCCACAAAAAAAGTTCCTAGATGAGGAACTAGAGCAACTGTTGGATATTGATCCTTGTCAAACTTTTGAAGAATTGTCTTCAGCATTGAATGTTGATTGACCCACCGTTTTTTTAGCATTACTGACTTCGAAAATTCTACCTGAAAAATGCTATTCCAGAAAAATGGCCGAAATAGCGCAATAGGCATGGAAAGCGGACATACAACACGAAAACGCTAAGCAACATGTTAGTCAACCCGTACGGATATATCTAGAAGGAGAGAAATGGGAGGTCCTACCCGACCATATTTAGGTGCCATTACTCGTTCAGAATACTTTTTACTCCGGGTGATAATTTGGCACTTACTGGAGAGTGCTTTACTTCAAACGACAGCATCAAAAACTGGGTTGAAAGAAATTCGAGGGAGGGTCATTAAGTCCGCGTAATGAGCAGGAGGTGACTTCAGAGCTCAAAGTATCATTATAAGTACAAATAGTAAGCTATATTTCGGTTGATCCATTATCTTATGAACTATCGTTGACCAATCACCTCAATCTGGAAGAAAATGTAAAATATGGGGAAAATCTAGTACCGCGCTGCTATAAAGTTCCTCACCAAACAAGGAAAGCTGCCTCAAACCATAATAAAAGAGACAGTATCCGTTCACGAAGTGGGACCAGGATTTGCAAATGTCACACTCTTTTTAAACAGAGAATGGTCTCACTTGAAGGTGACTCACGACCAGGGCGGCCAATCGAAGTGACCACTCCGGAAATTGTTAAAAGGACGAAAAAGTAAAAAAAAAACGGCTGGCGGAATGGTTGGACGATCAGATGCATCCATTTTAAGTATTCTTCACGATCATCTTGGCATGACTAACGTCAGCAAAAAGAGGGTACTGAGAATACTCACGGCGCCTCCAAATCAACAGCGCGTGGAGCTCTTTTTGGACCTCTTTAGTGAAAACGAGGATGGAATATTGAGTCAAATCGCTACTGAAGATGACACTTTGGTGCATTATTATGAGCCTGGGTCCAAACAAGACCCAATGCAGTGGCATAAAAAAGCACACCACCAACCAAAAAGTTCAAGGTGACACAGTCTGCTGGAAAAATTATGGCGACCATATTTGGGACTCAGAAAGGATTCTATTGATAGATTTGAAGAAAAAGGTGTCTCCATAAGTGGAGAGTACTACGCTTCAATTCTAGAGCGGCTTAAAAAAGCCATGAAAAAAAGGGAAAACTAACCAAAGGTTAATGATGACAATGAGCCTGTTCACAAGATACGTTTTGCGTTGGCTGCCCCGCATAAGATGGGCTTCAATATTTTCGATCACCTGCCTTTCAGTCCTGACATGATTTTCAGATATTTGTTTTCCCAAAATTGAAAAAGAAACTTTGTGAGAAGAAGTTTCCAAACGATGAAAAAGTGATGGACGCAGTTTCGGCTTACTTTTCCGGAAAAAAAAAATATTTTTTGTAGAAGGTATAAGCTAATTGATTCAAAAATTGTTTTAGAATATCAGGCAAACATATTGGAAAGAAAAAAAATGCATTTTCATTTACACTTCTCAAGGAATCTGTTTATTGCACGAAAAATGGGCGAAATTTTTCGCTTTAGATAGAAAATATTTTGAATAATTTAATAATGCCTTACCTTTTCAAGTTATACTTCTTTTACTAAATTAAAAACGATTATAACTTATTCTCATACCAAATATATTAATTTTTGGTATGAGAATAAGTTTAGTTTTGGTTGAATTCAAGGACTCAATGAAAAATAAAATGTACTGGAGTTTAGCACAATTTTGTTTTGATTTTTGTCTTTTACATATTGAAAAAACAGGGTGTTTAATTTTTTTCTCAAAGAAAAAATATCTCATAGTGTCCTGGTTTTAAAAGATGGAAAATAGAAAACTAAAAAATTAAATACTCACCTAACAATTACTGGCATACGTTTCAGTAATAAATTCTTTACCGAATGTACACCACTTATACTATCCTCCTTTGCAATCGGTGAGAATTTTGCTTTGGCTTCAAGTGGCAAATTGAGAATTTCATCTTTGATCGTCTTACATTGCAGAAATTTACCATTGTCTGTGATGGTTGTCAGTATTTCTCCGGCATGAATTGTCCGGTTCAGATGATTACAGCGAAACGTTTCTCGTACCAGGACCCGTAGATTACGTCTTTTCGACAGTTCCAGGACCGTATCGATGCATCGCGTCGAACGGCCATCTTCACTCAGCAATTCGAAATAGCCCGGGTAGGTTTCGGGTATCAGCACCTTTGGACCGACATTGGCTGGTTTACGGCCTTCTTTGATCTTGATCGGTTGCGCTAGGATTTGATATTTCTTGCCAGCGGTCAGGAAGAGAGCGGTACTTTGAAGCGAAGGGTTGGAGAGCGTTGGAACACCCAAATTCTGATGCTGACCCTTGACGATTTTAGCAATAGCCGGCAACTGTTGTTTGGCGAAGTCTCTGATATATGCCGGTGGAGTGTCGCCGAAACGAGATGCCGCTAGTATTATTTGGCCATCAGTGGCGGCCATAATAGTTTGTTTCTTAACACCGTGTTGTTTGAGGCACCGTGATATGGAAACATTAAATCACATTGTATTTACAGATGTTGGACGGAAACTCCTGAAGAGCTTACTTGCAATCTGAAAAAAAAACAAAATACATTTCAAATTAGTTTCGATACATCACGAAACCCCAAAAAAATAACTTTCAAATAATTGTCTAACTTTTTTCATACAATCTTTTTTATTGAGTAATCTTCAAACCACATTTCACATGATATTTAATCATGACATAATTTCTTAAAGCCTCTTCAGAGTCGTCAGGCTACACATTTAATGCCTCGACCGACTCGAAAACAATTCATCATGTCGAGAGTGCTTCAATCATCTAGTTACGACCACTTTCATTTAAAAATCATTCCAAACTGTAAAACATATTGCAAGCATTTCACGAAAAAAGCTTAATTTTTCCTACACCTGACCACAAAAATGAATCTAACGATTCCCATAAATTCATCAAACAGTTACAACGGCTTGCGATTCACCACACTTCTTATTGTCTTTCGCCGGAGCTCCGGTGAAATTTTGGTCTGTGTTACGTTGTGACGTTATGTCTTCGCGCCACGGGTTCACCATAAAAACCCTTTTCATCATGAATTCTCCTCAATATCTTCAATTAGTACGTCCGAATAGAGACCATTTGATTGCTTCTGTTTGTCTACCACTAGTCTGATTATGGTCTTTCTAAGAGATCTATGCTTGCAGCGGAATGGTAGTTGCTGCTGGAGGTAGTCCGTGTTTGCGCGATATACGACGGCGGCTGTCAGGCGAATGGTACTGGATGGTAATGATGATGATGTTGCAGATGATAGGAGTTATGTTTTGTAGTTGAAGTCAAACAAGCACTTTCTTCGTCCGAATAGTGGATTAAACGATGGTAGATGCATTCGAAAATGGATTTGACGAGTTTTATTGGGTGCACTTAGAAACCGATTTTTGCATTAATGACTATCGACTAATGGAATTATTTTAAAACTGGCTACCATCAAAACCGTTTCAAACTTACCAAACGAAACGCTCAAGCTAATTAATAGTAAAATATTCAAAACCATATTCGCTCTAACCACCAAGCTAATAGCATAATCGCCATAAACTCTTTCTACAATCGGCTCCAATCAGCTGGAAACATTTTATTGTTTGAGCACTCAACTGAGCGAAATGCTTCGACTTTCGTTCTTCGATTTAATGTTGCCAGCCAGTAAGCTAGCCAGTCAAGCAGCTAGCTTAGCTAAATTGCTATCATTATTACTTAGTCGAAAGTGAAGTCATGATAATTACGTACAATATTTGTTTCCAGGTAGCCGGCAATCGAGTTCAGTAGGAAAGCAATCAGCCAAAGTAACCTGTCTCGGAAATTTGGATTTCTTTAGGTACCTTGTAGCACTAGCAGTAGCATCATCATCATTATCATCATCATATAGCTCTGGCAAATTAATGACTTTTGCTGCGAGAAAAATAAATCATTACGTTTTTGGTAAAACGGAAGGAGAGTGAATGTGAAGAGAGAGATGGTGGCTATGTATGTATATATTGAGAAAAGGGAAAGTTCTGTGAAATATAGAATATTACATGAGATTTATTTTTCACACGTTGAGTTTGTTTTGATGTTACGCAAAAACTAAATTTGTATTGATTCCATAATGATTATTTTTGCAGCTTGAAAACTCCCAAATTTTCACTTTGGATGCGATACTTCAAAGAAACTCATAGTTCAAGTTCGGCTGCTACTTCAAAGCGCATTTGAATTTGTTTTTAATATTTTGTTAATTTTTCGGTGTTGTCTGGAATCGTTGAGAGCAAAATTTGTTTCGCTAGACAATAATATGGGTTCTTTATCGTGACGATGATTCAGACCAGTGTTGCCAGAAAAATTTCCTTGATGGAGCTCAATTTGACTTTCAAAATAGCCCAAAAGAGCCCAACACTTGCCACACAATAGGTCGAGGCCAAAATTATGCCAAAAGTTTTTCTTATTAGATGCAAAAAAAAATTTTTTTATCCAGTTCACTTGGGCTATTATTTTTTGTTTATCTATATATTCTAATACAGTCGAAAACTATATTAGCAATTTTATTTTCTGATATAGTAAATTGAATAATCCAGTATTTGTATCATATCTGGTGGTATTTTATAGTCGTTGCAACATATTTTGTTGAAATTCAAGAGAACTAGACTTTGCATCAAAGATGCCAAAAAATATATCGACTATTTTATTAGATGTAAGAAGATATAGTAATAAAAAATCGAGCTCACATATTTCTTTGAAAATTTGTTATCCAGCAGCAGATTTTACTGCATTGGCTTTTGCCCAAATTGTTTCCGTGCCCAGTGTATTTTGACCATTTGCTCATACTTATGAGTTAAGCAAGCACAGATTTAAATTTAAATCTTCTTGCTGATTACGTTAGGCAGACGGTCAAATAAAGTTTAGGTTTAACTAAAATTTAAAACATGAAGTGAAGAGACTTCCGTTCAAGATTGAGAAAATCAGTTGTGAATTCAACTTTATATATGTATTTTTAGCAGTTGAATCCTGGGCTGGTCAGTGGAGCCCAAAAAGTCGCCAGTAGTCCAAAATTAAATTTCGTCGCCAAATGCAACGGAAAGATAGTCCAATTGGCGAGAAATCGCCCAATCTGGCAACAGTGGTTCAGACAGATTTTAGTACTTCTAATTTTTCATTTTGGATGTAGTTTTGTTATTGCTAATGGTATACATATGACTGCAATCGTATAGTGGTATTATTCATTGAGAAAAAAACATAGCGCCAGATACCATGATTTATATACTTCGGGAACTATGTATGTACATAGTTGATTTCAGTATTGTGATAAAATATTGCGGCTGAAAAATTAATGTATTGCAAAAAATTCATAGGAGTAGGAGTTATATATTATAGGAGTTATATATTATAGCGAAAAAAGCCATGTGTTTAAGCGCCCAATATCATTCATTATAGTCCTTAACGCTACATATTATAGCACTCAATGTCATGCATTATAGTCCCGATAAGAAGCAAATCGAAAGCGAAATTCTTTCCGTATCAGATAATTTTTGGATTTCAAAAATTGTAGAAGATGAAAATTTTTGCATTTATTGTTGAGATTTTATTTTTTTATGTATATTTATTACAAACGATTATACTTTAAGAAACTCTACTCACTACGCTACATGAACGTATCCCAAAGCTATTGAGCAAACTTTATTGATATGTGCTCATAGTAGTTGGGATTATATTACATAGGAGTTGAGACTATGTTCATTGGGATTTGAGACCAAATACGAAGCAGAAAAGCCCATAATACATAGATTTGGTACTTATAGCTATATTGTACAGCTCAAATCATAAATAATGCACTTTGATGCAAAAGACAGTGTATGGTGATAGTCTTTTACATATTAAATATCCTGTTCAAGTTCTCTTTTGGCTTTGGGTCGATACAACATATTGAATCTTCATATTCAATCTCTATATTTGCATATGTACATGGTTCTATTTTTATTTAAAAGTTGCTAGCTTTACGCACTGCCTTGTAGGTTTTGTTTCGGTTCTTGTCTTCAGTTACCTCACAGTGAAATCGCGCGGTCATATATCTCACCGACCTTACATAATGTCGGATTTTCGGAGCAAAGAGTTTGCATAAAATTCTGTGTTTTCAGCGGAATATTTTGTGCCGAAGCATTGAAAATGTTGCAGAAAGCCTTAAGGAAATGTCATTTGCTGAAAAAATGATCATATGAGTGGTACAAAGAGTTCAAGGAAGGTGGTAAAAAAAACTAAAGATTTGCTTCATCATATCAAACAAAAAATTTCGACAAAATCAAGAAAATAGTGCTTGAAAATCGCCTTGTATCCGTTTTGCTGGAACTAGACTCTTGTCAAGACATGGCATGTAGTATAAGAGTGTGGATGGTTTCCTGGTCAAAACTTGCCTATTTTCCTACATCCACACTCCGGGCAAGACATGACAAGCATGGAAGAGTACGAAAGTTTCGTTGGTTTGCTTGTCAGCGTACCTTTTTAGCATATTTAGCATAGCAAAAAAGGGTTTATAGCTTAAAAAAACCGGTTTTTGAGTGAATACTTCGAATGCTCTTCGCATGTTTTACCATATGTTTCCACGAATGTCCCGACGAAACGTTTGGCAAGAGTATTGGTCTGGGTTTCCAAAAACCGTCTTTGACCTTAAAATATCAATATAATCAGTTCACCACATTTTACATGATACTTTGGATATGAGACATGTCTCAGCGCGATTGGTTCCAAAAGTGCTGTAGTTTTTCAAATCAGCATCGCAAATCTGTCGCTGACACAATGCTTACCGTGAGCGATATCGACACTAAGGTTCAAATTAACTCATCGGGGAAAGCATTTTGAGACAATAGACGCGATAAAACAGTTTTTAGAGAAGAAACTGAAAGTCATGCCGAAATGAACCTATGAAAAGTGTTGTCAAGATTAGAAAAACCTTGCTTTATGTGTATTGCGCCCAATGGGGATTATTTTGAAGGGGATAAAATAAATATTGAAGAATAATTGACCTATTGTGTTTTGATTTACAAGACGAAAATAACAAAAATGGCTGGTGCCTGCAACCTTTTGCTAGCACCAAAACCAAAAATACCAAATTTCCTTCACATTAAGAGTGACTCCGAATTGCAGGTTTTGTTTCGATCCGATGACTGCATTGTTAGATATAGGGGCAGCAAGAATTTTAAGATCACCATTCAAAATTTTCTAGATTGAGACATTGGTTCCTGATTTCCACTACAATATAATTGCCATTTGAAATTTGATCTGGTATTTTCTCTTAGTAAAAAAAAAAATAAATTAAATTACCCTAGCTGACATACCTGTTCTAACTTTTCAACCAAAATACTATCAAACTTGAGTTACAGTTTGGTCCATCTACTGTGTAGATTTCGTTTCAATCTGAGTTTTCTTTTATCAAACGTGATAGAGAAAAAAATGCTTTCATTTTGATGAGCGTATTTTGAAATTTCAAGAGCAAAGAATTACAAAATCTACCAAAACTGGCTTCTTTTTCAACTTATCTAACATACAAAAACTTTTATCAGTTGTGTGAATTTTGTTTTAATCTGATAACTGAGCTATGCAACAAAAAAGTTTTTATTTTGTTGAGTTTAGTACATTTAGTGTTTAATTGGATTAGATTATCCGGTCATGAGTTTCCGCGAACAGAAATAAAGGGTGCTAAAATACCTCTAATGCTTCAAATACATATTGGCCCAAGCTAGAGCATCTCAGGTTGGGCCACCACAGGCCAATTCGTGAATAGATGCTGCTGTCCACACCATGGCCAGAATTGGTGAGCTTCAGTTGTCTATTCAGTCTGTCAAATCCGTTTGGTTGGTGCATGTTGGTGCCCAAAATCCACTCAGATCGGAATGCGGGCCAATATCGACCAATCGTAGCCATCTCAAACCAAGATGGTGTACACATATTGGCCATAGGCTTTGTTGGTCTGGCTTGGGCCAATATGTATTTCCTACATAAGACTAACTGGTCAGCCAATATCTAATAAGGATTACTGTTTTTTGCAAAGAAGAATTTGAGAAACTTTAATTTGACTTTAATTTGTGTAAAAAAGCACAAAATTTATCAACCGTTATCAATAAAAGTGTATCTAAAACCTAGGGGTACCTTAAAATTAATTTACACTCCCGCATATTATTTCTTGCAGATCAAAAATAACCCTTCAAACAACAAATATGCAGCAATACCTTGAGAAAATTTTAGCACAATCAGAGTACAGAAATAATAGAAGTAAAAACAGCTTGGCAAATTGGCGATCATTCGATTGTATGCAGAGTAATAAAAGAACAAATTCTGTTATTTCTGAAATTGGCTCAATGGTCACCGCTTGTTCATTTGTCGTACCAATCGAGACTGCACTTTATTATTTGCTTCGTTATTTTTTTATATATACCAATTTTAATAAAATATTTAATTGTATGATCTTAACCACCATCAAATTATTTTATTTAATTGTAACCTCTTCGGCCGTTCGTTGGAGGGCTTGTTGCTACTAGTGGTGGTGCGTGTTTATTTGACAATTTAGTGTACACAAAACTCGCTTAACTCGCATGACACTGAATCGGAGCAGTCGATAAAGAAATTATACGGATAAGCCGTGGTTAATCAGTATCGACTTGAATTATGTACTGGGTGGCTTGCCAAAGACGCTACCAAAAAAAATGTTATAACTTTTTTTCAATCGGTTCCACTTTTTTTATTTTGCATTTTGCTCTTTAAATTTAACAAAAATGGGTAATTGGAGCAATTAAATAAGAATTTGCATTGCGCACCACTATCATGCATGGAAGTCTTTGATATAGTGAGGCTCGTCAATAATTTTGTTGAGCGTCGGAGAATCACAAGAAGGCCTTATCATCGAGATCCTTCAGTTTGGACGTAAGAAATTCAATAGTATCGCTGATGTAGCTGCTGCCATTCAAGCCACACCTAGAGATTCGACAAGGAGATTATCTGCTCATATCGGTATCAGCAGACTGTTCTGCATAAATTATTTCTTCATACAATTAAATTAGCAAGCAAACTGAAGGCAGCAGACTAGCCGACTCACTTTGTTTTGACCAGAAGATTATCTAAATAGTGAAAAAGGACAAAAACATCTTAGATTGCATTTTTATATCTGAGGAGACCTATTTTGATCTAAGGGGCAATGTTAGCAAATAAAACTGTCAAATATAGAGTGACTCTAGCGCACAGGTACTTCATGACATGGAGCCACATCCACTTCGAGTCACAGTTTCATCAAGTTGCATTGTCAGGCCTTACTTTTTGGGGGAAAAACTGTCTTACAGTTACGGTCAATAAAGGCCGTTACTTAACGATGTTGAAAGTGTTTTTCTTTCCAAAAACTACGTCAAAAAAGAATTCCTTACAACTCTGTGTGGTTTCAACAAGATGATGCAATTTCTTATATAACAGGGGCTGTTCTGGCAGAATTGCATCGCAAATTTCTCAATAAAGTGGTTTCCAGAGACTCCACTTTTCGTTGGCCTTCAAGGTCTCTTGACTTTACTGCGCCTGATCTTTTCTAGTGGGGGTTAATTTGAATGATTTAAAGCAATTCCTTCGAACAGTAATTGAGACAATTGCAATTGCAACTCTCCAGGCAGTGTTGAGTAATTTTTTGATAATATGTCGCACATGCTTTACCAACTTCGGGGTCATATAAATTCAATTATTTTCAAAACTCAATAAAAACACTAAATGAAAATGTATTATTCTTCAAATGACTAACGATAAAATAGATTATGTGAATTCAACAAACAGTTATTTGAGTTTCTGCGTGAAGCAATATTCATCAACCACCCTGTATATGATTTAGAAACGATTTGTAACATTACGTTCAAAATTTAACATCCTTTCAAGGAACGCTGTTGACGAGCCAAGCTATAAACTCAAAGCTCTGTTAAATCAGGCAATTACACGAAATATATTATATTATATATGCATTTTGCAAAAAGCTTACGGATAGTAACTAAACTCGGCTACATGCTCCTTATAGCCCTTAGAAAATGTTACCGATAGATGTCTGACTGGTAAGTAAAGTTGTGTTTGGGGGTGTTTTTTGTGTTTTTCATCAGTGTCTTTCTTTTCTCGTGTATTGTGCTTTTTGTTTTTGTGTGCTTTTCTTTGATTTTTGACTCTTGCTACTTGCAGAAATTTCCCGGCTGGAGACCATTGAGGGAGTTGAGTAATAATTCACTAGTATACCATCGTTTTTGTAATTTTTACTAATGTTCGAAGAAGAACATTAGTATTAAAATCACTTTGGCCAAAAATTCATATATCTATATATATATATATATATCTATATATATATATATATATATATCTATATATATATATATATATATATATATATATATATATATATATATATATATATATATATATATATATATATATATATATATATATATATATATATATATATATATATATATATATATATATATATATATATATATATATATATATATATATATATACATCAAAAAATTTCAGTGAAAAAATCTCAGGAACGTGCCATCCGATTGAACTGAATTTTTCAGGACACATTGGTGTATATGCTCGTATAACAAAAACTTAATAATCTTTAAACCTTTGGCGCCGGCGGCCATTTTAGTGATATTTTTAATATACCTATTATTCCGTACACAAATAATTTTTGCCAAAATAAAGTTGACAAAATCAATTTCGAACGTGTTTTACATGTGAATCAGATAATGTTTTGGAATTTTTTAACCCCATGTGTGCGATGGGTGCCTAAAAAGAGAACGGGAAAATTTGAAAATTTTTAAATTGCGATAACTTTTGACAGAGCTATTTAATCATTACGAAAATTTTAGGACATATTGGTATTATTTAGTTGTAGATATGTATAGCTTTTAATGAGCGTGCTGGTAGCCTTGTAGCTAGGGGAGGCACTGAAAGTGAAAACCTCCAAATCATCGATTCTGTGCCAGTGGTGCCACCTTGAAAAATTACTAAAAAAAGATAACTGCTTTTAGCCCTATAAATTCTGATTCAATCGTTCGATTTTGACGAAATTCACACAGTAGCTGGATCTTACTGGTAGAAATTTGGTTGAAAAATTCGGCTGGAGCTGCCAGCTATGATAATTTTGGTGTCTTAAATTTGAAAAATAAAAATATGGAAGTGAAAACATTCAAACCATCGAATATCCTAAAAAAATGTCAGTTTCTTAGAATAAAACCAATCTGTATACAAATCTTATGCTTTATCTACACGTTCAAAGAAAAACTTTGGAAATTTCATGTCGGACAAGAACGGTGACCCTTTCCCAGTTAACCTATATTTTTAGCATCAAAAACTTCTGTTCACGGGAACTCACGAATAAATAATCAGAAAGAATTGAAATTTACAGAATGCATTGAACTTAAGAAGGACCAGGTCTGATAGAAGCAATTTTGAATTGTAGGCAACTCTGTGCCAGTGGTTCCATCTTGAAAAATTACACAGAAAAAAAACTGCTTTTTGCCCCATGAAATGTGAATGAGTTACCAGATTTTCATGAAATTGACACAGTAGCTGAACCTTACTCTAAACTTTGTTTAATAGAAATTTGGTTTAAAAATTCGATTGGTGCTGCCAGCTTTGGTAATTTTTGTGTCTTTGGTTTTGAAAATTCGCTCAGGAAAATAAAACTTTTTGCCCTATAGCTTCCAGTGCAATCATGTAATCAATACGAATTTCATACAATTAATGGAACCTATTATAAACATTATTCAGGCCAAATTTGGCTGAGAAGCCACGATAGGGCTGCCAGCTATTGTTGGTTTTGTGTTTGTTTGCAATATCTTTATTAAGCGGTTTTATCGTAGAATTTTCAATTGGAAATGATATTGTAGTGACAATAAACAGCAAATATTAAGCTTTCGATTATTTGAAAAAGCTCGCTGCAGGTAAGCCTAAATTTCTTTATACTCCTATAACTTCGAATGTAGTATAACAACGTGAAGCAGATGTGATATATTCTTGGCTTTGATACTGTCGAAAGGTTGCCAGCACGAGTCAGTTGTGCTACTTTTGTATCAATAAATGCTTACAGTTAGTATTCATACCGGAAACATTTACAATGAAAATAAATAACCGATGTTTCAATTCCCAAAGCTCTGCAAATTTTTCGGATCGCAGCCCCAAACACCAACTTCAGTTACAGTGCTGCAGACACTGAGCATTTTCTTCATTGATGTTATGTGAGATGCTGCTTTCAAAATTTTGTGAAATAAGCAACTGATAACGAATATAATTAACCCGTGTTTTGCTCTCATAAACATTGAAATTCATGCCAGTGGTAATATCTGAAACCTTATACCGTAGGAGTTATACTGCATTCTTGAGACAAAAGTAAAACGTGGCATTTGAAACAGTTTGGCCGTAATAAGCAGCTCATGTGGTGGAATATTCACTCAAAACCTGCACGATTCTTCTACTGTTCTTCGAACATTAGTGTTGCTAGCGGTTCAGGTGCGCTAGAGTTTTTTTTATAATTTAATTGTATGTCCATATAAACCAGGAAGTAGGTTCTGTTTTGACAGCTGAATAAAATCGTGTTTAAATTTGAAAAATCAAAATTCACATGCCATTTGGTAGATTTCATTGCAACCAGTTTTGAATGGTAACCAATAGAGGCTAAGCTAATTGCATTGATTTTTATGGTCCATGCTTGATTTTTTTTTTACCCAAATCGGTGTCTGTGTAGAACTGCAATCTCAGTTAAAACAAATAGTTCCAGTCGATTTTCGTTGCAGTTTCTGCAACATGAAACGCATCTCGTTTCTAGTTTTTTTTTTGTCATCTTCCTAGATTTTGGAGACCATCATCAGTTTCGATGATAAAAAATTGAACTCATGACTTAAAATAGAGTTCCCAGCCACTTGTAATGAGTTTAATGTAAGCATGTGTTATTTGCCACGCGAATTTGCGAATTACCAAAATAGTAGTTATTCCCCTGAACATTGCAATGAATCCAAGAAAATTAATTATTACGTTCATTTTTTTTTTGGAGGATTTACAACGATTAAATCATTTCCCGTATCACAAATGATTGTATGCTTAGTGTTTACGCGAGCATCACTCTGATGTCGGAAAAAATCTTCCGGATACCAAATGCTCACACACTTCTGATGTAATCTGTCTGCAAACTTCAATCAAAATAAATGAAATTCCATTATTGTACAAATAGTATACCACTTCATCAAATCAGCCTGAATTGAAACTATTAATGTTGTATCCGCCTACCCATTAAATCTATTACATGTTAATCTTCTGACCCAAACATGTATTGCCACTACCGTTATGGTTTTCAAACAACCGAAAAACATCTGCACAAGGGCCGAACATTACTTGAAAATTAAAAACAATTTACTTATGCACATTGCAAAAATTGATCCAACATCCAATTCATTTTGGTGCGCGACTTGCATTTAGGCGACGACATTGCATTGACCCGCATGTAAAACCTCAAACTCAGCAAATTTATCACAGATAACTTTAAAAACAGCAGAAGCCGCGACACGCATTCGAAACCGCCTGGATTGCATAAAAAAAATTAATTGTGTTGTGAAACTATTATGATTTTAACAAGCACCGCTGTCAGCTGAACTACAAGAACTCATGCTGTGTCGCAAAGAAAAAATCATTCATATCATGCATGCGAGCAGTTTTCTGCATATGAACTGGAGCCGAGAACTGAGCAAATGACTTTCGAAAAGTCATAAATTATATTTGGCCACAATTTGAATAAAGTACTTGAAAAATCAATTAAGCATGAGCGCGTTAGACGTGTATGTACGTACGCATGTAGGTATGTATTAATAGGAGCGGAACGCGTGCATGTAGGATTAAGTTTTGATGAAATCACAGCTACAATGGCTCGACTTGAATGACTTATGACTCGTGCCATGGAAATTGAAAATCTGCTAGAGAGTTTTAGAAGATGCAGAAAAAAACGGCATGCTGTTGACAGGAAGGTCAACAATATTGTTCAGCTGTCAATAGGCGAACAGCGCAGCACGATTTCAGAAGTTCATAAATTATTCAAAGGTGTGAAATAGTGTGAAATATTACAAATTACATAATTCGGGAGAGATGAGGTCGTTGTGATGACGATGATGATTCAGCTCATTGGCTGGAGTTTGGGATTGTTAGAATGCTGGGCGGTGTGACCTTGGTGAATTTGAATTTTAGTGTGTTAGAATTTGGCAATTGAATTGGGCGTTGTCGATTGGATTATGTTTTAAAAATTGGTGATGTAAATTGGGAGTAAAAAAGGCTTGAGAACTGATTGCATACACCGCAAGTTTTATTATGTCAATGTCATTTTCAGAGTGCATAAATATCAGATCTCAAGAGCCTTTCATCAAAACACACGTCAACATTACGCAATCAAGCAATACATCGCTTTAAAGAAAAATTATGCGATGGTTGCGTTGACATCATCATCGCCATGCAGCATTCCTGTCACGTTGTGCACCTTGACACGGAAGTTCACTTGGGTATATTTTACATCTTTGACTTGATAACTTTCGACCTTGCTGTCAAAAGGGAAATTACTTTCACTTTCTGCAATTAATAAGTGAAATATGGAAAGAAACACAATACTAAATATTTTGATGGCCTCTTAGCCTGTAAACAATTTATTAGAGATTTACTTTTAACTCATACGACAGAACCAATCGGCTCGAAACATGCAAAAATGAAAGAAATATCAATAAAATGCATTCAGATACATACCCTACCCATGGTGTGCATATACCATTTATTTAATTATGGACATTTCATACGGCGGGTCATGAGTCAATACCATACATAAATTCCCTTCATGGCATGTATTAATGTTGGTTATTCAATCGAATGATGATAATGATAATTGAATTCGTCACATGGATTAAATAGATGATTATGAGTAAGTATGCATTCTTTGGAGTTTCGTGAAAGCGCAACCGGTTCTCGTAACTTACTTGTTATTTTCATATAAAGGTGAAGGAAAATTTATGATGCCATGATGATGATTCAAGAATGGCGTGATATGTTTTGCTAAAGTTGAAGTAGAAGTATTTAACCTAGAGTTATAAGTATGTTGTGGTTGAATTGCGGCTAGTTGGGCGGATATAGATAAACAGTATTTGATGATTATTTATTAATTGACCTAATATACGACAATTTATCATAGAATTTGATGTAATTTACCGCTGCTTTGATGAAACTGATAAAAATTTGTGAAAGAGGAACGAATTTCATAATTATCATTAGTTTAATATAAAATAAATAAGCATACCCAAAATTCTACTGAACTATTTGATAATCAGGTAGATAGCGGCTTGAAGGTGGATCGGGTAAATAAAACTTTCTTTATGCTTTTTTTTTGCTGCAAGTAATTCATAGGCTTTAATTAATGGCCTAAATTGACCTAGTTTTGCAACTTAAGTTTCAAAAATAATTAATTAATAAATTTGATATAGCCGCATTTAAACAGTTTGAATACATGAGTCATGCCTTGTTGGGGTGGGAATCGAAAGTTTGTTGGACAAGTGGATAATTCAAAATTTTGTCAATGGCCTTTGCAAACATTCGATTTAAATATCAATAGATTGCTTTTGAAATCGATGCTAAGAACTCGATTGCATTCTTCGGTAATATTTTTAGGAAGATACTGAGGATTCCATCAGCACCAGATGACTTGTGATCACCAGGTAACTTGTGGTGGTGTAGTTTAGTACGTAGAGCACAGGCTTCTAGTGTGTGGGGTTACTATGTCAAATCCAGGTTCGGATGAAGCTCTCTACCTGCTTCAACTTCAAGGTTGGACTACTTTACTTTATTTATTTGATTATCAGTAAAATTTTTATCGATAGTAAATGAAACATAATATCAATTAGGGAATTTGAGAAGAAAAATAAGAAAAACTTGAATGATTTTAAAACTAATGACGGCTCATATGCTAATGAGGCTCAATGAAAAATACAATATAACCTTTTTTTACTATATTCTTGAATTCGAAAAATTAATGCGGGAGAAGATCATGCTTAAAAGCACTGTGCATTCTACGAAGATGCATCAAAAGGCAAATAAAAATGGACTTTTGTAGGTGCGAAAAAATTTGAGTACACCACAGATGCCGGACAAGAATGATTTGATGCACATATGGTTACCTGAGG
Organism: Nemotelus nigrinus; assembly: GCA_947369275.1. NCBI lineage: Eukaryota > Metazoa > Arthropoda > Insecta > Diptera > Stratiomyidae > Nemotelus > Nemotelus nigrinus. The sequence goes on from OX376372.1 coordinate 18,040,357, forward strand.
GCAAAGATCTAACTAAAAAGTACTTTGACAAAGTTTGAAAAGTAAACACTGATCAAGGAACAATCTACGTGCTTCCAAAGAGTATGTATGAAGAATGGAATGACAAGAACAGTACGGACAATAAAGGATGCTGTATTTAAAACAAACAGCGAGCGAGTTTCAGATAAATAGATATATAAAAAACAAGGGGACCAGATTTGATTCGTTTATTCCAAGATACTATGTGCTAAAGTAAGAAATAAATGAAAAATGCAAAACAAAGGCAACAACTTTAGAGGCCTTAGTCGTAATATTCATGACATGAACATCAAATTTTAATTAAGAATCAAACACCACACCAAAGTCTCTAAAATGTTGAGCTATAGACGGAAAAATACCAGACAAGAAATAAGAAAATACATAAGAAGTATTTTTACACTCTGACAAATTCATGAATAAGTCTCTCAAATCACCCGCGTTGATTGTTCAATGTTTTTATTTTTTGTAGCTTGGTAGGTTTTTATTTTTTGTAGCTTTACGATGCTGAGTTTGACGACGATCTGTCATTTAGTTTGCTTACACGAGTCAAAAAGAGAAGTTGGTTGAATAGTGTTTGGCGGTTTTTACTGTGGAACAATAAATCGATTAACGAAATTGTTTGAAATTTTGTCTTGTATTGAAGCGTTAACAATATCGTAAAAAGTCTTTGGCGGGTGTGTTTACCGAAAACAAGAGCATTGGCATGATACAAAGTGTTTAAAAAGTTTTGGACGGCATTTGGCTTCAAATAATCAGGAAAACGTCGATAAAGTTAAAAAGTTTGGGGTCGGTAAGTCAGTAGAGAGTCAGCTCGTGTAAATAACATTTTTCGTGAATCGACTAGAACTATTCTATCTATCTATAAATATGTTATATAAACCAGCCAGCAATTATAAGAATGGTGCTAACCAAACGAACCACAAGTAAAAAAATCAAGGCAACCTTGGCTTCATTGTTTTTTTTTTTATATTTGAGGACTTGTTCACTCAAAATTCCTTCCCGAGGGTCAAAAAGTGAACACAACATGACTTAGATGCTATGAAGCATGAAAAAGAACTGATCTTGACCAAGAAAATTTATAGATTTTGCTCCATGACAATGCATCGTCTTACAAAGCCATCCTTGTGATAGAATTTTGGAGTTAGAGCGCCATGAATTTACCATCGAACAAACACCATATTTGGTTTCGCGTGACTTTTTCATGTTCCCAAAGCTCAAATTATCACTTCAAGTATTCCGTTTTAGCTCCATTAAAGAAAAAAATCAAGGCAATACTGGAATTGTTCGTTGAGAGAAGAGTAACCGTTTAAATGTAACCTTTTTTAAGAAGATTCAAGAAAATTCATATTATGTGTTTTATTTGATTATGCCCGAAAATTATTTGCCAAAATGTATGTAAAAAGCCTTAAACTTTTTGAAACTTCTAATAAAGCTATTCATCTGGGTCTCAGGTACACTTTGAGCTTGTAATGAAGTGCTATTGTATTTAGTTTTTAGCACAAAACTTTAATGCAAACGTAAATTATGTCTTTCCGATTTCAACCATTTGTTTGGGACAACAAGGATAGGTTTGGATCGCATTTTGTGAAAAATTTCAACATAAGCAAACAAACGTGTCCAATGCAGAGCTAAAAAAATTTTAGAGTCTGCTAACATAAGAATGAAAAGTGAGTAGTTGTAGTATGAGTTGGCAGTGGTTGGTTAAGTTTTTTTTGCACTAATTATTTGAAAAGGATTTCACCTTCTTTATAAGTCTAAATAGACTTCCAATAAAGTTGCCTTGAAATTAATTTCCTGAAGAACAAACAGCGAATACTAGCTGTTCTCGGAATAAGCCAATTTACCTGGAATAGTCTCAGTGTATCTTATCTATTTATCAAAGATTTATATAAGAAGACCAATTGAATAAACAAGATCAATTTTGATAGCAGTAGTTTTTATTGTTAAAATTGTAACGAAAAAAATTATTTTAAGTATTGCATTACTTCTTTTCTACTATGAAATATGATATATTATTATTTGTCTTAAATTAATTTTCTTAAACAAATTATAAACATTATACATTTAATCCTTCATAAACCCAGATGCTGATTATATCCATACTTTGATCCATACTTTAATCACTATATGAAATAAGATCGATGCACATTAATTCCTATTCCTATCCGACTTTTCAGCCAAATGTCAATGCACTTTAGCTCATCTCTACGCTCATCTCTCTTCCATTGTTCCCTCCTTCTAACAGCCTTCTTAAATTGAATAATCTTACCAAGCCATTGAATTAAGAATACACCTGCCCCGATCAAATCAATTCTATTATTGGTTTTTCGTTTCACTTTCATTAAAAATCACTTGAGGATCGACTTCTTTCTATTCATCTAACGAAAAGTGTACAAATGCTTTGATTAAATCCTACCTGCTTCAATCAGCTTTGAAAATTACGTTTTTCGTTGAAATTCCGTTGGAATAATAATGATTTGAATGATGTTGCCGGTCTGTAATTTTGTGTGTAGGCATAGAAATACGCTAGATAATCAACGGATTTTCGATTTTAATCCATTTGAATGATGATCGTTAATGTTGTGACGAGACTGATTAAAAAAAAAATATTTTTTTGGCAGTAAATAAACTGAAGAAGTTTCGTGGGGCTGAAAGGATTAGATCACGAAAAAGTATTACGACAAAAGTAAATGTGGCTGAACTGTGGAATGAATTGATATCTGTATTTCCTTATTTATTTGTTTTAATTCTATGTAAAAATCGAAAGCGTTAGTAGTTTTTCTAGGGCAACGAACTCGTAAATTTAGTTGAAGTACAAAAGAGGTAGGAATATGAATTGATGGTTTACTTGGAAGGAGAAATAAGTAGCAAGTAACTAATAAAAAAAATCTTCTTACGGACTTTCGAAGCAAATTAGCATTATAAATGTTTCATCGAAAAAATGGAAGATAGCAAACCAAGGCAAGATAAAGCCAAGATTTCCAAATCTACTAATTTTAGCAAATAAATGAAAATGCTAAAAAGATATGGCACTAAATCTGAAGAAATAATTAACAAAAACGACGCAAATATTAAGTACGCAAACATACATATTGAAATAGACTAGGATAAATGGGGCAAACAAAGCAAATGAACTAAAACTGAGCTAAACTTTCAAAGCAAAAATTTAAAAGCTGTGATAGTTTATACGGTACAAGGATCAGTGCGACTATCTCCGCTTTTGATTCTAGTGAGACCAGTTTTTGATTTCTCAAGATGCTTCAAGCATATTCAAATTGAGAATATTAAACCAAGCGCTGGATACTATACATCACTCATCACAAAATTCAGGTTACTCGCGTAAGTCTTTCGATTTATTCAGCATAAGATATTGCAATTTTTACGGATGCTCAAAGAACATTAGTGCTAAACTCATTTTGCCGGATATTCATAAAGCTATATATATATATATATATATATATATATATATATATATATATATATATATATATATATATATATAGATATATATATACATATATATATATATATATATATATATATATATATATATATATATATATATATATATATATATATATATATATATATATATATATATATATATATGTATGCATATATATGCACATATATACAGAAGAAAAAAGAATAAGAGAGAAAATCTCTGGAGTGGCTCGTTCGATTGAGCTGAAATTTTCGGAGACCCTTTGGCAGCTGTGTACCCTTATAGTTAAATGCAAAGAAAAGTGTTGAAAACTGATAATGTTTTGTGCTTGTTTATGACAGAAATAAGCTTGAAAACTTGATATACTTTTTTTAAACGTAAAATAGAAGCCAGTAAAATTTTTAAATCCACTAATATTTTGATCACCTGTCACCAAATGCACCTTAAATTATAAGAAGGTAACCTCAACACAGCATTAGCTAGGAGGTACCTATCCATGTGCGTAACTAATATTGATTGAATATTGGATGCACTAACTATTTAGTGAATTAGTTTATTTAGTCATAGTTGTAATATTAAGTAAATGTAAAATCGAAAAAAAATTGCTAATTTCAGATTGATTTAAAATATATATATTGTTCATTTAGAAAATGTCTAATATTAAGTCCTGAAAGTACATGTCTCACAGTAAATGAAAATATTTTTTCAATAATTTTTCAACACAAAATGGCGGCGGTGCGAGCGAGTGAAAAACACACACCAAAAACTGCCTCGTAGAACTTGCGACCGGGGAACTTGCAACATTCAGAGAAAAAAATATGCTAATGAAATATATAATTCATAGGTAAACCAATAAAATTCATAAAAAAATATTAAATTTTTACATTAATTTTAGATTAAACAAAAAAATTGATTATTTTTCAAAAAAATCACGCTTTAAACATTAATAAACAAATAATTTTTCTGAAATTACAATAAAATTTAGGTTCAACGTGGAGATAATACTCTTTTGTAGATGCAGTATAAATTTGAGCTGAATTGGTTTAATATTTTTTGAGATATTTTGTACGGCAGTTGAAAAAGTACTACTTTGAGAAAAACGCGTTTAAAGTTTTAAAGCTCCCCCGACCTGGGGAACGCCGCGCTGCCAATAACTGACTATAACTCGAGAACTAATAGGAATATCGCTTCAAATCTTTTTTTGGTATATTTTTAATATCACTAATCACTAAGAAAAAAATTGCCTTTTGCATTAAAAATTCTAATTCAGTAACTTAATTTTGGAGAAATTCACATAGTAGCTCATTTTAGGCCACGTTTAGTGGAAGTTTGGTTGGAAAATTCGGCTAGAACTGCCAGCTATGATAATATAAGAAGCCAATATTTATATAGGTACCTCTGGTGCTATATACATATTTGTTTTTGGTATTGTGATAAGATATAGCAACTGACATGATAATTTATAGAAGTTGTTGTTACGCATTATAGCTTACAAATCCATCTATTTAGTCGTAAGTGCCATGCATTACATGGACATTGGAAATAACAATTGGAAATGATATGGAGGCTGGGAATTATGGCAGTTTTTGTTTCCTTAACTACAAAGGATATAATTTTTAATTTCGAATTCATATCAAAAAAATCCTGCTTGGATCCGGATTCAAACCCGTGACCGTATTTTTATACTGAAAACAGATTACAATCAAATCTCGTTTCACAAATCTCCTTTAGCTTTTACTCTGGCGGGTCTAGCAAAAGAAATTTAAAAGCTCTAAGCTTTTATTTCATGAAACGAGATTAGACTTTTGAAACTATATCATCGGCTTTTTAAGAAAATCTTGAAACATTAGAGTTGTTGTTTTTTTTCTTTTCGATAAAAATATATTTTTGAATAGTACGAAGGTCATTCAATAAGTCCTTAGAAAATCCAAGATATGGCGCTCGTAGTATCAAAAATTATTTTTTTCCAGTCAGCAGCACTCTTAACTAGTCAGCTGTTAGAGTTTCTGCTATATTCATCACTTAATTTCATTATTGTTGTCGATTGAAGTAAACAGCTTTCATTTGATTATACCAATGGATATCTGCTTTGATAAGCTTTAGAGACATATAAGTTGTCTATGCTGATTTATAGACAAGAAGGGAACCATGATCCCAAATTTGTAACCTTTAAGAATATTTGCTAAAACTCGTAAGTTTTTTTTTTTTATTTTAGTATATATATAAATACTTTAGTATATATATAAATACTTTTAACAATATTTCAAGCATAATTTCTAATCGATTTCGCGAACATATTTTGTTATTTACAAAGATAGGTTGGTTCATTTTAATATTTTTTTACTGTTCCAGATTTTTCATCCAGTTAAGATATTTTGAAGGCTTTTCAGTGCGTTTTTGAATCAATGAAAAAATAGACATAAATCAGCGCCTTGAATAAGTACTTGGATGCCTACAATTCATTCAAACTTCTTTGTTATTTTTTTTAGAAGTTTCTCCATTCATTTATCTAAATATTTATTTAAAAAAATGCTTTTCAACGAAATTTCACTGTTCTTTGATTCATTTAAAATAGCACGAAAACAAATCCCACCATGCGTATAAAATAAAATCATATGATATATTTAGTCAACTGGCTACTCGACAGATTTCTCATCTTCGAAGCGACCACCGCAAATATTAACAACTTTTTCAAATTAGAAAAATCGAAGCAATTGGTTAGTTTTATAGTCTTACTTTTGCATTCTAACAGCTTTTTAGCGTTTTTCAGCACTAGCAATTCTGATTATTTTATTGATATTAAAATTGATATAATGCATCAGCACTTTAACTCAAAAATTTTCACTACGTTACAAGTTTGAAAGAACTATTTATCTATTTCCCACCAAATCCTGCATACATTCAGAGACTCTAAAAGGGCAATCTAGTACAATGAAAACGAACATTGTAAATTAAATGATTGGGCAGTGTAACTGTACCAAAAAAAATTGAATTAGAAATATTGATTGTGAACTATGAAAGATGTCTTTACAATGAGTTTCTGATGTCAAGAAGAAATATTTGCATGAAATCATTACTCTGACATGTATTCAAATGTATCTCGTTCGTTTTTTTTTTGAATCAATATTTACATTAGAAATCACTGTTTCAACAATTAATGTTTTCATGTTAGATGCCGTTGACAGAATCACTTTTTCTTCATGTCAATTGAAACAAAAGCAAAAACACAATCGACATCCTTTCAAACATAAAACATAACAATCTACAAGAGAAAACCATAAAACTGGCCTGTTGCTTACCTGTTTAACTAGGCAGCACTCAGGCAGGTTCTTTTGATTAGATACGATAGCCATTCTATTGGTCGTAGTCCATAAAAGTAGTCATAAACGTTCTATGACACGGCTGATTATAAAACTTGACTGTGGTGCCGAGCGGCTAGGCCAGCCCAGCCGATCTGTCGGTCCGATCAAGACACTAGCTACTCTAGATTCTGCAAAGTGCTTGTGGTGGATCCAGCTAGCACCTTGTCTACCGGCCAAACACGTAGGAAAAAGCAGAATATGCAAAAAGTGCATTTGTTACTGACTGAATAGTAGTGTGCATCTTGCATAGTCAGCTATAGCTTCATAGTAGAAATGCATTAGTGTGATATGTGCACTGATGCGAAATAGGAAATCTGAGTTCCAGACAACGATGACGATCGACCACGATCTGCGTCTTTCCTTGGGCTGTACTGGGCGCGTCTCGTTTCCTTGCTGATGACGATGCGACGTGTAGGCACTGGGCACAAGCTCAAATGCTAGCGATTATTGTAACTACGTCCGATATACAGACGAAGACTGCAGAAATCGTCCACCCGAATGGATTCTGCATTCACTTGAGTCCCTAGTTCTAATTTGATTAGTATCTTTGTTGATTTATGAGATATTTCAAAATAAATGGATTGAGACTTTTGAAAGCACAATTGGCATTCATTTCAACGGAGCCACTGAAGTAACGAGCTTGCCCAATAGGTGGAAAGGATACGTATCTGATGTCGAGCAGGCAAAACACCCATTCAATTAAGGTTGAAACCTTCGACAGGCTGAACGATTTCTATTGCAATCCAATGTTTTTAATGTCTCTACGTATATATGAGCCAGTCATATAGCAATGTCTTCTGCAAGATGCCTGAGACGCTGTTTCGACTTGTCGTCTCACAGGCAATAGATATGTATCTTAGATGACTACGTGTGCTCAGTCAGGTATGACCTTGACAATGTCCTAAAATACGAGTTCAAGGCCGAGAGTGAAGAATGTCTTCAATGGAGTGGTGTTGGGATGAATCGCAAGTCCCTCGGCTGGAAGCTCCCACTTTCGTTTTGGAGGTTTTGATATGCAGCAAATATTTTCAATTGAATAGTATTTTGTGCACTTTCACAAAATTCAAACATCAATGCAAGTATTTATAACAAATAAAAGTGGAGTCACCGATAAATCTAAATTGAACAAATTAAGTAATTAAAATTGAAGAAAAATAATTTTGTAACAATAGAATTGAAGAAAACAGTAGGCGAATACACTGATTCATGCAGTTTTTTGTATCTGCCTTTATACTATCTTTTTTCCATGAAAACTGTAATTAAACCCCTCAACATTTTACGAAATTCGTTTCTACCTTACCTAACTTTAATTAAACAAAATGCTCGTTCAAGCGTCTTTTAGTCTCATCGAATACAAACAAAACAATGAATTCTATTTACTCTCTCTTCATTGCAACCATTATCTTTTAATCTTGATATTATCTTCCATAATCTTCTCATCATAACTTTTCTGTAAACTACATTAAAACTCTACCGGAAATCGAACTGAAACATCATCACATCACGATGATCATCTTCATCACTGTGATCCATCGCCTTACAAACCTAATCCATTCAATCTTCGTGGAATTATGTAGTGTGTGTATGAACAAATTACAAGTATGATGAAGTAACTGTGATATCTCATGTTTTATATATGAAACACTAAGCTAAAATTCGGTTCGCTCTATTCACAGAATAAGCACGTTTCCGTATAATACACGAATTTCCATCACGTTTTTTTTAACTTCGATACTGTTACGCTAACCCAAATCCACGAAAACGTTTCCGATTTAGGTTTTTGTGGACGGTTACACTTTTGTCTAACAATAGAATGAAAATTAACGAAAGAAGGGACAAAGTCGAGGATATTATGGTTGCTTGATGTTTATGGGTATGAATGTAAGCATGGTGAAATTCTTTTTTCGGAACTGAGATCAGTATGGGCGTATGATTGTGGTGAGCTGAATATCAGCAAACGTTTTCGGAGTGCTCAATTTTTCATGGAACTGAGTGTTCCGAATATGGTGGCTAGTTAATTTGAGTTTTGGTCACGTTTAGAACATCCCAAATCGGGCTAAGTACGTCATGAACTTGGATAACGACAGACCATGATTTTGGTGCACTATGACTATTTGAGGTAATATAGGGTAGAAGGTAATACGTGCAGAGTTTGACCGTTTCGAATCAGCTGTGAACTAGATTTGAGCATAATGGAAATGACATCGGTACAAATAATTCAATATCTGGCAGACATTGATCAAATAGTTAGATACATAGAGATGGAGTTTGAAGAGAAATTAAAATTGAAAAGCAGAACATATTTTTAATTCGTTTGGTAGAAATCTGCCTCCAAGACTTGATATTTTACATAGTGCACTTTAAAAGACTGGAGATAATCAAAATCGAAATCAGTAAAAAGAATTTGCAAAAGTCTGCAGAAAGAAAGCTCAAATCAAAATCTTATCCTACCCAATCACTGCATGTTATTTATGGTCTTTCGTAACCGCCAGTTGCCATCATAATCGACCGGAGCATTTGTTAATCGGTATGCTCACACTGTGCTGAATTGTTTACGCCCGTGTGTCAAACAAGCAATTCACACCAAAATTCGACTCAACTCTGTGCTGTAGTTTAGTTAAGAATTCCCACCCGCAAATAACTGCTAATGAGCAGTATTTGAATCGTTTCTGTGTGTACACAAAAATGTCGATCAAATACAACAAGCTCATAGCCACATCAATATTAAATGCCTCATATTGATTGCCTTTTTCATGTGTAGCCCAACTCTTCTGAGCGTACAAAAAACGGTCGACCACAGGGAACAGCACTTGATCACAACAAGTGAAGAAGTGAAGTGAGGCAACTCACTGAGAATAAAGTTTGTCGACACATGAGTTGGGTGCTAGTGTTTGACTCAATTTGATTGACACATCAGTTACCCATCTTAGTACAAATAATATTGAAGATTTGCTTATACACACTGGATGAATTTGAATTTGAATGATTGTCTTTGGTTCATATGTGCTGCTTCAATCATATGTTCGGTGTAATTTGAGTCACTTCAAATACTATGTTTTGCTATAATCTCATGATACTATCCGTACTGAGTAAAAAACATTAAAATGTTGCTGCAGCCAATAGCAATCATTACACACATATTTTCAAAAATTTTGGTATCTTTGAATTTTGAGTGCTTTGTTTTGTCCAAGATTCTTTGTTTTATGGCAAACATATTAAAATTTCGGAATTTCAATTTCAATTTTTGAGTAAAAAACATCCATAACGGACAACTGATAAAATCCATGTATTTGAAAAACGATCTTTGTGATGTACTTTCAGGAAGTAATACTAAGTTCAATCCATTTTATCTGGAAATGATATTTTTGTCAGTCTTTGATATTGTATACTTGTTTCTTTGAATTGGTTTTAATTCTAAAAGAATTAAAACCATTTCTTTTGTAGTCTACATATCGTCGGGTGTATGCCAAAACCATAAATATGTTTTTTTTTCTGGCGATTTTTTGTTTTTCATGTCACCGTACGTGGAATTCGTATATAAATAATTTACCTAAGCCAGGAATGTGAAATTCTATTTTATACCAACACAAATTCAAAATTTCAATTTTCTGAATCTCCTAAAAACTAAATATTTGCAAAATGCGCTACGCCAAAATCATTAGTGTGCACATTGGTTTTTTTTGGTGCAACGGAAAACCTGAGCATGTTGTGACATGTTGTTATATTGTGTTAAAATAGAAAATCTACAACTGAGTATATTATGTATCGTTCGGACTGGTTCAATCCTGCACACTTTGATTTGTTATTTCTTCGAGTTTTGTAGAACTTTTATTCATTTCAAAAGTTTTCTTAATTGAGTGCAGTCACGGTTTTTGTTGAAAATTTACGAATTTGATTTTCAAGTTAAATTACTATGGCAAGTCGTGGATGATTCTTTTCATATTTGGCTTTTCAGAAAAACAAAGTCATTTCAAACGTGAATGATGTCGGTATGTAGGGAAAAATAGCTCGAATTTCAATAACTTATAAGTCTCCTTGCTTTTTTTGAAGAGACTAGCACTTTTTACGAAGACGACTCATTGAAGCGAAAAGAAAAAATGTTATTTAAGTTATGTTTTGATTACAATCATTCGGATACTAATTGGATTTTCCGTAAATGAGGAAAATCAATGAACGTTTAACTGCTCCTTCTCATGGAGCATTATAGTGTCGAAGTCACTAGGAACTTTAGTCCTTTAATTTCATCTTATGGTCCTCCAAATCTTCATCTGATATTATGGAGTCAGATGAAAGTATGCCGAAGAAAGGAAAATTTAATAAGGAGGGATGGAAAGCGAGTATCAGGAATAATAAGAGGGCAAGAGGTAAGGCATACGTTAGAGCGGCTGGCTAAGCATATGTCATGCTCACCTTGCGTTAGAAAGGCAAAACATGTCAACTGCAACAACATCAGTGAAGAAAGCAGAAAAATCTTGTACGAAAAATTTCGTTGAATGGCTCATATCGATGATCAACGGAGTTTTATTAAAATGCATTTTGAAAACAAACCTAAAGCACGAATAACGAGAAATTTGACAGAACCGCGAAGAAAGTGTACTCTAAATTATTACTTGAACGTCAAAGCATAAAGGTATGTCACGGGTTATTTCGGCAACTTTCAATATTACTGACTCTCTCATTAGGAGCGTTGCTGCAAAAACGACAGCTCAAGGATGCTTTGAGAAAGATAAACGTGGGAAGCATTAGCTTCACAATAAACTGAATCAAACTGAAGAAGAGCACATAGAGAAGCATATTGCTTCTTTTCCTACAGTAGAGTCTCACTACATATATTAATTAAATATATATATAAATTTTAAATCGTAAATCGACAGGGACAAAGAACTTAGATACATCTTTTAATATGCAAATAATGCATAGAATGTATGTAGAGAAATGCAAAAAGAACAGTTTGAAACTGGTAAGCATAAGCAAATACAGGCAAGTTTTCAGAAGATACAATTTAGGATTTTTCAAGCAAAAAATAGATCAGTGCAAGTTCTGCTTAGCTTACAAAGCCTTTAGTTCAGAAAAACAGGCGGAAGAGAAATTAAATTTTGAATGGCACATGGCGAAAAAAGAGTCCTTTGGACGAGAGAAATATTAAGAGAAGGAAGTATCGCAATCTAATAAAAAAATAAAAGGCAAAGCGGCGAAATTTACTATAAATGCAAATGTATGCGTAAATTGTATAGCCTAACATTTTGCAATCTTAGAAACCAGAAAGTTTTGTGTTACGTATGGGATGAAACGCAAGGTAAAAGAGGAGCCAACGAAATCTCCACATGTATTTTCCAATACATTCCAAATCAAAAGCATGTTGCATCAATTAGAATGATGTCAGACGGGGGTGGTGGTCAACAGAAAAATTCAATATTCCCAACAATGTGCCTGAAACTTGTACAAACTCACCCGACCTTAAGGACCATTGACCAAATCTATAAAATGCAACAATTCAGAAAGTGACTGTTTACTGGAACCAGATGCGGAAGATAGTTCTGAGTACAAAATGAATAAAGAAATAAATTAATAAGTTTTTATTTTGAACAAAATTTCAAATAAAATTTCAAATAAAATTTCAAATAACGAATGAGCGAAACTTCCCTTAAAACCAAATGTAACCAAAATCAACATTTAGGCATAACAATATTAGAATATTATCTCCCTTAGTTCAAAAAAAGTGGTTCTTATAATTTCAAATTGATTTAAAGTATTATGTCAAACTTTCAAATTGATTTTACTCGAAACAAACTTTTGACACATTCATGGTTTTGGCATAAACCTGACGATATGATAGTAATATGAAACCCAATAGTACTAGGAATCAAGTTCTTCGCACATGGCGTGCAGCTTGAAATTGCGCAAAGCGAAGTATAGAACGCATTAAATAATTTTAAAAAGTCGAAAAATAAAGACCTATGCTCAATTAAAATAATTAAAATATTTTTTTGTAAGTCAAAGTATAAAGTAAATTGTAAATAAACCATTTTTCCAATAGTTACATAAATATTGTGATGTAGTTTTATTATAATTCAACCAAATATCTAAATTAGTTGGAATTGTTTTTGCGGGATGACTAAAATTGAAAATTTTTTTTTTATTTGTCTTGAACATTTTATTTGACAAAGTGGTTTCTATGCGATTATAGACAAGAAGGGAACCGTGATCACAAATCAATAACCTTTATGAGTAAATTATTTCCATGGATATAAGTCGGAGATGTTAAAATTTGTCACAACCAGCGTAAATAACAATTAATGATTTCCAACTGCAAGTGGCCACACCAGTCAAGTATGCACTGTGTGCTGGTGTCTGATGAGAATCAGTGCATGCTTTCGAAACCACTTTGTCAAATAAAATTTTCAAGATAAATAAAAATTTTTCAATTTTAATCATCCCGCAAAAACAATTCCAATTTGATTCTGCTTTCGGAGGCTTATTCCGCAAAACGATCGAGTTTCCCGTATCAATTATTCTCTGCTTTGATAAGCTTTAGAGACGATATACGTTGTCTATGCGATTATAGAAAAGAAGGGAACCGTGATCACAAATCAATAACCTTTATATCTAAATTAGTATTTGAATTGGCCAGACTCCTCGCGTTCGTTTTCACCCTCAAATAGCAAAACGTTTTAATATTTGTTGTAATAATAATTTCTATGTTGTTTCCTTTAATGATCCACAAACTTGTCGAATGTAGTTTATATCATTTAAAACATTTTAATTTCTTCTATAATTTCGCACTCGTGTAGCATAATGAGAATCAATGGCCTCAACCAATTTCGAAAAACTGTATTTGTAAAAAATTAGGCCTAAGAGTTAAAATAACTGCTTGGCTTGTTAATTGTAGCAAAGATGCAAAAAAATTGCTTTGATGAATGTAAATCACTTGATCGAATAGCTGGTTGCGTTGTTTAAAAGAATCTTTGAATATTTCGAAGGCAGCAGGCAATTAAAGGTTCAACTTGACATATGCTTCCAGTACAAACCCTAGCATTTTTATTCCCATTTCTATTCCCACTAAAAAACAACTATTGCGCTGTGTTACCATCCTCCGTTATTTTCTCCCTAAAGATGGCAAGAAACTTTGTAGACACTTTTGCGTCAGCACTTAATATATTAATAGCCGCTTAATATAATATAACCATTTTTTACTGGCAAAGAAGCTATCAATCGAAAAAGAACTGTTAGATATTTTTGACTGCTTTATGTTTTCTTTGTTCTCCCTTTTGTCCTCGACAGTTCGACACATTCAACCCATAAAATTTCGCTAGCGACTTTATTTTTTCTCCGTTTTCACTTTTCCCGACATTTGGTTTCAAGGCTCAGCACCTTCTTAACAGGCATTCAACAAATTCTCCATGCATAGTGCAAAGTACTTTAGCTTTTACGGCTAAAAGTTTATTTCGTTTTCCATTAAATAATTTCCATTGGTTGTGCTGATCACTGTATTTTTGAAACTTAGAGCACTGAAACTTACAACTCATTCGCAGTAACTTAGATTGTCTACCATTGAAGATTGCAGACAATTATGCTAAAACGTCAAATCTATAAGCTACAAGTGCATTTTTTAAGGCGAATAAAATAATTTGTTTGCAGAAAAGAACCCATGTAAAGTTCACTTAATTTCCAGCTGTTTATCATATTTTTTCTCTTACGCAACCCTTCTTGGACGTATTCACATACAACAGAAAATCTAGCTCATTTGCACATGCAATCCAAAACAATCAAACTTTTCGATTCAAATACGCTGTTTGGTCAAAAAGTTGTTAGTTTGAATCATTTCTGATTACAATCTTCAAACATTCTGGCCCAAAGTGCAGTGAAATGCAGCTAAAAATGCATGGTTTGCACACTGTTGATGGACGGTAAATTTTCGAATAAAGTCTGTGAATTTTTCCATAGTAATCAAATATGAGAGTGTAATTGGACTTCCTACTTCATTTCAGACACAACAATTTCCATTTAAGTTAGAAAAAAGTCAAATTCACTTGGATAATTCGCTTCGTGGAACAAGAAAATTATCGTAGAGTCGTAGAGTCTTACCTCTACAGTAAACTGATTTCCTATGAATATTCCATGCTCAAGTTCCATACCATTCTATTTAATATTTTTCTAAGTTCATAATAAATGACTCGAGCATATTTCTTTTCTATTATGTAATTTTGTATAAATCGAAGCACCCAACGAAACTCTTCCAGTTGGACCGACTGTTGCCGTTTCTGAAGAGTCACGTAACCGTCGATCATCATGGCTAGCTAAGAATAAAACCACCAGAATATCAATACGAACGCAATTTGAAAGCAGGAAGTCACTTAGAATGAAAATAAGAACGTTTCGAGCCATAGTCGTTGTTGGATACAGTATTTAGTCATTCGTTCCTGGCTTTGCTCTATTGCATACTAAACAAACCATCTAATGCGAACAATTGCGAAAGAAATCGTTTGAATATGCGTCCGCATTTGTGTTGCTGTCCATGCTTATCGTCTGAGACTATCGACTGTGTCGTATGCAAAAATACAAAAGATCCGGAGAAAATAAATGAATGTGAGCGTGAACTTGTCCTGTCGTCCCGCGGCTAAAACATTCGTTCCAGAATAATATGGTAGATCTGTGAATCGTTGAGCTTGCTTGGCTGACATAATAGAAGTCTGCATATAGATATGCTTTAGGTTTTGTGAAAAAAATGAGAAAAATTACTGTGGAAAAGTTACCTCATTATTATCACGGTTATACTATTACTCTTTGAATTGTTAGCGGGGCTGTCATCAATAAGACCGTATGTGGCTCCAACTTGGACGCACTAAGTACCACAAAGAACGAACGTGTCTGCAAGAACTCGAAGACTTTGTTGACGATCGACTGTATAGCATCTAAACGATATTGTATGGCTGGGTTGGTCTGTTTTGCCTGTCACTATCATGAAAATAATAGATCGCTGCAGGGTTCATTGGACTGGTACTTTGAATTCGACCAGATGACATACGTGCCCATTTTGTGAGTCCTCCAGGCGATTTGCTGAAGACAAGAAAGTTGATGGTTGGTCAGGTTGCTACTAAGTGGCATGAAACTGAGCCAGAACTGTCATTTTAGTTTGTCATGTATATGAAAGCCCAAAATGATATTCTTCAGGACCTTTTTACCTCCTCTTTACATGGTTTATAATCCTTGATCGAATTCAAAATGCACAAAAGTCTGCTGATTTAATGATTTTTCAGGTTTTGTCGGAGTAGGATGTACCCAATTTTAAACGGTGAATGAAAAACGATCTCGGCGTCATTTATAATTGTTTTTTTTATCAGACAAGAGCCTGTACACACAACCATCAAGTACAACAAATCGCACCAGTCAATCGCATGTAACTACATAATATTTCATTGACCAACCTTTGATGCAAAATTCTCAGATTCATTTAGGTACTTCAACATCAGTATCTTCCATTCTAACTTAGAACTCGGCTCATCATCCCTCATCCGGTCCATCTTCGTGCCGACGCGACGTCTTCACAACCGCACCTCAGACACAGACTCAGAAAATAATGAAAGCCAGACACTTTGAATGATTGCCAATAGAAATGAAAAGTAAATGAAAAAGTGTTGAATCGAATCTGCAATGGTATGAAGCTGGTAAAGATTCGTACTGGTACTGCGCCGATGGACTCGTACTGCATAGTTTTGAACGTGTGGAAAAACAGTTAGCTAGCCAAACACGTATAGAACGTACATCAGCCTAAGAGGCAAAAGTGCTGATGCCAAGTTATGTTAAATCGCAATTTTGATAGAGTCATGCCAGACAAGACAAGACTACGACGAAAATTAATGATTCAACTCAACTCGACGTATTCAGTTAGTCAAGGCTATTTGTTATATCAGTTCTTTCTCCTCCAGGGCTTGTCATATTTAAATGATCCAACCATTCGCCGGACCAGACGGACAGTTGAGAGCAGGAAAACTTCGGTTTTATCACTTGCAATGAATTGCATTCAGTTCAGCTGTACGTTGTCTACGGAAAGGAAGGATCGTCGGAAAGGTTGTCAGTTTCGAATATGTGAGTGATATTAATAATCACGCCCCTTGAATAGTGAAAACTTGAATGCATATTGCTTTTCGAGTTTTGATTTCAATGCGGCTGGATAGTTGAAGTGGTCTTCTGAATCAATTATAGTCTGGTCAGAATTTCTCCATGTGTTTAACTTAACCTGAAAATAACGTTTCAAATTTCTTTGACCTTTGTTTCATTTGGACTATTCTTCGATTGCTTCACATCAATGAAGACATCATCAACTTTTCAAAGTTGCATGTATAGACATCAAAACATCGAACTCTCCCTATTATAGTTTCTATGAAAGGTATTCGTAGAAAATATCGTATTGTTATTTGAACTTTGAGGCTGACACTCATAAATCATTTTTCATTTCAATTGATCATTATTTCGAACAGACTCAAACTGACTAAACTTGTGGTCGTCTAATGTTTTGAGTAGATCTTCTGCTGTTGTAGAACAACGATGTTTATTTTACTGTATTATAAAGTTTGACAAAGGTTTGATTGGTTTTCATTAAATTTTCATAGTGACTAACGAAGTTAGTCGCTAACTATCAATTTCACTTCTCAAAATCTACGAGCGAATTCTTTTTTGTTTTCAGGTCTCTCTGATTCAAAGGGTGATTCGTTTGTATACATGCATTTTATCTTAAAGAAACCTTTCTTCGCTTTTCGTTTTTTGGACTTTTTCTTTCTCTTCTTTTATGAGTGGGGAACAAATTAAGCCTTGCGAAAATAAGAATAGTTTCTTTTTAATTGTGCTGTGCTGTAATTTCTTTTATATATCAGAAATCAAATTTTACATGTTTTTTACACCTCGCATTCATCAGCGACTCTGTACCCGAATACTGATAAAAGACGCTACCAAAAAAAATGTAATAACTTTTTCTCTGTGTAGTTAATCGGTTGCATTTTTACTAATGTTCGAAGAACATTAGTATTAAAATCGATTCGGCCAAAAATTCATATTTCCATATATATATATATATATCATCAAAAAATTTCAGTGAGATAATCTCGGGAACGCGCCATCCGATTGAGCTGAAACTTTCAGGATACATTGGTGTATATGCAGAATAGGTCCAGGTCTCTTTAAATGTCAGTTATTGTTAACCTTTTGGCGCCGGCGGCCATTTAAGTGATATTTTTAATATACCTATTATTTCGTGCACAAATAATTTTCGCAAAAATAAAGTTAACGAAATAAATTTCTAGCGTGTTTTACATATGACTCGGATAATGCTTTGGAATTTTTTAACCCTATGTATGCGCTGGGTGCCTAAAAAGAGGACGGGAAAATTTGAAAATTTTTAAATTTCGATAACTTTTGACAGAGCTATTCAATCATTACGAAATTTTCAGGACATATTGATATTATTTAGTTGTAGATTTGTGTAGCTTTTAATGAGCGTGCTGGCAACCCTGTAGCTAGGGCAGGCACTGAAAGTGAAAACCTCCAAATCATCGTCTCTCTTGAAAAAATGCCGTTTCTTAAAAAAAAAGCCACTCATATGTAAATCTTGTGCTTTGTTTACATAACCAAAAAAAAAAAAAGATATGGTATAACGGGCACGCCTGGTAACCCTTGCCCAATTTACCTATATTTTTACCATCAAAAACTTCTGTTCACGGAAACTCACGATCCGATGAGCAGAATTATTTGAAATTCACAGAATGTATTGGTCTTAGACAGGACCAAGTCTGATAGAAGTGATTTTGAAATGCGGGCGATTCTGTGCCAGTGGTGCCATCTTGAAAAACCACTAAAAAAGATAACTGTTTTTAGCCCTATAAATTCTGATTGAATCGTTCGATTTTGACAAAACTCACACAATTGCTGGACCTTACTTTAAGCCACGTTTGGTAAAAATTTGGTTGAAAAATTCGGTTGGAGCTGCCAGCTATGATAATTTTGGTGTCTTCATTTTGAAAAAAAAAAATTTGGGAGTGAAAACATTCAAACCATCGAATATTCAAAAATATGTCCGTTTCTTACAATAAAACCAATCTGTATATAAATCTTATGTTTTATCTACACGTTTAAAATAAAACTTTGGAAATTTCATGTCGGACAAGAACGGTAACCCTCTCCCAGTTAACCTATATTTTTAGCATCAAAAACTTCTGTTCACGGGAACTCACGAACCAATAATCAGATACAGCTAAAATTTACAGAATGCATTGGACTTAAGTAAGACTAGATTCGTTAGAAGCAATTTTGAATTGTGGGCAATTCCGTGCCAGTGGTGCCATCTTGAAAAATTACAAAGAAAAAAAAAACTGCTTTTTGCCCTATGAAATGTGAATAGGTTACCGGATTTTCATGAAATTGACACAGTAGCTAAACCTAGCTCTAATCTCTGTTTGGTGGAAATTTGGTTCAAAAATTTGAATGGTGCTGCCAGCTATGGTAATTTTTGTGTCTTTGGTTTTGAAAAATCGCTCAGGAAAATAAAACTTTTTGCACTATAACTTCCAGTGCAGTCATCAAATCAATACGAATTTCATACAATTAATGGAACCTATTATAAACATTACTCAAGCCAAATTTGGTTGAAAAGCCACAATAGGGTTGCCAGCTTTTGATGGTTTTGTGTTTAATTGCAATATCTTTATTAAGCGGTTTTATCGTAGAATTTTCAAATGGTAATGATATTGTAGTGACAATAAACAGCAAATATTAAGCTTTCGATTATTTGAAAAAACTTGCTGCAGGTAACCCTAAATTTCTTTATACTCCTATAACTTCGAATGTAAGTAAACAATGTGAAGCAGATTTGATATATTCTTGGCTTTGATACTGGCGAAAGGTTGCCAGCACGAGTCGGTTGTGCTACTTTTGTATCAATAAATGCTTACAGTTAGTATTCATACCGGAAACATTTACAATGAAAATAAATAACCGATGTTTCAATTCCCAAAGTTCTGCAAATTTTTCGGATCGCAGCCCCAAACACCAACTTCAGTTACAGTGCTGCAGGCACTGAGCATTTTCTTCAATGATGTTATATGAGATGCTGCTTTCAAAATTATATGAAATAAGCAACTGATAACGAATATAATTAACCCGTGTTTTGCTCTAATAAACGTTGAAATTCATGCCAGTGGTAATATCTGAAACCTTCCACCATATGAGTTATAATGTATTCTTGAGACGAAAGTAAAACGTGGCATTTGAAACAGTTTGGCCGTAATAAGCAGCACATGTGGTGGAATATGCACTCAAAACCTGCACGATTCTTCTACTGTTCTTCGAACATTAGGGTTTCTAGCGGTTCAGGTGCGCTAGAGTTTTTTTTTATTTTTCAGATTGTCTTTTCATGGTAAAGATAATGTAACGGTAAAAATAATGTAACATAAATTTAGATTGTGCGACACTATCTTGCATTGTAGTCTATGATTTCCGTCTAAAGAGAATTTGGACGCTAATTTGGTGGCACTCCTTGCCATAATGTAAACAATTTTGTCGAGCCTGAGACAATCATAAGAAAGCGTTATCATCAAGATCCCTTAGTTCGGATGCAGGAAACTGTCGTTGTTTTAGCCGCTGCAAAACAAGCCAATCTTAGATTTTGAACAAGGAGCTTGTCTGCTCAAATTGGTATCAGCAGACAGTTCTGCAATTCTGCATTTCGTAATTAAATTCAACTAACATACAAACTGGGTGGTCAGTCGTCAGCCGAACAGGGGGAGTAGCATGTAATGTATGCAAATATGCACGTGCCGTATGTATTCAGACTGGTAAAAGTGTGATGTTTAACCTCCTCGCGATGGCCGCTGGTTACAATCTCCCCTTCTGAGCAAGCTTGGTGAGAGGTCCCTGTCCCGTAAACAATTTTGGTTTTGCCGCACGCCTCTACAGCCACCAGTTGCATGGGCTGTGTAAACGGAGGCCTCACTCATGGCCGGCAGAACGGTGCCCTTGTTTTTTTCCGCAGAGATGACACGGAGGCCTGCGGACGGGTCTGGGCAAGTGACTGAAGTGAAAGTTCACCTGCGGAGTTTTGGATCCAATACTTAATTTTGCCCGGCTCTGGAGCCTGGCGAACAGCGATCTACAAAGTAGCGGACTGTTAGACTAGGGGAGAGACTTTGGTGTCCCAAGCAGCAAGATTCGCAGGTTCAGCGTACTGTGAAAGCCTACAGAATTTTCGGAAGGTCATGGGGAAGTCTGCCTCGTGATTTCAAAACGGAGAAGTACGATCGAAGCAATCAAAAGCAAAAAAGTCACCAAAGAAGGGCCCCTTTCAAAAGAGTTCAAAAGTGATGCAATCAACAACGACGGGAGGAGAAATAGCTCAGGATCCGGCGAGCGAGAGATTGTGGGCCTTGAAGCTGGATGGAGAACCCGCTTGCCAAGCTACAGTGAGCTCTTTGGATGCAGCGGTATCCCTCAACAGATCAACTACCCAGCATTCTGGTGGGGGATCTATATCATCACAAGCAGCCCAACGGAAGCGACGGTTGAGTTGGCTTCTAGCAGAACAGCGACCGATGATAGAAATGGCAAGCTGAAAGGATCACAGGCCACTGCGAAAAAACCGGTGGCTAAGCCACTTAGCAGAGCTGCAATCGGGACTGGAGGTGGTGGCCCAAGGATTTGCAGTCCACTGTAAAGGTGGTTGCAGCTGATCCAACTAAAGGGAAGAAGCAGAATACCCAATGATTCAGGAGGAGGGAGGCAAATCGAATGACCATGACTACCGTGACGCTAGAATCCAAAGAGAGACCCGAGGATACCCAAATGAAACCTACCGCTACGGCTGCAAGGAAGCGCCAACTCAGAGGAGCGAATCTCGCCGAGAGGTAAGTCGACGTTGAGGTAACGACGGGAGACAGTAGCCGCCAGTCACCTTAAACTGGCCGCCATCGACAAACAGGAGCGCCTGGAATGGGGACTTGAAGATGACGTGGCCGAGGTGATTCGTAAACGGATCGCAGAAGAACTTCTCAAGTTTGCCATGTCGATAGAAGAAGGGTCATGTCGCTTTGAAGTCTAAAACATTGATCACGGCCACATTGCGGAGACCTGCAGTGACGTTTTCACGTCGGAGTGGCTTCGGTCAACGGTCCTGAAAATTTTTGGAGACCATCCAGGTTTGGACGTGGTGGGTGAGAGATCCGTGCCCAAGCTAATTGCAGTTAAGGTGGCAGTGCCCAACTCAAACGCTTCAGAGGCTCTGTTTCTGTCAAAGAAACAGAACCGCGATCTGAAAGTTTCAGGCTAGAGATTATACCAGGTGATCAAACTTAGCAACCAATCGGCGGAGTACGATCTAACTGGTGCAGCGAAATTGTCGCTTGTGCTGCGAATCGATCGGGAGTCCGCGGATCAAGTACGAACCAACAGAAGGCTTTTTACTTCGGGCAGAAGAGGATAACCATGAAGGTTGGAGTGTAGATTCAGGGAAGCCGAAGTGAGTAGTAGAGTGGTGACGGCCAATCTGCTTCGGCATCTCAGTGGGGGAATGCCGAGAGGCGCTGATGCAGGAGCCGGTTCTGTATATGGATGCGGTTTGTGGGTTCGGCTCGAGTTTCAGTGTGTTTCAGCTAACAGGTAGGGAAAAGACAAGGGCTTGTATTGTGACCAAAAAAGAGATTAATGCAATTTTGTTTCCGCAGCTATGTGATTTTAGTTTTCGAAAGATGGTTCTCATTTTTCCCGTATGAGAGCATCTCGCGAATCAAAGAAGATACGATGAACCAGTTCAGTAGTATTTACCAACAATCAAGCTGGCTCTCTTTATAACTCTCTTTTAAAATAATGGCTTGACTTCAAAACTTCACAGTGACCGTCGTATGAGCCTGTCAGATTATCTATACTATATATGGGCTTTAAATATTTAATAATTTGTTTTAAGGATAAACACATTCTGGAAAGACGTCAATTTTTCCCAATCCTTCCAATGAGCCAACGTTTATTTTAAAAATCTTAGTTTTTTGAGTTTTTTTGATTCAAAAGTGAGCAACGTCCGTGTCAGCCGTCAATAGCACTTACAAATTTTGTCAGTTATCCACAAGAATAATCACATATGCACAAGACAAATATTTACCAACTTTATTCGAAAAGCTCCATAATACCTCCGATTTGTATTCATCCACTAAATTCTATTGTTTACTTTTACGGCTTGTATGCTAATTTCAGATCAACCCACCTTCGCACCCGCACAATTATCACATTTGATTTAGCTGACTAACGTATGACTCGGCATCATTCACATTTGAAACGACCGTTGAATTCTCTCCAGCTCATTTAACTGCTACCACACACTAGGTTAGATATTCGACTGCTACGCGGAAATATCTTTTGCTTTCGTGCAATTTATCAACTTTCGTCTAAACGTAAAAACAAATAGGCAGACTCTAACAGCAAATCATCGGCAAAAATATTCAAATCATAACCGTCGCGACGCGTCATTGTGTCGTTTTTGTATGGCAGTTGAAGCGGCGGTACCACGCCGTAGCAAAACGAACTATTGACAAACTCATAAATCACTAATCATAATATCTCACCTTTTTTCGAATAAATACTGTTTAATAATAAACCACAATAACAATAAAACGTTTATGCTTTGTGACGTTAGCAGCACATATTGTTCCTTCTTTGAATCAGTTGGTGGCTGTTGGGTGATGATGATGACGATTGGGAACTATTCGACATTTGCATTTTATGCTAATAAAACTCGATTTCGAATTCGATTGCCCTACCGAGTATCTGATTTGGCGGTTAAGGAACAGATTGTTTCAGTATTGCACGTCGATTGAACGTTATGATCACGACAACGTGCGGCATTTATAGGGTTAAGAGGTGCGACAGTCACAATAATGAATTCGAATAAACAGTTTAAAGTATCTAGTATCTATTCCGAATAACTGTTGAATTTTTCAAATATGTCCTGCACGGTGATTCCGTAATTGTGAAGTGTCGCAGATGAAATTATTTATAAGAAACGGATTACACAATTTACGAATCTATAATGCTGTATTGAATTGATTTTTATTGATTTGAACTATGACGGTGAGTCTTCTTTTGTCTAGTGTTTCGTATCATATAAATAGTGCCGAAAATGCGTGTTGAAATGTGATGAGAATAGAAAACCGCGAGAGATTCGAATTGGGGATCAATTTAGGAATCCAACTTAACTTGTGTTTTTTTATTCCGTTCAGGAATTTACAATGATGATTCAAGCCTCAAGGTTGGGCTGGAAAGCAAACCAAATCGGTATTTAAAGTCATTTCATCAAAATGCAAAAATACTGGCTTACAAAGTTTGAACGGAGTTTCAGAAGAATTTCAGAAGATTAGCAATGATTACATTCATGGCTTGAGTGAAAAATAAGGTGACAAAACTTAAGACAGGTTTAATAAAGGCCTCAAACGGATATTTAACTCTCAAAAATTCTACTCGGAAACTTCAACGGCTGATTTGTGATCGATGAGATATACAAAGGAGCTACTGAAGTGCATAGTCTCCAAGACGAAACAAATGCAATGAACAGCACCTAATTGACTTTGTTTGTAGCTTAAATTTAGGACAAAGCTCGACATAGAGCATTCATGAAAGGGCATGGGACTCCAAAGCATGAACGACTTGATGATGATCACGTTTGCATTCCCAGAAAATGGATTTCAAGCAATATTGACATGCCAACCTTTCACAGAGTCATTTGCGGTTCAGATCACTTCTTGTAGAATGTCCACATAATATAATGTATGTAGAAACCAGATTATTCCGCGAATTCAACTTCGAAAAATTAAAACAACAATGAATAAATGAAAGCTCACAAATACGGTGGCAGAAGCACCTGGAATGCTTCAAAGTGATCCAAACAATATGAATGTATCTACACTCCGATGCAAAATGATAAGATACCTCTCAATTTTTCGAAGTTATCAGAAACTGCAAAGAACGGAAAAACTTATCACCTACATGTCTCTGAATATCTGAATTACGTGAGCTCTGTGTTCCTGAGTTCTGTTCTGAGTTTCACTCCACACTCGTATTCACGTTGTTTGTAAATTTGTGAATGAAGCTCTATACCAACTTCATAAAATGTGTCAAAACAATACAACAAAATCTACAAAAACGGTTCGAAGAAAAAGTCTTACCGAAGAAGAAGTGAAAATAATATTAAATTTGACAAAAAGACATGACAAAAATTGCTAAAACGATTAAGAAGTCTAGTGATGAATCTTCTTAGAGGTTGTGAAAATTATGAGAAGACAACGCAATTTTAAGAGTCAGTAATTCAGTGGCAACTGCAAGGTAAATAGATGTGGGGCAAAAAGTTGGAACTTAAATGAATTATAAAAAGGGCTAGGAACCTAAAATTTTAAAAAAAACCGCTAACTGCTAGAGACAAGGAAGAGTGGGTTCGGCTTCCGCGTGAAAACAGTAAATGATAAAAGTGCTTTTTACCGAACAAAAAACAAACATTTTTGTCTGGATGGTCGCATTATTACCACAATTTGGGTAAAGATCCTTTAATAAAAGTCAGGCGTTAAATGGGTGGAGATGGTGTTATGTTTTGTGTCGAAACCAAACGGAAAACATTCATATTATATTTATATAATAAAATATAAAATGATTTCAGGTAGCATTAAGAGCAGAATTTTTTTTTTTCTATATGGTGCCAAGACTCAGGAGATGCCCTATCATGCGGAAGGAAATCTAAGGAAAGGAGATAGCGGTGCACGAATCGTTTGAACAACTGTTGCTTATAGTCAGCGGAGAAAATAGCAGATAGTAGGCTGTTCCACAAGATAAGAAAGAATCGTGAAATTTGACGATACGATTGGTGCTGATCGAAAGGATATGAGGAACGTGAAGTAATAGTTTCATTGTCAATAAGCTTGAAAGCTTTGCGTTGGACTCTATTTAGTTCTGCGAAAGAAGTGCGGCCTGCTCCAGTCTATGTATGGTCAAGTATTGGTCTTAAAAGAGTCTTGTAGATGTACGCTATATCTGATGGTGTAAAGTATGTCTTAGCTCTCCCCAGGCATTTCATGGCATTTTTCGTAATTTAGAAAATATGACCGGTTGAGCTTAGATTGTTGGATATATTAAATCTTAATAGGTTTAGCGAAAATGATTCAGAAATATCTACTCCATAAACGGAAGTAGTGTTACTAGCAGGAGAATGGTAGGGCTTGTTGGAAAAACGACAGCATTGGGTTTTGAACTCATCAAACACAAAACGGTTTGCTGAGCCCAAAGTGATAATGTTTATTAGGTCCCTTATTAGCGATGCAAACATGTGGTTTCTACTAACAGAAGTCACGCGGTCACTCTGTCAATAGAGTATGCAGAGTCAATGGTGCTGTCATCGGCAAAACTATGATTTGGATTGAAAGTGGAGGAAAGGAGGTCATTTATAAATAAAAACAAGAGAGTTGGTGAAAGAAAAGTACCTTGGCTTTGGTGGTGTGGATATATGATTTGAGTCCATCCAAAATAACTGGAAAGGAACGATCTTGACGAGGACGAGGTTAAGACCCAATGCACGAAGATTGGATAATAGGGCTCGGTGCTAGACTCTGTCAAAGTGCTTCGAAATATCAAGAGAGACTACCTTTGCTTCACCATAGTTATGGAGAGAACGGTTCCATCTCTCAGTGAGAAATGTAAGTAAATCTCCAGTGGAGCATCCAAACGGAAACCATACTGGTGGTTGTTGATAAGATGGTTCGACTCAAGATATTTCATTAATTTTGTGCGCACGAGTGATTCAAATACCTCAGACAGAACCGAAACGATTGCAATTGGTTGATAGTTACAGGGATCACAGGCCCTTCCCTTTTAAGGTATGGGCTAAACGTGGGCAAGCTTCCATGCGAAAGGAAATACTCAAGTCAAGTATGACAGATAAAATAGTTTGCGAGGAGGTTTAGCTAAGGCGGAGGTGCAGCACTTTAGGTAAAACTCGACTACGTGCCCCTTATAGCCATAAGACAATTTTACCTATTGTGCTTTTGTGTTTGTTTTTAGGGTACTTTTTTTGTTTGTTTATCTTGAGTGTGCTGTCTTTTCGTGTTTTGCTTTTTCCTTTTTTGTTAGTTATTCTTCAATTTTTGATCCCTGCTCATCTTCTGGTGGTAGGAGGGGCAACAACGTCAAGAATAATTAGCAAAAATGTACAAAAAATACACGAAAAGACAGCACACTGAAGATAAACAAACAAAAAACATCTTCAAAAATAAATACACAACCACAAAAAAACAATCGGTATAATTGTCTAAC
Source organism: Nemotelus nigrinus (assembly GCA_947369275.1). Taxonomy (NCBI): domain Eukaryota; kingdom Metazoa; phylum Arthropoda; class Insecta; order Diptera; family Stratiomyidae; genus Nemotelus; species Nemotelus nigrinus. The sequence goes on from OX376372.1 coordinate 18,067,504, forward strand.
GGCTAAAGGGCACGCAGTTGAGTTTAGTTTGATATCGCTCCGACAGATTTAAAAACATCAAGCTTGGCGAGTATTTTCAATAACTTTTTTATGCGGAGAAATAGCGCACATTGGATATCTAGCAGGACTCAATGATGAAGGTGGCAAGTTAGAGTTTGTAGCGAAAATCGCAGCAAAGAGGTTAGCTTTATCCAGTGACTCAGTAAGTACGTTATCAGAACAGGTTGAACAGAAGAACTGGAGAAGTTGTGTACGTTACCACCATGGAGAAAAGATGGCACGGAAGAACTGGAGAAGCTGTTTTTGATATTTTTAAGTAGCGACCAAAAACTTTTGTTTCCATTTTGGCTTGCAAGGACCTTCTGCTTAATATGTTGGTCAAACTGGAATTGTATTAGTATTATCGATGAGGTGATTCAGCAAAGTTAAGACAACATTCCTGGAGAAGATTTTTTCTTTCAGCATGATAATGCGGCCGTACACAGCGCGAACATTGTATGGGAGTATTTTGCTGAGTATAACACAATTATTCGGATCACCAGATTTTAATTTAATTGAAAAAGTATGGAGTCAACTGTCACATACTGGCTACCGTGGTGGAAAGCAATGTCAGAAATGGCGCAATTCAAGAAGTTCTGTTCCGAAAAAATATACTAAACATTTTTTAAAAACTCTACTAAATAGAATGCTAGAAGTAATAGCAAGTAAGGGAATGCCAATCTATTGTGAATTGTTAAAATAAAAAAAAAATTACGTATATGCTGAAATAACCATTTTTTTTATTTTTAACATTTCAATGCCTTATTTTTTGTAGCAGCAATTATTAAGGATCTTCAAAAAAAACTCATTGAGATGTCATTAAGGAATCCTTGTTTCCAGGTACTTGGGGTTTTCTGTTCGTCACAATTTCTGAAAACTTAGAAAAATTGACAGGTGTCTCATTATTTTGCAATAGATTGTAAATGTCATTAAATGTCTGAAACGTATAAAAGGTCTTGCCTACTATATTCCGATTCTCTGTACGGAGCCTCTTAACGGAGGTTTAAATATTTTTTATTGCTCAAATTCTACGTTCCTTGCTGTGAGTATAGTAATCATCTGCCATTAATGCAAACCTTTTCTTTCGAATCCTGACAAGTATTACTTAAGAATGTAAACTACTCTATTATCTCATGTTCTCCTATCTTGGCTGTAAGCTGTGCTTACCTATACCCTTTTTTATTGTTATTTTGCTTGTATTATTTAATCTTTATGAATTAATTTAATTAATCGGATGATTCAAATGTGAAACTTTTCAGTTCCGTACTTTGTTAATTTTTTTTGTTTTTTGTTTGGCCATTCAATTTTTGAAACTGGAAAATAAACTGTTGCAATGAAAATTAAAATACATAAACCAAAGAATTCGCAAATTTTAGGTCAGGAAATGGAATAAAATTAACGAAAGGCACATTTCGTCTTTATTCTTACAAAACTGTTTCCATTTACAGTCATTTCATTCTTCTTTTAAATTAAATCAAAGCTATTTTTGTTTATCAGCCTGAGAATCTTGCATTTTAACTAAACCTTAGCGAATCAAATTTGATTCTATAAAAATTAAAGATTTCCTGCCTAGTTCATTATCCCAGCTTACTTTTTTTAAATATTTCCGACCTGTAATCAAACGAAATTATCTAATTACATTTTACCCATGTCGTCAATTCTATACATCATAAAATTGTTCTCTTGCCTCTTAAATTTCCATTTAATGAATATTATTTTCATTGGGCGGGCATCAAAAAAAAATTTGGGAAAATGATGCTACTACCATTTTCAATTTTCATCCATAGATCCGCCCGAAAGAGGCTCGGTTAAAATTCCACGAGATTAAAGACAAGAATATTAAATATAATTTAGTGAAGTCATTTTTCTTCTATTCCACACCTTAATTGTCCATTGTTATGCTATGAACTGCCAGCGGGTACATGTGTTTCTTAACTTAGTCAAGCTCCTAGGTATATCTATGCTACACAATAGCAAGCAGCTACTGTTACTGACTAGGCTATAAGATACTATTCTTTCACTGACTACCGTCTCTTCTCAGACGGAAAATGTTCTTATTGTAGTATTTAATAGACTATCTATTGTTAATTGACCAAAAACAATGCATTTCAGGTGGAGAGTTATTGCAGTAGTTGCTTGTAGCTTTCATTCTATTCTTTGGGGCAGTGCTGCCAGCTGTAGTGAAAAATCAGATTTTGAGGTTGAAGTGAGGCGATTTATTTGGAGTCATAAAGCCGCTTTTAGTTTTATGACGGTAAACTGATTGTGTGCCATTCCTACGGTGTCTTTATATTTAATTTTCATAAACTAGTTCATAATTCAAGCTCAGATACAATTTGGGCTCAAATTAATATGAAGAAAATATCCATTTGGTTCTGTTTGGAAACATTTGGGGTTTGATATATTTTTGAATATTAAAAAATCTAATCGAGGTATAAGTTTAACTCATAAAAAGAATATTTTGAATGCTAAGTCCAATAATGAAAACTAAATATTTCACGAATAACCTTTACACTAAAAAGCTAAATAAATTTTCATTTGTTGTTCTCCAGTTTCAATGTGATGAATATTTTTGCGGATTTAAAGTATCTTTAACTTCTGAAGCAAAATAAACGACAAAAATCAGTCAGAAAATATTAGACTTTCGTGCTTTTAACTGCATAATAATTTTGGAAACTATTTTTTTATGCCATTTTTAATCTAAGAGAATTTCAGTATTTTTATCAACCAGCACAATATCTCTTAGTCACAAAGCTCTAATCATTTCATTTCAATTATTTTCATAGTTCCACTACAAACTCCACCTACTCCTCGTATTTCTCTTTAAATATTTTCATTTCATGCCGTTTGTAATTAAACTGGGTGTAGAGTTTTTAATTAACACATAAAACTGGTACCATGCACCGGGAACCGAATGGAAAAAGGTGTAATGAAATTGATTTCCAATTTCAGATAACAACGAAGATCATACAAGCGTATTTGGTACTGGCAGGAATTCTATTGGCAAATTAAAACTTTACCGTACACATTCGTGTCGGAAGCTATATTTTCTGTTTTGTGTTAATTTATTTGTGTAGGTGCATACAGTTGATGCAAGTGGAGAAGTGAAGGTGTCTTTGAGTGTAATTCGACAAGCAACGATTAATACCGGTTTCTTAATTGGTAGTGTCTATAAGGAATTCGTTCGTTTAGCTGATCGGATGGTAAGAGGATTTAAAGTAATAATAAGAAAAGTGAATTTTACCTCGTAAAATATTTGCAGTGAGTTTAGTTTGAGAATACAGCTATTCTGCACGTTTACGTATCATTCGGATCATAAATGACTAAATGAATAGCCGCTTATTGAATATTGGTTTACAGCATTTAGTGATTGTTAGATCATTGTTGTTGTTTGATGATCAACTGGCTTACCTGTAATGCAGATAAAATGAATGGAATTAGCAACGTTTAATTTTGCGAAGTTATATGGTTGGTGGATTTTATTATTTATCTATGTGAGAACAATTTCATTGGTTCATATATTTGCTTATAGTTAATGCATATGTTACATCATTTTGTTTTGAAAAGTTCATGGAAATTATCTTTGCAGCACCTATATATGTATATAGGTTTTAATTTTATAGTAACAAGCAAGTTATTAAGATCTATAAGTATAGAAATCAATTTATTGTCATTTTATCAGAGAATTTTCATCCGTGATATATTTAAAGTTAATCAAGAATATTAAAAACAATGAAGGTTTCGGTTTTTTTTCGTGTGGTAAGCCAAATCTAGTAAGAATTTCATGTTCGTGCACTAGCAAGCTTTCTAGCCTGAACACTAAGAAGCGACGACTTCAACTTTCTATCACTGTATTTTTTATTTGAATCCAAGAATTACCCATTTTCAAACCAAGCTATGAAAACGACGAGAAAATTCTACAAATATTAGGGTTGATACGAAAGCTGTCTGTATCGGCTGTTTGGAAGTCTAAGCGCTATAAATGAGTTAATTGAGCATAAACTACGTCTCAACGGCATGTTCCAGGAAATAAATAAAATCACAGGTCGGAAAAGACTAAAATGTAGCTTTACTTCTAATAGCAACTCGCTTCCTGATGATACAACCACCGCTGACGCTATTGCTGCTGTTTTTTCTCTCATCTACCGTGGTGAGAACCAAAGCTCTGATCTAATCTTTGCTTCAGTTGTCAAAGCTTCTGTCTCTAACTTTTGACAAGTAAATCAATCGTTGACCCTTTCTAAGTTCAGTCCAACAAATCCTTCCACAAATTTCCAAGCCCATGGTGCCTTCATCATAAATGACTAAATGAATATATAAATATTGAATATATAAATATTGAATATATATAAATATTGAATATTTTCCCACTGCCTGGAAGCGTGCGAAACTATTTCTAATCCCAAATGCGTCCGGATCCTGCGATGTCCTCAACACCCGTCTAATTTTTCTCCTCTCAAACTTGGGAAAACTACTCGAAAGGAAAATTCATCTAAACCAATCCATAGAAGAGAACCACATCATACCCGGTAGACGACAATTTGGCTTTAAAGCCAAACACTCCACAGTGGACGCGCTAACATTTCTGAAAAGCGCAGTTGAAGAAAGTATACTAAACAAAAAAGTTTTTGGTGCCTGTTTCATTGATCTGCAGAATGCCTTCGACTGCCTTTGGACTGAAGGACTTCTGTACAAAATGATCAATTTCGGTTTCCCAACATGGTTGGAAAACCGAAAATTGTTGATAGCGTTCTATGTGGTAGCTTCAATGGGGCCCTTTTGGACGAATTTTCAATTGACTCAGGTGTATCTGAAGGCTCCGTTCTTGGACCTATCTTATTCAACATTTTCACAGCAGATATCCCAGGAATTTCAAATGATTCACCCATAGATGTTTCCGTCAATCTATACGCAGATGATCTCTTCTTCTGGAACTCGCAGCATAACTCGCACTTTGTAGCAGCGTTGCTACAAAGGTACGCAAATCAGCTCGTGGCATATTACTCAAAATGGGGCTTGAAGATAAATGCCAACAAAAGCGAGCTGATATTTTTCACAGGCACCCATACTGATTTCAAGAGAAGAATTAAAGCTATCAAAAACTCTAAAATTATTATCAATGAGCAGTCAATAGCCCCTTCGAAATCCGTTAAATACCTTGGAATAAAGTTCAACCCTCGCCGGAGCTGTTGTCAACACGTTCAGACAAGTTTCATCAAGGCAGCCGGCGCATACTACCACATAGGCTGTATCTTCAAGCCGAACTATAAACAATTGATTAGACCTATCCTCACTTACGGAGCCTCTATCTGGTCTTCCGCTCCTCCTTACGTACTTGAGAAGCTGGCAACATTTGAAAGCCACATCCTCGGAAACATCACGTCACTCTACTTTAAGGCGTCACTCTACTTTAAGGCCTACAATAGGAATAGTGACCTTTACTACCAATCAAAATTAAGCACCACTTTCTTCTTACTTGGTTCGACGCGCCGTAAAGCACCCTTACTCCATCATCCAATCGCTTCATCCTACACCTGGATCTTAACGATCAGACCTTCATCTGAAGAATGACTCATAGGCCGTGAGCTTTTCACTCACCTCAAATGAAGTTCCCAGTGAAGTTGTTTGTTTTTATTGACCAACATCCAATCATCTCTTTCATTTCACATTTCTCTTTTAAGACATCTGAAATCCGGACACGAACCGACTTTCTCTCTCCCTCGTTTCCTAAAAACACCCATGGTAAATAAGTAGATGAGCTTAGCTACAAACATATATTGTATTTGAAAAATTCCAAAAAGGCTAGAATTTCGAGCCAAAAACCACTAAAGGCAGAGCACAAACGTCCATCTTTTATGTTAAGGAAAAAGTTTAGGTCATCTATTTCAAACTCTGCCCCACTTCACCACCACGAAACCTACCCCCCTCGGTATCAGTAAGCTATGTCTCATACGAGATTGGTAGCATCGCCGCCAACGCTGTGCTGCATTACAAAATATATATATAAACTTAAACGCACATGCTCACAATGGGGCTAAGATCAAACAAAGAAGTGCAGATTAACAATTTAAAATCAACTGAGAAGAGAAAAAATTTCATAATTATGAGAAATGTATTTTCCAAAGTTTTTTTTTCATACAAATAAATTATTATTTTTTGCAGAAATAATAAAATGAAGAAGAGTGAATTGAAAATTGATATGGAGATAATTTCCACAGTTTGAAGCGAAATTATTTAAAATATATTTATTTCAAAAACGAAACCAAATGTTCACATATTTACGAGAAATGTTAAAAATATAATAGAATTTGGTAGGGCAAGTTAAACATTTCAAAGAAATAAAGAGTTTAGACGTTTCAGTTAAAAATTCTTTATCAATACTTAAAATTCAATCAAGAAAAAATTATATGGCGGCTACTTTGCTGCCTCTTTGGATTGAATTTTGACAAAGTTATTACTTCGCTTTGAACTAGTACTTCACTTTCAAACTGACATAAACAAACCATCTCATGTATCTCATGGAACAAAAAATCTTATAGAGAATGTCAGAAACTCCTAGTAGCTAAGACATATGTGGACGAATTCCCATGAGATGAAAATAGCTTAGAAGCATGCAATCTACCATTCTGGAAATGCCCGAGGGAATACAAATATCCCTTTTGTGAGTTTTGGCAGGCAGTGTTTTGAAGAAGTTAATTGAGCAAATTTCTCAGCGAAGTAATTTTAAAGGGAGTGATAGTGATATTAGCGCTACCGGTAAAAAATGTACGCGAGCTGAATGACAATCATTTTCCTAAGCTATTTTGGTTATCATTGTTTTGAACAAAAAAGCACTTAACAGTGTTAAAGAATCTGTTTCACAACAGAGAATCACGAATATAACATACGTGTTTTAATGGGAGAAAACACACTAATTGGTGTTAGAAGTGAGATTATTTTGAGTTCGCAATTCAAAAAGTGACTTTTTGTAAAATTGCGGAAACTAAACTAGTGTAAAACGTGAAAATTGGTAGTGTCCGGAGTACAGAGGAAGTTTCGGAGAATTTACTAGTGTGAAGTATTGAGTGGACTAAAGTGAAGAAATATCCCGAAGGTAGTGAACGATTCAAAATAGGTGGAACTGAAAGTAGAAGGTCAAAAACGTATTTTTTCGTCGATTGCGAACAAAATGGCTGTACTATCACGGCTAAAGAAGGACTGACGCGCAAAAGATAAAACAGAAATATTTGAATTCTCGAAAGAAAAAACTAGCCAAGTCCATATAAAGAAAGAATAATGCAGAGAGGAGAAAAATTAGAGCAGCTAGTTCTTCACATTGAGAACTGCTGGAATGGTAAGGCAGGGAAAGCGGACGGTAGCTGATGCAAGTCAAGCGACAGTTCCAGTATCAATCAGAAACTCAAGCAGCAAAACGGAAGCAGTAGCTAGACACTCAGGCTGGGGAAGTGAAACAACCGTTCTATAAAAAAAGACGAAAGTTATAAGTGTTTCAAGACGAAATTGATCTGCTAAAATCAGGTTTTCAACGCATCAAAGTCGTACAAATGGCTCTAGTAAAGCACCCATATTTAACGGCCAAATTTTTTTGAACGATTAACAAGAAGCAATTTGAAACTGCTACTGACACAAACAAGAACGTGTGGCCACACTAATGGTGTGATGGAAATGAGCCGCAACAAAAGTACTTTTACTATTTTAGTGGCCAATTATTCCAATTATTCAAGCCTGATGAGTGCTTTCGATCTGAGATACGGCAAAAACCATCTAAATGAAGTTAATGTGCACAAAAGCCTAGGCCAGAAAACAGGGAAGACTCGGAAGCATCTGGCTCAGAACATTGAGCGGTTAGTATTTTTTTCCTACCCCAGGTTAGATCCCAAACATCAGGATAAAATGGTGAAAAATGCTTTCATCCAGAGAATACATGATGAAGAGCTCCAACGAGCACTTTGTTTGCCTGAAAAATTCTTTCTTCTTCTAAAAGAGGAGTCTCGAAGCAGCATTTAAATCTATGAAACATGAAAAGGATGTGCATAAGAAGCGACACTTCCAGCACTCAGAAAAATTTCATTAAATAGAATCAAATTTAAATCAAAAGTTGAAACACTTTTAAATAAAAAACGAATCTTATTTGAATTCCACTTTATTATAAAATTTTTACATCATTGAATTAAAAAGAAACGTATATGACGCCAATTCATATTTGAAAATTTTTGATTCAAACATGTTTAAATATGATTTTGCGCCATATAGTGGTGAAATTTTTCTAAGTGAGGGAACTAACGAGAGTTTGGAGTACCTAAATGTTAGAATTGTGAACAGAAAAGGCACTTGAGGCGTGATTGCCAAAAAAAATGAAAATGCATCATTCATCGAGAACAATTACCATCAGAGCTATATCAACTAAGGAGCGCCTTGATGCTGGAAATGCAGAAAGAAAGGATATCTGATCTGTGACTGCCACAAGAAAGATGAGTACTGATACTGCTGAAGATGCTCAGTAAGATACAAGCAAAGCGGGGAGTATCAACAGGCGAGCATAGCTATTTGGTGTTGGAGATTTAGAAAATGGATTTGGGAAAGTCAAAAACGAAATGGATGAACGATAAAGTATGGTTTGCTCGTCAAACAGAATGAAAACATTGTCATCGAACATTGAACCCATTTTTACTGAAACACAGATAAATATAGCCAGAGGCATTAAATGGAAAACTTAATAAGGGTGGCATAAAGTGCAGCGAACTAAGGTATAGGTTCGCAACAAAAAAAAACGTATTAGCAACACACACTCGAAGAATTCATTTTAGATCTGGTTTTAAGATACTACCAAAAGGCCACAAAACAACAATAGAGCACGCTTAGAAGCAGCGGCAACCTTATTACTGACCGAATAAAAACTTGGAGTGAATTCAACAGGATTCCATGAAAAACGATTTGGTAGGCTCTACGAATCCTGTCAGTGAAAAGGTCTAAGTCTTGACCTGTACCCAAATTAAAAAGGACGATATTGCGTAATCAAGGGGCTGAATAGTAGCGATTTTCGGATACAACATAGTCGCATATGCCGGTCGAAATCGAAGGCTCTACACCTGGATTGCCATGCTCCGTACCATGGAGACAACACTGTCGTTAACGACATATCTACAAAGAGGGTAGTGTTGCATACACATCGACATATATCATACTTCACCCTATCAATGGCAGAAATAACGAGAAACATCAAGAAATATCGTCTTGTATTAACTCCATGCAAAATATCTCATGTATTTCATAGAACGGAAAATCCCATGGAAAATTAATCAAATTCAGTTTCAATATTTTTGGCAGTAGTACTTAGGTTTTTTTCATTCCTCAACACCTTTTGCTTTGAACCACATCCCAGACTTATCTTTTTGATCATTAAAACCCAAACTTGCTTATTTGCTGATCGCGTTATGAGATATGCATTTATAAAACTATTTATTCTGCTACATGAGATAGTTCATCCACTAAAGTTTGACGATTTCAGGTGTCTGATTTTAGCTTATCATTAGCATAGTTTTCAACAAAAATAAAAACTATAAGTAATTAAGAAACTTCACAATAATAATATAATTAAAATTTCATACTAGAAAACGCACTTTTTACTCTGTACAAACTTATCAAAAACCGAATACCATAACCAATTTCAAATCGAGTTTATTTTTGAAAATTTTGGTTTTCGTCGTTTCGGTAATTACATTAATACATATTTCCAAACCAAAATGCTAATTTCATTCGAATTAAGCAAAGTCATTAAGGGGTTATTCTACTGTTAAACGGGTAAAAAGCAGTATCATTTTAAAAGTGTTGTGAAAAAAAAACTATTAGAGATATCAATTTGAAATTTTGCACGCATCTTTACTAACAAAAAGAGTATAAAATCGTATAGTTGAATTTTTCAAAAAAAAACAAAATGGCGGCTTCTGTATGCAATTGATGGAGCGCACGCTGACGGCCAGAGTCGATTGCGCGGCACATTGCACAGGTCGTCCAGGTGATCTGCAATCAATTTAACGCTGAAATTCTATTAGTTTAGCTAAAAACACACAAAGTGAACCTAAATTGAGCCATAAATATTAAATTTTCGCGATTTGACAAGTGTTGGAAAATAGATAACTCGATTTTGGACGTTTATTTCGATGAAAAAAGTGCTCCCAAATAACCAGATTTCAATTTTTATGGCTCAATTTAGGTTCACTTTGTGTGTTTGTAGCTAAACTAATAGAATTTTATCGTTAAATTGATTGCAGATCACCTGGACGGCCTGGGCAATGTGCCGCGCAATGGACTCTGGGCGTCAGCGCGCGCTCCATCAATTGCATACAGAAGCCGCCATTTTGTTTTTTTGAAAAATTCAACTATGCGATTTTATACTCCTTTTGTTAATAAAGATGCATGCAAAATTTCAAATTGATATCTTTAATAGTTTTTTTTTTACAACACTTTTAAAATGATACTGCTTTTTACCCGTTTAACAGTAGAATAACCCCTTAAGCAAGTAATTCGATTTCACAGCCTTGCCAATTATCCGATTCGTACTAGAAACCTAAACACGATCCTAAGATATATTAACGAAATACCTCTAAATAATCGCACAAAACGTACATACTGATTACTGATTACACTTATTATTTTCGAAATACAACCAAATTGTTGTCAATGATCTCAAAAGATCACCTCCACCTTGTACTGTTTATAAAATTATTTTGAAATTCGCACAAATGTTTTTGAGGAAGTGCAATGCTAAGTACACACTGAATTCGTGATCCGTTCGTAATGTAAAATTTTTCAAGGGTCACTGCAAGGTAAGTCACGTATTGGAGTAATGGTATTTTTGTGAATTGTTACAATGGGACAAATTGTCGTATTTTAGCTCGTAACTAGTTTATGATTTGAGCTTGTATCAAGATCAAAAATTGAGGCGGAGATTATGATGTGGCTTTGATTGAAGTTGAAAGATATTTATCAAAAGGAAAACTTAAATTTGAAAGTAATCTACATGACAGTTTACTACTTGAAAGCAAAAGTAATAGTTTGAAATTGAATATCATGTCAATACTTATCTAGTGATAAATCAATATTTTACTGTTCTTGAGAAAACACGCTATTCATATCAGTAATCTTGTTTCTTTACGACACTGCCTGTTTTCATTCATAATAATTACTTCCTCTTTGAAATAACCATATGAAAGCCAGAAATCAAACATACCGAAAGTTTACACAATTCAACTGCGACATTTTTTAGGCATTAAACTTGATCAAAGAGTGGTTTCTGAGCAAAAGTGGCTCCTTCAACCATACGAAAATCTGTAACACATGCGTGACGTGACTCACTTCAACGACATGTCGATTGTTACCGGTTTTTTTTCCAAAGATTTTTTTGATATGTAAATGACGCACCGACAAATCGAATCATTCAGCAATAGAAATTTGAGACCAGTTCCATCCCAAATGTCTACTTATATTTTGTATGCCCATTAACGGCTGTACATATTTGTTTGATTTGACGAAAGCGACTAATTCAAATTTTCATTGTATCTAAATTGAAAGTGTCTGCAGTAATATTAATAACTGAAGCGAGCCAGCCGAATCAATGACAATGAACTTTGAATAATAGTTGACCACAGTGGTGTGACTGTGGCATTAACCTTGATGGTATTCGACGCTTGCTGCACTAATAGTCCGCCTGCAAGATTATATCTGCAAACAATAATGAACGGTTGGAAGGCGCGTTTCATTTGCAAGACGTTAAGTGAACTGACTTTGGTGTTCAAGAAGCAATTGAAAGAAACATACTAAGATATTTAGGTATTCATGGTAAATGGCGGTAGTAGAGTTAGAATAGCAACAGTTGAACCACAGAAATGCAAGAAATCTATTGAAATTCAACTTTCCGCTATTCTATTGATCAGAATCATTACAATGATTGGTAAACTAAATATTTTGTGTGGCGAAAATATAATAGAGGATATGAATGCAATTGTTGTAATGATTGTTAGATATTTGCATACTAGTTAAGGCTTCCGTGTCAAAAGTGAATGTTTTCTTGATGACGGTATGCGCTCTTTTACAATTTGAATGTTTCTTAATGAAATTTTATGAATATTAATGCTAGGCAAATATTTTTCAGATGAAAGTACAACACTTTTACATGAAGCATTTTTTCGAATGTGATGATACCGCCTTTGAGTGCATGAATGAACATACTTTGCCATTTTCATCGAATTTCATTGCCATTTTCGTCGAATTTCACCTTTCAAGTGGTCTGCATGAATTAATATCAAAATTATTCAAAATGAGGGTGGACAGCAAAAATCAAAGCTATTTTTAGTTGTGCTTATAAGATATGCAAAATTTCGAAAGTGAATTTCGATACGGTAGTCATGCCCACACTGGGCGCTATTTGGAGTAAGCAACATATATTGCTTTCTCTCCAGCATATGATAGAACGATTAATTTCTTTTCACTTATTTGTACTAATATAATAATATAACTCATATCAAAAAGTAATTAAAGTTTTAAATGTAATTTTTACCATTCATTTTTTAACATCAATATATTCAAGTAAAACTTGATCCTGTTGGTTGGAAACTTCGTTTATTGGACGGAGTAGCTTTTAACGTGTTCTTGGCTGCATTATTGTGCTATTACTGAGTAGACTATCTGCTAACATCGAATCATTTCATTTTCTTGCTTTTCATCAAATGCAGCTACTCACCATTTCCAAACTAAACTTTCGATAATACGGACTGTAATATTTTCCATAATACGTACTCGTAAATAAAAGTGTGTGTATATGCAAACTAATTCTGAAAACAAAGGCCTTGAGCTATCTCTCTACATTTTTATCGAGATCAAAAATTTAATGAAGGTTTCAACTACTGGTGAATAGGATGATTGTATTGAACTTTGAATATTACCGATTTTGGTCAATTAAAATGGGTAGTACGTGCCCAGCTAGCTCCGAGGTAAGAGTCTCTTTCTGGATTTAGTGATATTCCTAACTTAGTTTTAAACAAAACACTAAGCGTCATTTATTTCTGAAATTTTAGAACAGTTCACAGTCACGTTGTTTCATATCTTTGTAAACAAACTAATTTTGATCAGTTGATGTTTGTTAGTTACAAGTATAAAAATATGTAAATGTATTGATCGGACCTTTTAGTTAAGGATAATATGAAATGCGTGTTTATGATTATGTATTATCATTCAAATCAAAATTGGCGACAGTTACTCTTAAATTAATGATAGGTCAATAGAGAAGACGACATCAAATTAATAAGGGTTATTGATTTGTGATCACGGTTCCCTTCTTGTCTATAATCGCATAGGCAACGTATATCGTCTCTAAAGCTTATCAAAGCAGAGAATAATTGATACGGGAAACTCGATCGTTTTGCGGAATAAGCCTCCGAAAGCAGAATCAAATTGGAATTGTTTTTGCGGGATGATAAATTTTTTTTCAATTTTAATCATCCTGCAAAAACAATTCCAATCAAATTAATGAAAACGAGCACTAAATAAAGGTTTAAGTTCACAATGCAACTCAATAACTTCTTTCCTTTGACAGTAATTAAATTATCACAGGCTATATTTAAGATCAGTCAAATTCAAATGAAGATTTGTGTTTACGATCTTAACCGAAAATGTTGGTCGATTTTCCAGGGTTTTGAAAAAAGATCAGAACTTTATTCTAGAAGAGGAAAACTCTAATATAATTGGCAAATGTGAACTACAATGTTAAGAATATATTGAAATATGAAACAAACATCATCAACTTAGTATGAAAATGCAACCTTAAGTCGAACTTTTGGAAGTTCAGTGAAAAATTAACTATGTAACTGGAGAAGAATATTTTAATCGTAGTGAGAAAACTATTCCAAAAAGAACAATTAAAAGAAGTTCAGCTATTTACTGGCCAGTATTTGCTATATTTTCGCTTTGAAGTCGTAACAAAATCTGCAGGTTTCAGATTTTTTTATATATAAATAAATGAAAATATTTAATTTTTGGGAATATTTTGTAAATTGTGCGATATGAAAAGATTGTGATTATTGTAGTGCTGAGCAACATAGATCAGTCTCAAATTACTTTACCAAGATTCTCATAAAGTCTTTTATTATGAAATTACTATACATTAAAATAAAAGAGAAGGATAAAAAAATAAATAAAGCGGAATTGTGAATGATATATGTACATTAACGAGGAAATTTTCATTTTTATCATTAAAGCCGATTCACTATCCTTGAACATAAATATATTAGCTCCGAATAATTCAAAACACAGAAGTCAGTCGACTGAGCCGCTAAAGCCGCTAAATTAGCTACGTATACAATGCGACTTGAACGTGGATTCAGACCGACTTCAGATTGAAACAGTGGTATCGAAACCTTTGAACAACCCGTTTACTTTGATGAAACATTTGTGGCACTTGGTTTCGAAAAGTAGGCAATGAGTATTAGAATTGATTTGCCCAAAATTCATATGCATATATATACTTACATATATATGTATATACATATATATGCATATGTATGTATACGCGACTACTTTTTTCACAAGTATCTATATGATACTCCGACGTAATTTGTAACTGAACCGACTCGATAAACGCTTCTGAAAACCGCTATGTGTGTCAGCCGACGCGCCAAACCGAAGCGTTAAACGCTTCGGTGAAGCCAAACTGTCTGTCAATGGCCATAGGGTGAAGATGCATTACCTTATGCCGAAATTATACACAGGACGAACTTTTCATCGAGCGGCTTGTAAAATCACTTTCCTCCGTGTTTTGGCAAGTGAAAAAAACAGGGGTGAATAGACGAGGTGACCATTTACACTCTCAGCTCGCCAACATTTGCCTGTGTTTAAATTCGGCATTATGAAACCTTCTGAAATGATACCTACCTACATACAAAATATGCATATCTGTACACTTAAACTTCGCACCCTACTGCATGGTATGAAATTTCAGTGGTAATATCGTATAGGTTGGTAGCATTTCCTCTGTTCAGACATTTGTTTTGAACAGTGTGCCTTGTACCCATCTGTACACATGGATCTTGTCCGACCTGATAAATGTTATTCCATAAGATATATCTTGCTCATGATTTCATGGGCTTACCAAATAGGTTTGTAAATATCATTGGAGCCAGCATGATACCTTTTTTCAACTCACTTTGACTCGATATGTGATGCTGCGTTTACATACATGGCAAATATTGGCGAGCCGAGTGTGTAAATGGTCCCCTTGCTTATTCTCGGCTTTTTTTTACATACGAAGATATGGAGGGAAGTAATTTCATAAGTTCCTCGACGAAACGTTCGCCATATGTGTAAACCAGGCATAAAATCAACATCATTTCGAGCAGCCTTGAGGTAGGATGAGACCCTCATAAACCCTCAGTCACCCCCATAAAACACTTATTATACCAACTCATTATACACTTATAAAACAGGCGAGAGCGGGCGAGAAAGCCATTTACACACTCATGCTTGCCATGAAAAAAATAATCGAGAATAGACGAGGTGACCATTTACACTCTCACCTCGTCAACGTTTGTCATGTCTCGGGGAGAGTGTAATTGAGGCTTTAGATTCAACTCAGCCAAGTAGATACCACTGCCGACTTTGTTGTTCAGTTAGAGCGTATGTGCTATGGATAGCGCAGAAAGAACGGCATTATGCGATATTTGGCTGATGGCAGAGAAGGATAGGGAGTGAAGGATTATCCATCAACTGACATCTAAAAAGTTATATACAAGTCATATACAAAAAGTCAGAGAAGCATATCTCAAATGCCAGTTGAGAATGGATATATCCGTGTAGTTGATAGGTGAGAGTGTGTTGGCGTGCGTATAATCCCATCAAGAAACAGTAAACGCAGTAAATATTCGCTGGCAACAAACGAAATTCTCTGTAGTGGTTAGCATTAAAGTGTCGGAGACATTCCTTTTACTTACCAAATGGTACGAAAAGTAGTATTCCGCGTTAACTATCTTATCACTTACCATTTTAATACTCAGAATAAGTTTTCAGAAAATCAGTATTGTATAAATCGCCATTCGTTAAAAGCACAGATATAAGAGAGAATGGATATAAGAGAGATATAACCATATCTGTGGTTAAAAGACTCTTTTTGGCAGAGCACATGTATATTACCTAGTGGGAATGAGAAATGGTATCTGATCTTAGCAGCGCTGCTTGGCGGGGAACTTTATTTCTTCAACTTTCGACTTGGATATTGTTTTATATTGCTATCTTTTTCTCGAGATCAGAGGGGAAGTATTGCAAATAATATCAGAAATCACGTTTTTTCCGCGCTATCTATAGTATATACGCTCTGGTTCAGCCTCGATCCATCATTATATGTTCTTAAACGTGCATTCACTTGACGGTGACACCATCATTCTATTTATCGGTGCTCGGAGTGCAAGTTGTAAACTCAAAACAAACAGAGAGCACAGAGCGATGTAATCAACATCTACCAAAGTAAAAATTTCCTCAAATAAGATTCATGTATGGCTTTCGCTGGTCTAGCCGATGCTAAACCCAACAGGAATCGCGGTAAGGTATTCTGGCGTAATGCATCCATCAAACAATGCTAATAATGCGAATTTCCTATTTTCAAATCTATTTTCCAGCAATTATAAGATATATTCGTATACATGCCTTGGAGCATGGGGAACGCTGCAAGGGAGAAAGCTCATATGTTATAAGTCCAAGACTGGCCAATGAACATCACTCGCAGAAACAAGGGGAAAAGAACTTGCGAGCATACATCGGTTATGGGTAGTCTGCTATATAAAGCGGAAAGATGAAAATTTGCTTGCGCAGTTGAATTCTCTCCTGCACTCTTCCTGCAACGCGGTGATTTGCAGATTTAACCAAGCAGTTTTTGAATTTTCTTTAAATTTGAGTGGCTACACGCTATTCTAATTGCTTAGTTGAGAGCACTGGCAAGGGTGATAAATGTCTGATCTAGATCCTGATAAGAATCAATACTCTTTGATAAGAATCAATACGTTTCCACAGAATTCACCGAAAAATTTCCAAATTTTATTTGAAAAATTTTGATTGAAAGTTAATTCTCTCAGTCCCCGACACAAATCAAACTGACATTGACGTTTCATTCCGTGTTGCCCGTTGCACGCTTTCACACCGATCTAGTGTTTACAGCAGTAAGACACAGCATTAAGGCTTTTCGGTTGTGAGTGCGGTAGAAAGGGGCGCACTGAGCGGAATTTTTGTGTTAAAAAAGGCACACGGATAGCCATTTTGTATCCATATTCTTTCATATCTGTGGTTCGTTGCAAACATTTGCGATGGACATGTTGTAAGCCAAGATGACATCAAAAAGTGCCCCATCTCGACCATTTGCATTGGACTTACCCCACACTTTATGATGAGCGTTAGTGTTAGCTACTAGAATAAAAGGCACACAAATCCTGGGGGTTACCGACACTATATCTTTAACAGTATCACAGTGAAGATTTGTACCTTGATCATGTGCCATATTGGAAGAATCAAGTATCTGAAATACTTTACAGGAACCCCAGCGTATAAGAACTGCTAGAAATACTGATTTTTGAAGAAAAGCAAACGATATGTGTAGATTTCGAATGCATGTGCCCACAAACGTGCTCTATATCACAACCAACCTGTATCAAAGGTCATGTGCTTTTGGTAGCATCTTCTAGTACAGTGCTGGCAGGACTTAACCAGCACTGCAACCAAATAACTATCACATACGCTTCACGTCATGGTCAACTGCACCTTATGAATATTGATTTTGTCCGATGATTGCATCGGAATTGCCAGGTATAAAAAGATTTTTGGGTATACCATTCGAAACATTTCTAAAACTTCAAGATTTTAAACATTTATTGCTAATTTTGATGGCACATGTTTGCCTTATGAACATTTAATGCTGGGGCGAAAATAACGACAATGTGTAGTGCTAGATACCCTTTGCTAGCACCATAACCAAATATACTAAATCAGCTCTTTGTTAAGCCTACTGATTCTGTGAATTTCATTTCTATCCTATTACTACGTTTGAAGTTCTAGGGGTAGAAAGATTTTAAGGGTACTAAAAATGATCCCATTTAACCTTGCAGTTTTTAACTTTTTGCGAAGTATTTAAAGTTACGATTTTATGAATAGTGGCGGTTATCTTTTTTTTTTGTGGGATACGCAATTTGGCACTTGTTTGTAGTGCTCGTTTCCCTCTCTGAAAATAATTATTTCTCATTTAACCTACTGTCTACTGTCTTTATACCAGAAATATGATTGCAAGTTAAACACTACATATTTAACTTGTGGCAAAAGTAAAGCATGTTCGATTAAAAACACCTCACCAAACTCAAGCAAATCTTTTATAGTCATCACTTAGCCTTGATAGGTGTCTGAACAATTCACACTTCGAATCGATCAAATCCCATGTTGTACATGACTTAATTCATGATACTTCATGCATATTATCCAGCAATGATAAATACTTTCATTTTTTTTAATTTTGAAAGTTTCCACTAAGTCCCCTATCAATAGCCTGTTGACATTAGCACTCAAATATCAAACACGTAACGTTCTTTAATTAATACAATCGTTTCTCATTTCAATACTAAAGTTGAAGCTGTCACGATTTAATAGGTAAGAAAAATTCCAATAAATAATTAAAACATTGATTTTTCTTATTTTTTTCTCTTTCAGCACAACAATGTATTGATAACAACGAATTCCACTGCATGCGTGACAGGATTGTTGAAACTATATGGCAGTAGCAAAAGTCTTGAAAAAAATTATTAAGTGGAAAAAAAGTCACCAATGACCATTGTAACTGACAGAATATTTGTAGTTAGTAGCACGTACTTATGTAGAAACAAATGGCATTAAATGAAGAACAGGTATCTTTCTGACAGTGATCTGGGTACTGATTAGAAATCAATTCATAGCTACATGCGTTATATGACGATGTGAAATGTGAAAGATGTTTTATTGTGAATATGATTGGAATCAGTGATTGATTAGAAATCGCAAATCCGATGACGAATTGGTTGGCGCCTACCGTGCCGTGTTTTGTCTATTATAATTTAAAATCGAAATTGGATTTCGCAAGAATCAAGTACATATACGAGTGATTATTATTACGCATGTAGACATGTAGGGTTGTGAATGAATGATTGGACTGGAAATCTGTCGTTAATAAGATGAATGTCTTTGCAGAGGTGATTTAAGTAACATTATGTGGCTTTTGTTTAGATGTGGATGATAGATGAATGGATGTTTGTCATGAAAGACAGTATGGGTCATTAAAGCTGCGGCTAGTATGGAATTCAAAACCAGCTTTAACGATGGCTTTGTTCATTTTACTAAAGGTATTTTGTTATTGAATTAATAGTAATTGTGTGTTTCAAATACATAGCTTTGGCCTGCCTGCGAAAAAATTAATGCATTTTATAAGGTTAATTGAAAACCTGAAATTAGACATATTTAAAATAGCGATATTTGTGATATAATTTGATATTCTCTTATAAAACACATTAAACTATATTTGACAATATCTTCAGTTGGATTTAACAACAAATCGATGTTTTTAACTGTCTGTTGGTCGAAATCAATAGACAGCGAACAACTGGGTATATAGCCTTAAAACTATCGGTATATGACAAGAAATTGAAATACATTTGGCATCTGAAAAAAATTTTCTACAACTTAAACTCAAAACGTCGACTTTTACTTAAAAATTTTAACATATTTAATCCTTCAAAAACAGAAAAAGTTGCAGCGTGAAAGTATTTGATCTACCTTAATTTAATCTTTGATACATATTGTGAGTCAATACGACTCACGCAAGAAATACGCAAAAAAATCTTTTTTTAGTGTCATTATTACAAATCATCTTAGTTTTTGTTTAATTATAAGTAAACTACAAATGAAACAAATTGAAAAATAACATTTTTTTTATTTTTTAGTTTAATGTTTAAGTATCATAGCATTTACTAAATCAAAATATCAAATCATTGTGGCCTAATCAGGTAGAAAACATGTGTGAGTCGTATTGATCTCACGTTATGGTGTGAGGAGTATCAACGAACGTTATGTATCTAGGGTTAAATAGTTATTTCATTAAGCTGAGGTTTGGGACTACTACCAAAATAATTTAAAGGATTCTTTTTATACCATCAATTGGTCTAAAAACATCTTGCTTGAAACAACAATAGCTCATCATGCGATTGATGGTATTTCAATAGGTATTTGCCAAGCAGCTATTGAGTACTTATGAAATAACAAACAATAGATTGTAATAAAAAGGTTTAATTGAAATCATAGAATGCAGTGGAGCACAATTTGTCATGGCTAATCATTAATCAAATCTATCGAAACGTCTCTCATATTTAATAAATTTACAATTGTTTCGTTGGAACATCAAAATCATTACGTGCATTGAAAGCTATAGTTTTCGAATATTCAAATTCAGATAAATCTTGCAAACTACCTCCACCTGAACAATTTGCATTCAATGAAAGACTAATGACAAATGCCAACAGTGCATTTAAAACTATTCTTACTGATGAATTCACAATTTAATATTTTAAAAGCAAGCACGAGATAAAAGTCAAATGCACATCCATAGTTTCAATGATTCAATGATATCCATCAAATTTGACCCTCGGCACGTCGGCAATATCAAAATGAGATTACATGCAGTTTTGTTTGCCATCTCGTAATGACGTTTCATGCGAATGCGAGTTCAGTTTAGTTGCTGCAGTTGCAAAATCTATTCGTTTCATCCACGCCTTGAGATGCGGCAATTGAATCACCACGAAGAGACACCATGCCTCGACATGGTTTTCTTGCACTCGAAACTCTGGTCACTAACAGTCTGTTCCGTTTGGCAATTGTAATGTAATGATGATCATTAAGTGATAAATAGTTGGTTTTTGTTACAACGAAGGCTTTAACTACCATTTAACGTATCTTTTTCATGTACCTAGTTGAGTTTTCGATTTCGAAATTTCAGGCAGATTGATTGTTAGCGCTTGTTGAAATGCATAGATACGAGCATTTTGGTGGCTAATTGTTCAGTTCAGAGGTTCAATGAGATGATTACGTTGGTCAAGTTGCAACAGAATGCTTGTAAGTGTATGTAGTTTCATGAGTTTGGAGATAAAATTGAAGCGTGGAGCTGGGAAAATTTTGATTATTGCAAAGTTTCAAAATTTCCGAAAAAAAATCAGGTCTCAGACACTGAAAATTTCAAGTAAACGATGGTTGTTTGTATGGTAGCGCATAATGAATTGAAAAAGAAACTGAATATTTCAGACAGCATTTTATATTTCTTTTAAGCAAATGAACGAGTATTTTTGGCTAATATGGTTCCACAAGAAATACTACTTTCGATTTGTTAACCTAAAGTCTTAAGACCTAAATTCATGAATAAAAGAGTAATTTAATTCATTTAGTAGCATCTTCTTTTATCAAATGTTAGCTTAAAAATGTGTCTTAAACATCCAAACATTAGCTTTGAAGTGTTTGAATGATAAAAATTCACTAAAATAACCTGTCCTCACTTGTTTCTTTACAGACATTTAATTTTGAGCTGTGCTTGAATATATGTTTTACCCTCGGCAAATAGCGTGGAATTATTTTTACCCTATATTTTCCAAACTGCATTAAATATTATATATAACACAACCAATTAAATTGAATAACAAATAAGCTGGCGGTTCAATATTGGCCCATCAATTGACAGTGCTGAAAAAGTACTGAGCAAGTTATGGTTTTATATGTGTTTTTTTTAAATCAAAATTTATCCATTATTTTCACGTTGGCTTCTTGAATATTTGTTTTTGAAAATTATTACAAACAAAATTATGTTTCTAAATTTCTCATGTCTTTGCACCCACACTGGGCGCCAATGCAAATAAATTGATTAAAGATACCTTGTTTTATCATCATCAAATTTTGAGTAAGTTTCCATTATTTTTTTTGCAAGCTTGACTAGCCTAGTGGGTAAAGTTTTGGCTTCTTGTGTGTGGGGTTCCTGGTTCCTGCTTTAAAATCAGGGCTAAAGTGAGTCGTAAAACTAATCACTCTACACTCGTATTCACATTGATTTGAAAATTGTGGTGAAGCTCTCTGCCATCTTCAACCCCTAGACCCGTGTGAAGGCTACCGTGGGATTACTTTACTTCCATAATTTTTACACAATTTAATGATTTTTACAATTTGATTAGAATTGGGGAACTACATGCGTTTGTGTAGATATTTTTTGTGTGAACCATTAAAAAATTAATGATTAGGGAATTAGAATTAGCAATTTTTTTATAAGTTGGGTTTAATTTGGGTGCAGTTTCTTTCTTTAATTTTTGCAAAGTTAGAATTTGTCTTTGTCAAGTGTCACGAAGTTTTGTTAAAATATTGCGTTTGTGCGAAAAACATCTCAATGTTCGGTTCAAAGGTTAATAATTGATGAATTCCCTCGTCTTTGGGAGTAATTGCTTTTATATTTTGTGCCTTTGACCTATTTATATCAAAAACTGTATCTAAAGTGAATACAACAGTTACAATTCAAAATTTGTTAGCTCCTTAATCGTTAATATTTCATACTTATTTCAAACCAAATTCGTCTTTTTGATTTATTACATTAGGCGCATAATCTAAGTCCAATTCCAGCTAAATTGTTTAGCGTTAGTAATAGTTTTCACCTCTTGATTACAACAATATGTTTGCGAATATATGGTAAATATGAAATTCTTAATGTGACAAACGCTTAAGAACCTTTCGAATTTCCGAGAATTTATATAAACTACACGATAGTATATCTATTACAAAAATGCCCCCAACTCAGAGAATAGAACCGATTTCCTCGTTGGATTCCATCTGATGAACTTTTGGTAATCGAAAAGCATGTGCCTCAAAAATAGACCATTGGTCGTAAGTAGCATTATTGTTATGGTCAAATTATCTTA